>CM065395.1:17990000-18440000 GCA_033060915.1 Euryodendron excelsum | reverse complement strand
TTTGAAGGTCCCCACACATCACAATGAAATAAATAGAATGGTTTTGGTGCACGATAAAGTTTAGGAAGATAAGTTGCACAATGTCTTTTGGACAAAAACAACTTTCACATTGAAAAGATGCAGAGTCTATACTTTTAAATAATGATGGCAACAGATGTTTTAGATAGGAAAAACTAGGATGGCCTAATCTGTAATGCCAAACTATTATTTGTTCACGAACAAAGATAGAATTGATACTACTAAAGCCTTGAGCCTTTTTATTACTAGATAGATTATCATCAAAATAGTAAAGACCATTTATCATCCTAGCACTGTCAATCGTCCTGCTCGAGCTTTGGTCCTGAAAAGTATGATGAGATTCAAAGAAGGTAACATAACAATTAGAATCTTTGGATAATTTGCTTACGGAAAAGAGATTGTCGGCAAGTTTAGGAACATGAAGAGCAGATTTAAGATCTATTCTTTCTGAGATTTTTATTAAGCCTTTACTTGCAATAGATGAAAAACTACCGTCTACAAGTCTAATCTTTTCATTTCTAGAACATGGTGAATAAGATTTAAATAAATGTGAAGAACTAGTTATATGGTCAGAGGCTCCTGAATCAATGATCCAAGGAGTGGATGAATTTAGACAAGAAGATAGAGCATTAGGTTCATTACTTGTTTGAGCCAAAGACACACTAGGAATACCAGATGATGGATTGAACTTTAGCAATGTAAGAAGATGCTCCATCTGCTCTTTAGTAAAGGGGCTGACCTTAGCTTCATTGGCAGTAGGGAAAGCTCAGCCAGATCTGTCACCAGGCTTGCTGCTCTTCCAATTTGCTGGTTTACCATGAATTTTTCAGCAAGTCTCCCAGGTGTGGCGCGGTTTGTTGCAATAATCACACCAAACCCGTAGTTTGTCATCATTCATGTGCTGGTAAGTGATGGCTTTTCTGGAATTTGCATCAGCGGCCACTAAGGTAGAGATTTCAACAATAACAACTGGTCCTTTCTTGCCTAGCATCACATTCCTTTGACTCTCCTCTCTCCTTACCTCCAAAAAGACATCACCAATTGAAGGAAGGGGCTGTCTTCTAATAATTCTCCCCTGTACTTCATCAAATTCAATGTTGAGGCCAGCAAGAAATTTAAAAATCCAATTGTCCTCCACAATTTTCTTGTGATGACGGCTATCTTCCACAGATTTTCATTCATAGGTATTGAATAGATTGAGATCTTGCCACACCCGTTTCAAAGAGTTGAAATAATTGGTGACACTATCCTCTCCTTCACGCATCTCACCAAGTTTGAGAGTCAACTCAAAGATTTGAGATTGATCACCCAGATTCTAATACATCTGGTTCACATTCTCCCAAAGCTCTTGTGTCATTGGATAGCACATATAGTTAGAGTTAATATCCTCTTCCATGGAATTCATAAGCCATGTCATGACCATGGAATTTTCAGCATCCCACGTTGCATAGGCCGGATCATCTTCTGTAAGGGCTGTTTTTTTCACCTGTCAAATAGCCCAACTTCCCATGCCCCCGGATGTACATGCGAACTGATTGAGACCATCGCAAAAAATTATCTCCATTCAAGTGGATAGTGGTAATTTGAACAGAGTGAGACTTGGAGTTGGTTCCGTTACCTTTTGACAAGTTTGTAGTAGAGGAGGATGGTGGGACAACAATGGACTCAATTGAAGCATTAGACATGGTGCTACAGCCGAAAACAGAAGGGGAAAACAAAAGAGGGAGGAACGGGGAAGGAGGAGTCAGCAAGCAATTGCTAGCTTTGATACCATGCAAATAGAGAGAATAGTTTGGGAATGATTTTCTCATCTATTGAATAATTTCTGACTTGCACGAATTCCTACTTATATGAATAACAAGAAATCTAAACTAGGAAAAGAATAACTATTTAGTTTACCTAATAAAGATACATTCCTAAGTTATAATCATTGACTAATTACTGCCTAATTTACCGTTATATAGCCTTATTTACAACTATTCAATCTCGATAATTACTGTTGAATATCAGCTTTATTTACAACTATTCAATCTTGGTAATTACTGCCAAATATCTTTCTAATTTTCCAACAGCTACTACTTCCTGTAATAAGTGTAGAAAGTGTGCTCTCTTTTCCTTCTTAGTAGCTAATCTCTGCTTTTTTGAAAGAATTGCCCTTAGAGAGAGCAAGATCTTCCTCCTAATGCCAAGAAGACCTAACAGAACAGCCCCTTTATAGGGGCTTCTTTTGCCTCTGTTGACCCCCTGGGGAGACCTAAGGTAGGAGCCTTTTTGCTTTTAGATCTATCTTTGTAGTAGTAAGTAAAGGGAATAGGTAGCTAGCATGACTCCTATCCTCTCTTCTAGTGAGATTGAGTGAATGCAATGTCTCCAAACTTTTCCCTATCTTGTGGCCATCAATTCCACACTATAGTACCATAAAATTGATATTGTCCAAAGAATTCCTTTGGCGAATTGCAACTTATCAAAAAAAGAAAAAATTTCTCTGGCTAATTCCAGAAATTCTGCAACTTGCAACTTCTGAAAATCAAGCCAAAAATGTATTAGATGGACTCGGGTACGGATGTCGGTGCGGATAGGTGTCTAAGTGTAATGTTTATCAAATTCTAATGTCCAAGGACACTAGGACATGACTTAGATTTCTTATTTCTTAAAATATGTTTTTTATTATTTTAGGATAAAATTGTCATTTACAAACCAATTTAGAGAATGTCGTGGGAAAAACGGAAGACTTAGGCATTGTTACATAGAGAACTTGACTATTTATACATTTTTGTTAGGTGCATGTCCAGACATGTCATACGACCACCTATCGAGTGTCCAACACAGGTACTCCATAAATTTAGAAGATTCCATGTAACATATCACAAATCATCTTTTGCATCTAGAAACCCTAAAAGCTTTCTTCTACCATTTAGGACCCTAAGCCTAGAATCCATTCCTACCCTAAACCCACCACAAATCCACTTGGAGGCAGCATTAAGCCAAGTTTCCTAAAGCTTTCCTTCATCAAAAATGAGATTGGATAGAGCAAAGTCAAATGCCCTGAACTCTCTCCCTTTGAGAAGTAGACTTGTGGTGGTCAGCATAGACCTACGTCCTTATGTAAAGCACATTCAAATTCGATCAGCATGCTAGAAAAAGATATCATTTCACCATTTTTTATCGCCTTTCATATAATGTCACTGAAATTACCATGGGTATGATTTGGGTTTTGGCCCAAACTCCTTCCACCTTCTGCCATTTCTACTGGCTCTTTGCCAAAACAGCTCAAATATGGAGTCTTCCATCTGGAGCCTATCTGGCAAGTAAAGTAGCGCATTCAACTTCATGCTGTCCCAAAATATTGACCACTACTCCTCTGGTACTCATTTTTTATATTTTGGAGTACTTGTCAGCCTTTTCCTATATAGCTTCCTATGAGATCACATCCATCCATCCATCCTAGAGGATATCAGGGGAGAGATACTGCTGGCTCCAATTTTTAGTTGCCAGCCTTTAGTATTCAAAGGAACCTTGTTAAGTTTCACCTATCCACCCTCTCTTCCTTGGACTTCATTGGCTTTCCTCTTTCTACTTCCAATCAAGCCTCATTGTTGATGGGGAAAAATAAAAAATAATCAGGAAAATTACATTAACGCCCCTTACTTTTGTTGACATTATGCAAGGACATCCCATCCGTTAAGGTTCTGTTAATGAGATAGACTGAAATGCTGATCTCATCATTTTAAGACTTCAATATGCCAATTTTGCCCTTGTCAAAAAGAATTGATATAAATAATTTTTGTAGAGTCAATACAAATTTTGAATAAAAAGCTATTCTTAATTATGTTTGCCACCTCATCAGTTTACTTCAAAAATGGTGAATCTCATCACACTAAATCACACCCAACCCATCACCAAGCACCCCCAGCCGTTTCCAGAATCTTGTCCCTCTCTCTAAGCCAAGACAACCTGGTTATGTAGAGAGAATGAATTATTCAACACCAATGGTCGCTATCCACCACTACCGCCACCAGCATACCCTATCCCAAACACCTCCACCAACCACATTGAAACTAGCCACCATGCCCGCCATCGCCACCACCATATCTAGTTTAACAGCCAAATCCCAGTAAACCCATCAGTGGCCATCAGTCCACTGTTGTCCACCACCGAATTCTTCCTAGTTGGCTACTGCCATGATTGATTTATATCACATCATAATTCTGCCCATGGCAACAGTTGTTGACAAATCCGATGAAGTACATTTGTACACATGTATGTACATACAATGGCTGTTGGCAATCAGATGAACTTTAAAATATCCACTTATATAAAAGAAACACACACAGAAAAATTGTAAATCCAATGCAAGCCCCACGTATATGGCTTGGTCATATATGTGTGTGTACATACATATGGAAGTCTCAATCCACATACTATATATGTATATCTATATTCACATAAGTATGAAATTAAATATACAGAGGGGGTGATCGTGGGCAGGCCCCCCAGGGTGGGGAGGGGTGGTTATCGCAGTGGGTGACAAGTTAAGGAGGGGCAGGGTGATGTGTGGCGATGGTAGTCATTCTGATGCGAGAGAAATGTCATACACATGCACACACACAGAAGGAAGACCCTTGGTGTTGTGGGCAGTAGTAATTGTTCCGCCAGAAGGTGGTGCAGTGTTGCAGAAAACATGTAGAAAGGATAGGGGGAAGGGGAAGAGGGAAAGGGGAAAGTGGTATCTACCAAATCTGTATCCAGTTTTTTATAAACAGGTTTCTTACTTGTGAGAGAAGGGACAAGAAGTGGTACCTATTTAAATCAACTTCCTTTAATTTGTCAGAGGAAAAGGTCTGTATAGTTCATGTGGAATGACTGAGAAAACCTATAAATAGGTTTTCTGATGTGAGAGAAGGGACAAGAAGTGGTACCTTCTCAGAGGAAAAGTTCTGTATAATTGTAGAATTAAGTACATTATTTCCTTATTATTGTCTTTATCACATCTATATAATTTGAAATATTTTGTTTGACAGGGTGCCTTTGGAAAAAATGCACTGGTTGGATATGGTCTGACGACCTATGCATTGCTTGGATTGGGAGTGGTATGACCTAAATTTCACTTATTCGTTCTTTTCTCAATAGAACTCAATATCACTTCTATTCCATCTCCCCATATAATTTGTATATGATGAATTACAAAAAGGTAGGTCATTTATTAGCCTTTTACAAGTGATTTCAATTGCAGTTGACACTTGAAATGTGTGGTTTTATGCCTTTGAGAGTGTCGTCACTTCAGATCTGTTCTTATTTACTAAAGCATGTAGAAAGATTAAAGTTTCCAACACATTGGTTATAGATTCATTGTTCTAAGAAACATGGACACACTGACACTGTAATTTTGAAAACATGCAGGGCACAACATGTCAGGGATATAACAAATATATTATAAATTTTATGGCATATAGAGGAATAAAATTAAGTGTCAAATTTGATAAAAATTACATTGTTTTTTTTTTTTTTTTTGGCAAGATAGCACTGACTAAAATTAAAAACTGTTTTCTTAAACGTCAAATTGGATACAAAATCACATTGTTTTTATTTTTTGTCCAATTGGATCTTAAGTTATTTTCTTCAAACTTGCAGCGTGTTTCACATGTATCCAAATGAAGGACACGAGTGTTTCTCAAGTGTCTGAACTATGCTTGGTTCTAGAAAAGTTAAGATATATTAGGATGTGTGTCGAAAAGTGTCCGACAAGTATCGTGTTTGACACAACACCTTAAAAGTGTTTATGCTTCTTAGTCATTGTTCACATGGGTTATTAATAATGTTGGCAGCCGAGTCTTTGGACTTAATGCAGGTTTAGGTGTTATTCTTTTTATTTCTTTTGATAAATGGAGTAACCTTTTTTTGGTATGAAAACGAGATAGCTTTATTAGATCAAAACTGAGGGGCCCAAGACTTGTACACTAAATGTATTCAGGGGTCCCCCAAAACCCCTATGCAAAGAAAATACAAATCCCCCAAAACTCGATCAGAGGTTTATACCCAACCAAGTATCATACCAAAACCAAACTCCATGACCATTCCCCAGCTTGAAAATAGTTAAATTGACAAATTCGACCAAAACTCGTATGATCTCTTTTCAAACCCACAGCCTATGAGCTCGTCTATCCACTGCAGTGGCCAATCCCTACACTTCAATCCCATATTTCACAACCCTACTCTCTACCACAAGCTCTCCCTTTCAAAAATAATCGCTTGTCCGACAAAGCTCTTTGTTAACCAAGTCCAACTTGTGGCCAACCCACCTGTCTTAACTGGAAACCACACCTTCCCAATCCACAAGATGATACTTGGAGTTCCTTTCCTAAATCCCCACACAAGAAGTCCCTTTGTTTTTTCTCACGCCTCATCAAAACTTGTATAGTGATTGCTAGAAGAAACCAAGTACATGGTCAAGCTTCACAAAGTACTTTTGATGAGAGTCGATCTATCCCATTCAGACAAGTATTGTACTCTGCCAACCCCTTTGTTTAGTTCGTGTATTCTATCACTTGCTATTACCACTTATATCTTGCTAGGATGTTTTCACTCATAAAGCATTAACCTGATGCCTGATAATGTTTTGTTTAAATGAAGTTTTATGTCGGTGATTTGTTGTTTTCTCCTCTCAGATTGGTGGACCTTTGTCACTTCCTTGGGGTCTATATGTGTTGATATGTCAGGTATGCAATCAATAAGCTGTATTAGAAAAATAAAAAAAATTATATTGAATGCAAATTATAATTTTGCTTATTTTTTAAAAGATAAAAAAATAAAATGGCTGTCCACAAGCCTAATTTAATGTGAATACCGTGTACAGAGGATACCAGAGAAACCATGCTTGAATGATGTGACAGAAGTTGGAACATGGAGGAGAACAATTCTTTCAGTGGTTATTTTCCTTGTTGTGTTGACACTCCTTCCTGTATGGGATGAGCTTGCAGAGGAGCTGGGTATAGGTCTTGTGACCACATTTTGAGCCAAATAAACAGAGCAATCCAATTTTGACTTAAAAATTAAATTAAAAATGAAGGAATTGATGGCTTAAGTAAGTCATATTCAATGTATGCGCAACTATTATGTGTTGGTGATACCTCCTTACCCCCTCTCCTCTCTCTCTCCCCCTCCCTCTATATATTTTATTCTGTGTAACTAACATACAGATCTTCTCTTCTGCTTTCAGTTATATCTGTTTCAAATGTACTAACAAAGACAATAGCGGGAAACTTCTCATAGATTTTTGGACAACACTGTCCTTTCTGCCTCAGAATCTTGGGGTATGCCCACAAGGGGAACCTTGCACGAGTTTTCTTGTAGTTTTGCCTCCTTTTGCTAGGTTTTCTAGTGGCTACAGGTTTAGAGATGTTACATGTTTATTTTTAGATCTTTTGGTCTAACTCTCAAGACAATTAAGGTAAGTTTTGTTATGGTTGTTCTTTGTTGTATTTGCTAGATTTTTTAGTTGCTGAGCTTCAGAAGTTTTGCAGTATTGTTTGTAGATAATTTTACTCTCAATTGGTTGGCATGTCTGTTTGTGATCCTTTCCTCGCCTTATCTTCACTCTTTTACTTCACAAAGGATGCTTCTCTCTTGCACAGACTTGGAAGTTCACCAAGAGTTTTTATAATTTTGTATAGGATGTATGTTTGTGGAATTTCATTTTGTTTACCTATACAAGGGTGAGCAGTATTATAAGGAATACAAAAGAACACCAAGAAGCCATTGACCTTGAATAGTTTCTAGTATGTGGGAGATAGAAATTTTGGCTTGCAGAGTAGAAGTTTTTTTTTTTTTTTGTTTTCTCTTTTTTCTTCGTACATTGGAGGGTCAAAGTCCCATAAGGGAGGAGGGTGAGTTGAATTCGTGATCATAGATATGGGTGGAAGTGCCATTACTATTGCTCTAACCCCACTCCTCTAGTGCAAAAGTCGATTTATCATTTTTTAAAGTAGAGCAGACCCATGCCTACAACAAAATCGCTAGTAAGTGGAAATTTAAAAGGGAGAAAAATTCACTATGACCGTTGGATTGAAGGCAAAATTAATTTGAGCCGTTCCATTTTTGTTCTCTCTAAAGACATTTTAAAGAATCGAGCTCTATTATTACGTTGTACATATCCATAATTATACAAGTTATGTTTGAATGTGGTTTTGTTGCTTGTGGTTCTTTAGGTTAATTACAACAATACTTTATGAGCTATGAGCCAGTATCATTAAATTCTTCTAAATTTGAAAACGTGACATATTGACCTCTTATACTATCAAGTAGTATCAATCAATAACCTTTATTAGTAATCTATTAAGAAAATGAATGGAAAATTACTGTGTGACTTGCATAAATTTACAAAAGTAGAGTTTTATATTTAAATTAATTTTTTTATTATAAGAATTGCTTAATTTTTTAAATGTCCTTTGAAATAGTGTGTAAATGTAGGAGAAACTTAAGGGCATTTCAATCATTAGATAATTATTACAAAAAGAGAGTGTTAATTTAGGTATAAAATTACACTTTTGTTAACAAGTGTAAGTCACATGACAATTTTACTTTCTTAAGGTGTTGATTAATACAAATTGGTAGTTTATATGGTCAATGTGTTAAGTTTGAGAGTTTAAGAGGGTTTAGTGATGTTGAGTCATAGTTTCAGGGTGTTATTGTAATTAATTTTGATTCTTCCGAAGAACAAAAATATTATGTTCAGAACAACATTATCAATGTTTATCATCTAATTAGTCCCTTTATTTTATGAAATTATAAAAGACCATAAATTGCTAAAAGTTGTACGAACGTAGCTAGAAATTATATAAACTTAACTGAAAGAAAATTGGCAAACTAAATTGGTATAAGAGCTTAAGAACTGTAATAATTTATATGAATAACGTATTGAGGTATCATAGCCTTAAATGACATGAGACTTGTAAATAAAAATAAACAACATTAACATTACAATTCTTAAAATAGCTTTAAATGAAAATAAGTAGGGACTAATAAATGAAACTAGTCATTTGGGTATGTTAATGGATAACTTTACAAGGAATATATTAGAAGAATATATAAAAAGCAATAATATAGAGAACAAAGTAGTCAGAAAGAAGCCTATATATATGCTGCAAAAAGGCCTTTAGTGTTAGAAGAAATAGAATATAATGAAGTTGGGGATATAAATATAGAACTAGAGGCTGAACTAAATAGTACAATAATAGAATAAGATGAAGCCCTAAGAGTTCTTTGACAATCTAACCATAGTGGAAGAACCAAACATTCTCAAATTACTAGAAGGCAAATTAGAAATTGAAAATGGAGAAAGGAATTTATTTAGGTATATATGATGAAATGTGAGCTGATTGAACAATTTGAAAACGAAAGTAATGGAGAAGAGTTAAATATCATATTAAAAAAAGCGGACAAATGCAGATAATACAAAATGAAAAGAACGGATAAATAGGGTAAAGAAACCAAGTAAATGAAGAACAACAAACCAATAATAGTAGAAAACAACAAAAAAAATCCCCTAGAGACGAAAGAAAAGCAGTCAAAAATTACCTAACTAGGATGGAAAATACAAAGTTGATAGTTATAAGAAAGTATATATGAAAGTTAACATCCTTATAAGTCCGATAACATAAAGTATTTATCCAAAAAATTTGAACATATAACAATGTATTATTCAGGAATAAGATAAAATTATACATAAATTGTGTAACAGATAGACATGAAGCTATAAGCGAATCGGTTACTAGTATGATTCATATAGCTAATCTAAATGATCATTAAAAGCAAGAAGAAGTTCTCAATTATGAATTAATACTTGTGAAGGAAATGTAGCTACTTGCTGGACATGATTTTATGATCAAGCAAAGAAAGAACTAATAAGTGTATGATTAAAAAGATGTTGTAAAAGCAGAATTTTTAAGAGGAAAGTTCTTGGAAACAGGAGAGATGAGAAGAGAAAGAATAGCTCAAATAAAGTTAAATAACTAGAAATATGTGATATGTACATTACCTAGATAATTTTAACTGTGAATTTGAATAATTATACTTTGCAGTAGGACTAATTGATAATAACAGCCTTTGTGAGCAATTGGAAGAAGAGTATAAAGATGGAGAAACACATCGGATGGTCGGTGGACAAAAGAATGGACTAAGAAAGGTGTGAATATATGACCGTTATATCCTTGTTATATATATGTCTACATATATGTTGGAATGATTCAATTAGTAACAATTGTAGAGTAAGGTCCACCCATGTGGACTTTCCACCAAAAGCCATATGGGGTATGTTAATGAACATAATTGTCAAGATAAGTTAGGCATAAGTTAGGCTTGTTAGGTGTAGTCTAGTTCATTGTCAAATGTTAGGTGATTTGTTAGGCATGTTGCCATCTCTTTTTCTCCTATATATAAGCCTTACTTCTTCATTGTAAATCATCACTTCATGTACAAAGTTTAGTCAATACAACTCTCCTTCTCATCCTCTCTTTCTCTATTCTCTCTACCATTCTAACATTTTATCAGAGCTATAAGATCTGATGACCATTCTCTTTCTCTTTCTCTATTCTAGCTGGCCTGCAATTTTTTCTTTTGCTTCCAAATTCACTGTTTTCGGTATTTTTTGTGTTTTTGCCAAAATCCATACTGTTTGAATACCAAATTTGGTCACACTATCACGTTCATCTCGACGAATTGAGTCCAACCATATAAAATCCATCCCCAGAAACCCTGTCACGCACCCTCACGCGCCTTCCCAAGTTTGGCACGTCAACTTCATACGCAGCCAGTGTACCACGCGCTTTCACGCGCCGCCACCTCCCGTTCATGAGCGCACGCACCCTCATGTGCTAGCCCAAGTGCGCGCGCTGATGCCTGTTAACGCCAGCTTGGCTGACACAAGCCCTAGCCGCTCAGATCGTCGGTACGCTATCATTTTCGATCCACCTGAACCAATTCAGACTGGATTTTTCTTCCTTTTGACTGGTTTAGGTCTTATTTGACTCTTTTCAAACTGGTTTCGAACGGTTCCCAACTATTTTTGGCCCTCTGAATTTGATTTTGTCATCTATTTGGCCTAATTCTACTCCGTTACTACTGTTTCTTCTGCATTGAAAATTTTTCCACTCATATCTTTTCCTCTTAATTCTGTTATCCAACGCCATTGCACTATAGAGCGTTCTGAGGTATCCTGACCTATTGTTATCATTTTAGAAGGTCCTAATTATATTCCCTAGTCTCAAGCTATGTCTAGTTTTCTCAAAGGAAGCAAACTTTGGCGTTACGTCACTAGTGATATTGAAGCACCTGTCAAAGGAAACACTGAAACAACTACAACATACACTAAACATCTTGAGGAATGGGACAATAAGAATCATCAGATTATCACTTGGTTTCAAAATACGTCCATTCCTTCCATAAGCCTCTAGTTCGGATGCTTTGATACGGCTCATTCTATCTGGGCCTTTCTGGCCCAACGCTACACTGCTACTGATCTTGCTCATCAATACAAACTCTTAACTTCTTTGCATCATCTCAAACAGGAATTTGGCCAGTTTATCAATGTCTTCCTGTCTCAGATGTATACTCTGTAGGACCAATTGACTCTATTTGAGCCTACTTGGACTTGCCCAAATGACGCTACTCACTTTACTCTCTACCAAGATCAACAGCGCCTCATTATATTTCTTGTGGCTTTCATTAATGTCTTTGAGCTTGTTCGTGCGTCTCTTCTGCATCGATCCCCTCTTCCTTCCTTGGAACAGGCTATTTCTGAGCTCCTATCCGAATAGACTCGTCTTGGTCTCTTTCGATCATCACCTACAGACATAGTTTTTGCCACCTCTAATTCTCGATTTAGAAGTTTTTTCAATAGTTCTCAAGGTTCATCCGCTTCAGGTGGTTTTCGCAACTCCTCTCCTCAATTTACTAGGACATCTTTCAATCTGCCTTCTTGAAACGATGAATATACATTTTGTCATGTTACTAATCATCGTCTACTTACTTGTCCTATTCGGATTTGCTAACACTGTCATCGGCGTAGCCTTGGTCACTATCGTAGTGACTGTATTAAAAATCCTCATTGTTGAGACTTTCACCCTAAGTCTGCTACTGTTACTACTACAGATTTTGATGTTCCCTCTTCCTCCTCAATGGTCAGTATTAGTGATTTTTCTGTACCCTCTCAGCAATTCATGACTACCTCTGGTAATCCACCCTTTACTGCTTTGTCTATCATTTCAGATATTTCTTCGTGGTTCTTTGATTCCGGGTGTAGCAATCATATGACTTCTAACTTGTCTGCTTTCTCTTCCAAATCCTCTATGTTTGCTCTTCATGTCATTTATACTAATAATGGCTCACCTATGACTATTGATCACGTTGGTCATGTCTCCACTTCCACTCTTGCACTTCCTCATACTTATTATATCCCTAAACTCAAATTGAATCTTATCTCTGTTGGCCAATTATGTGATCTTGGCCTTACTGTCCTTTTCTCCTCTACTGGTTATGTTGTGCAGGATCTAAAGATAGGACAGACTCTTGGGATAGGCTGTAAATACAGTCGACTGTTTCAACTTATTCACTTTCATCTACCTACTCAAACTACTGTTGTCACCTTTACTGTTGCTTCATTTGTTCCCAATTTCTCTCTTGATATCTAGCATTCACATTTAGGTCATGTTTTTATAGGTCGTTTACGTCTTCTTTTGCCTCAAGATGTTTTAGGCTCTGTTCCTAATAAACACCTTGATTGTCAATCCTGTCAACATGCTAAACAACCGGCTTTATCTTTTAATAACGGTACTTCTCTTTCCTTAGCTCCTTTTTATTTAATCCACTCTGATGTTTGGGGTCCTTCCTCCACTTCTACTATGGGAGGATCCAAGTATTTTGTTATATTTTTTGCTGATTTATCTAGATATACTTAGATTTATCTTTTGCAAAATCGATCTCAATTTCAACAAACTTATTATGATTTTTCTTGAATGGTCAAAACAAAATTTTCTCGTGACATCAAGATCTTTCAGTCTAACAATGCCCAAGAATATTATGACAACTTTTTTCTTGCCTTTCTCCATGAGTATGGGACCATTCCTCATCGTTCTTATCCTGGTACGTCATAACAAAATGGTCGTGCTGAACGAAAACATCGCCATCTCCTTGATACAATCCGTGCTCTTCTTATCTCTGCCTCTTGTCTTAAACAATTTTGGGGTGAAACTGCTCTTGCTGCTGCTTACGCTATTAAGCGTGTTCTTTCGGCTCCTCTCGGTAACCTCACCCCTTATGAGCGTCTGTATGATACTACTCCTGATTATCACTCTTTTCGTGTTTTTGGATATGCCTGTTTTGTCTTACTTTAACCTCATGAGCGTACCAAGTTGGAGCCTCACGCTCGTCTCTACTGTTTCTTAGGCTATAGGATTGAGCACAAAGGTTATCGTTGTTAGGATCCCCTGTCTAAACGTCTTTGTGTCATTCGTCATGTTATCTTTTGGGAACATAAGCCATTTTCCTCATTATCGTCTTTTTATTTATCCTTTTCTTTCACTCCTTACTTCACTGATCCTACTATTGAGCTCTTTCCTGAGGATACAGATGTCACACCTACTGTGCTGCTTATTATAGTCTATCCCGAGGAATCACTGTCTGCTGATCCTGCTCCTCCTGCCAGCTCTTCCTTGTCTGATCCATCTTTGCCCTCTTCATTTACTAAGCCCACTGTCAGGCGTTCTACTCAGGTAAGGGAGACTCTTACTCACATTCATGATTATCATTGTTTCTCCACTATTCTTGCTCATCACAAGCCTTGCTCTTATCGCGAGGCCAGTTCTAACTCTCTTTGGCAACCAGTTATGGATAATGAATTACAAGCTCTTACCAAGACTCACATTTAGGACTTGGTTGATCTTCCTCCTGGTAAATTTGTGATTGGATGTAGATGGGTCTATAAGATCAAAACTCATTCGATGGTTCTGTGGAATGTTACAAAACTCGTTTAGTTGCCAAATGTTTCACTCAAGAATATGGCATTGACTATGAGGAGACCTTTGCTACTGTTGCTCATCTCACTTCTATTCGGAGTCTCATTGCTGTTGCTGCTGTCCGGTAATGGCCCTTGTATCAGATGGATGTCAAAAATCTATTTCTCAATGGAGATCTCTCTAAGGAAGTCTATATGCAGCTTCTTCCTGGTTCTTCTCAGTCTCCACATCAGGTCTATAAATTTCGTTGTGCTTTATATGGTTTTAAACAAGCTCCTCGTGCTTGGTATGCCAAATTTAGTTCTACTATTAGCGAACTTGGATTCTTTTCTAGTGATTATGATTTTGCTCTCTTTATTCGCAAAACTCTACGTGGCACTATTCTCCTACTTCTCTATGTGGATGATATGATTCTAACTGGAGATGATGTGGATGGTATTTCTGACCTCAAGAATTTCCTTAGCAGACAATTTAAAATGAAAGATCTTGGTCCTTTCAGTTACTTCCTTGGACTTGCGATATCCTTCGTTTCTACTGGTTTTTCTCTCTCTCAAGTCAAGTATGCCTTATATCTTCTTACTCGTGCTGGTCTTACTAATAGCAAGATTGCTTTCACACCTTTAGAAGCTAATGTGCGTCTCACTCCTCTAGATGGTGAGTTTCTGTCTAATGTTACTCTCTATCGGTAGCTTGTTGGCAGTCTTGTCTATCTCACTATTACTCGTCCTAATATTGCACATGTTGTTCATCTAATCAGTCAGTTTCTGTCTTTATCGCATTTAACTCACTATGCTGCAGTTCTTCATATTCTTCGTTATGTTAAGGATACTCTTTTTCATAGACTACATTATTCTCGATACTCTTCTCTACAACTTCATGCTTATTTTGATGCTGATGGGGCTGATGATCATACTGATCGATGATCTACCACAGGCTTCTGCTTCTTTCTTGGAGATTCTCTTATTTCTTGACGTAGTAAGAAGTAGACCCTTACTGCTCATTCTAGCACTAGGCCGAATACAGTGCATTAGTTGCTACTACTCAAGAACTTCTCTGGTTTCGATGGTTGCTTCAAGACACGGGTGTCTCTCATTCTAGTGCTACTATTCTCCATTGTGACAATCGCAGTACGATTATGATAGCTCATAATGATGTGTTTCATGATCGTACTAAGCACATTGAAATTGATTGTCATTTCATTCGTCAGCATATTACGTGTGGCACAGTTCATCTTCTCTCTGTGGCTTCTGCTGATCAAACTACTAACATCTTCACCAAGTCTCATCCTCAAGGACGGTTTCATGATTTGGTTATCAAACTCAATTTGGTCTTCACATTGCTACCTTGAGTTTGTGGGAGGTTGTTAATGAACATAGTTGTCAAGATAAGTTAGGCATAAGTTAGTGTCACGGGACGACTCTAGCGGGTCAAGTATGTCTGTTACCGGCTAGGGACGTCCACGTGTGGCGCTTGCTATGCCCCCGAGCAAGCCCGCCAAGCAACAAAGCACTCCCCACAATTTACAGCGGTTGCACAAATTTAAGACAAATGACACTGAAATATGAACATTCTCATTACTTGAAAGGCAACATTTACAACGCTTACAATGCTAGAAAGCAAGTAAGAAAGAGCTTGAAAGCTTTACAATTTACCGGGTAGGAGGTGGTCAATACATGTACCCCCCCTAATATAGCATTTTTAGCCATTACAAAACTGACAAGAGAAAACATCAACATGGCCGAGGAGTTATAATGCCTCGGCAGAAAATCTAAACTAAATCCGAAAATTACAAGATTTGACAATGGAAAACTACATGATAAAAGCTATACATGGAAAAAAACCTAGCTTAATTTGCCCTCCGGAGCTAGGAGAAATGCCACGCCAAAGTTTGACAAAAAGGGCAAGAATGTGCAAATCTTGGCATTGGCCTTTCTCATAGCTCGGAGGGAATTACATCGAGAGCTTGCTAGGCCAAAAAGTCCTAACTATATACAATGTTTTGGACCCCGGGTTGTGTGGCAAATTATGCACGAATCATCATGTTGACACGGGGCCTTTGTTACTTCCTGCTGTTATGGCCACTTATTGGGCACAGCTGGGCACCAGAGTGCGCAAGTGTTGGGGCACTGTGGCGTTGCTGGGCGCTGGGCGTGCAGGTGCTGGGGCATTGGGGCGCGCAAGTGTGGGGTGCTGCTGGGCGCAGGGGCGCGCAGGTGCTGGCGCTGGGGCGCTGCTGGGCGCAGGAGCGTGCAGGTGCTGGGGTGTTGAAAGGCAGCCCGTGACAGTTAGGCTTGTTAGGTGTAGTCTAGTCCATTGTCAAAGGTTAGGTGATTTGTTAGGCATGTTGCCGTCTCTTCTTCTCCTTTATATAGGCCTTACTTCTTCATTGTAAATCGTCACTTCATGTACAAAGTTTAGTCAATACAACTCTCCTTCTCATCCTCTCTTTCTTTATTTTCTCTACCATTCTAACAGGGCATATGGATTTCCCACCGGCTTCAATTATCTTCACCATTTTCAATTGCTTCAATTGTCTTCATTCAATTTTTCTTTTTGTAGCTTGTGGGGAAATAACCCCCGGCCCAACCCAATGGGCGAGGCCCAATCTGTTCGAATTAAAAGTTGGGGCCCAAACCAGTTATGAGGAAAGGCCGGCCCAAATTACCGACCTCCTCCCAGCGTGGCCCGGACAGCCAACGGTTTGCTCAAACCGCTGGCGGTCTTAGAGCATTAAATGCGGAGTTGACTTGCATTTAATGCACGAGTGGCCGCCCACACAAACGTCGACGTGCACGTCCGGTCAGCCGGAATCCCCCCACGACGATGCGCCAGACGCTGCAGGTGGCCAGGCGGCGTCAATGATGATGCCTAACCAGCAGACCATGAGAGCCAGCTGATAGGCCAAAGAAAAACTCCCCGAAGGACTATAAAAAGCCCGAGGAGTCGAGAGCCAGGTATGAAAAATAAACCCCTGACTTACACCACTCCCATTCATACTTCTCGACTAAAGTTTGCTAACTTAACCTTCAGAGTGAGATCGACCCACCTAAGGTCGACCCATTCTAACCCATTGGTCTTGCAGGAAGAAGTTTGGACTTATCCACGTTGGGCTTGAGAGATCGGCCCAGCCTTCCCGAAGAATCCCACTTACAATTGGCGCCGTCTGTGGGAAGGCAAAAAAAAAACCATGAGTCTAAACAACCGGAGACAGAGGAAAGAAAACTACAACGGGAGGGGCTTCGGAGCTTCCTCCAGTAAAAACCAGACCAGTTCGGCACACTGCCAATCTACACCAGTAGGTCGGCAAAGAAGAATACTGAGGTCAGAGATACGAACATCCGCCGAAAGCCACCCGGAGACACAAGAAGAAATGCGGAGGGATGCGGGTTATGTCAAGGACAGAAACTTCCGCAGGAACCACCCTCGGAATCTGGCCCCGTCACCCTCCAGTGGGCGGGTCCCAAGCGAGGATACACTCCGTGCAGCAGAGAGGGAAATTCGGCGGTGCGGAGAAGAGATAGCCTACCTCACCTCACAAGTGCGGGTAATGAGGGAGGCATTCTCTGCCAGGAATGGGCATAGGAGAGATGGGTCCCCAGATCGGGAGCAGGATGTTGGCGCCAGGGACGAACCAGCGCCACCGGTAAGAGGGAGTTACACCCCTAGTACCGCGCGTTGCGTTAACAGGCGCACGGGTTGGCAAAGGGACAGGAGTGAAACCCCGCCAAACAGCAGCCCAGCGGTGGAGGATCGGCGGAAGGAAGACTGGGAAAAGTGGTACAATGAAAAGCAGGAGGATAGAAGGCAGCAAACTAAGGAGCGCACAGCCCATGACCTGATGAGAAAGGCCCTAGACCAGATTGCATCCACACCATTCACTGAGGAGATTGAATCCCATCCAATTCCTCGAAAATTCACCCCGCCAAAGTTCACCCTCTATGACGGGAAGTCTGACCCAATTAACCATGTTCGGCATTACAAACAGCTCATGGTAGTGTGGTGCAGCGACCAGATGCTGATGTGTCGAATCTTCCCCTTCAGCCTGGGGAGCGTGGCTTTACGGTGGTTCGACAAATTGCCACAAAAGTCCGTTTCAAGCTGGAGGCAAATGGCCGAGCTCTTTATAGCTCGTTTCATTGCAAACAGCCTACAGCCAAAGGAGGTTGACTTTTTGCTGACGTTGCGAAAGGAGGAAGGAGAAGGATTGCGAGCATACGCCCGACGCTACTGGGAGGCTTATAACGAAATTGATGAGTGCAGCGAGCAGTTGGCTGTAACTCAGTTCAAGATCGGCCTTCCCAGGGAGCATCGCTTGCGACAGTCCTTAATGAAGAAACCAGCCCTCACCATACAAGAACTAATGCTGAGGATCGAGCGCTATGCGCGGCTGGACGAGGACGTACCCCAAGGGGAAACACCCAAGGTCGGCGCGGCAGCCGAAAAGACGAGCAAGAAGGATGCCAAGAAACCCCGATCCGAGGACATCAGCCGAGGAAAAAGAGTGCCCGATGGGGTCTACACAGTCTTTAAAGACCCCATCTATAAAATATTGCCCCAGATCCGTGATAAGCCCTTCTTCAAGTGGCCCCCAAAGCTGGGGGGAGACCCGGCAACTAGGGACCAGAAGAGGTTCTGTTCCTACCACCGCGAGAAGGGGCACAAGACGGAGCAATGTCGGCATCTGAAAACCCATTTGGAAGACTTAGCCAAAGCTGGCCACCTCGACCAATTCATTGATCGGGAGAAGACTAAGGTCGAAGCCGAGCAACCACGAGTGCGGGAAGCAGCCCAGAAGGAACCAGAACTAAGGCCGGTTCGGTTAATCAACGTGCTACACGGTTCGGCAGAGTCGGGAATCGTAGACCCACATAGGTACCGAGCCGAGATGCAGAAGGCTGCGCACCTAAGGGAAGTGATGCAGATACAACCACCCAGCAAGAAAGCCAAGGTCGGCAATACCCATGCATCAATCTCCTTCACCGACGAGGATCTCGCTGGAGTGTAGATCCCCCACAATGATGCCTTGGTTGTTACGTTAAGAATGGCGGACTGTGACGTTAAAAGATTACTCATTGACCAGGGGAGTTCATCTGAAGTTATGTACTACAGCCTGTTCAAACAATTGGGGCTCGGGGAGTCCGACCTCTAGCCATCGCTCAGCCCATTGGTCGGCTTCAGCTCAGACCCAGTCTGGCCCATGGGTAAAGTGACGGTTCCTGTGACGGCTGGAGGGATCACATTACAAACAGAATTCCTGGTTGTTAACGTACCATCCCCCTACAACGCCATCATGGGACGAACCTGGTTGCACCTCATGAAGGCCATTCCCTCCACCTACCACCAGCTGCTTTGGTTCTCGACCCCAGCGGGGGTTGGCGAGATAAGGGGAGACCAGGTGACCGCCAAACGGTGTTTCCTAACAGCATGTGCGACCAAGACAAGATCAGAGAAAGTACAAATGATGGAGCTGCATGAAGACACCCCCACCATAGACGATGTGGGACAGGCGCCCGAGAATAAAGCTGTGGAGGACCTGAAAAAGATATACATAGATCGGCAAGGGGAAAAATACTTCGTCATCGGCACCTCCTTGACCAAACAAGAGGAAAAATCCCTCATAGAGTTACTGACAAACTTCCTGGAAGTATTCGCCTGGACACCCTATGACATGCCTGGGATTGCCGCCGACGTTGCCTGTCATCGCCTTAATGTAAACCCAAATTGCCGACCTATTATCCAAAAGGGGAGAAGGGCAGCTACCCAGCATGTGGACGCTGTCTTGGAGGAAACAGAGAAGCTTTTGGAAGCTGGAGCGATTTGGGAGATCAACTACCCAAGCTGGTTGTCAAACACCGTGGTAGTAAAAAAGAAGGACGGCAAATGGAGGGTCTGTGTAGACTTCACTGACCTCAACAGGGCGTGCCCCAAAGATCCATTCCCCCTGCCCAAAATTGACCAGCTTGTGGATGCAACCGCCGGCTTCGGAAGGATGAGTTTCCTGGATGCCTACCGTGGATATCACCAGATCCCACTTCACCCCGACGACCAAGAGAAAACGGCCTTCATCACTCCAAGGGGTATTTACTGCTATAGAGTTATGCCTTTTGGCCTGAAGAACGCCGGAGCCACATATCAGCGACTGGTCACAAAGATGTTCAAGACGCAGCTCGGCAGAACTGTCGAGGTCTACATCGATGACATGGTGGTAAAAAGCAAACTGAGCGACGCCCATTCGGCGGACCTAAAGGAGGTACTCTGTATCCTGAGAGACTACAAAATGCGGCTGAACGCTTCAAAATGTGTCTTCGGGGTCGGCTCAAGCAAGTTTCTGGGGTTCCTGGTCACGCATCGGGGTATCGAGATGGACCCCCGGCAGATTAGTGCAATCCAGAGCGTTCACGCTCCAAAGAATGTCAAAGAGGTTCAGAGATTGACAGGAATGGCCGCCGCACTCAACAGATTCATTAGCCGTTCCTCGGACCGGTGCCGACCTTTCTTCCAGCTCCTAAAGAAACAGGAACGGTTCGAGTGGACCCCTGAGTGTGACTCTGCCCTCGCCGATCTAAAAGCTTACCTCACCAAACCACCCCTGCTCTCCACGCCTGTCCAGCATGAAGAGCTCTTCCTCTACCTTGCAGTGTCAGACCATGCAGTCAGCGCGGTCCTACTCAGGCAAGAAAATCGGCAACAATTCCCAGTCTATTACGTCAGCAAAACACTACTTGGAGCCGAGACCAGGTATCTACCCCTGGAGAAACTGACGCTCGCACTGGTAGTCGCCTCCCGAAAGTTGGTGCATTACTTCAGATCTCACACCATTAACGTCCTCACCAACCACCAGCTCAAACCCCTCCTAAGGAAAGCCGACTTCTCAGGAAGGATTGCGAAATAGGCTGTAGAATTAGGAGAGTTTGACATCAAGTTCCAGCCTAGATCGGCAGTGAAGGGGCAGGTTCTCGCTGATTTTATTGCGGAGTTCTCTGTCGAAATTTCACCAGAAGTAGAAGAGACCCCGGCCACGGGCCAACCGCAACACGAAATCCCCCTGGATCTTTGGGAACAATCTGATCATTGGAAACTCTACGTGGACGGAGCTTCCAATGACCGGGGGGCAGGATCTGGCATCGTACTCGTTACACCAGATGGTCTAACCATCGAGCAAGCCATCAAGCTGGAATTCACTGCTTCCAACAATGAGTCAGAATACGAGGCCTTGCTCGCCGGAATACGTCGAGCCATTGAACTTCGAATTCCCGAAATCGTCATTTACTCGGACTCCTTACTTGTCGTAAATCAAATCACAGGGGAATACGTTGCAAAGAACGACAAAATGATGTTGTACGTAGCAAAGGCCAAGGAACTTCTGAGCCAATTTAAAAACTACAAACTTCGACAGATTAGCCGAGATAACAACTCACATGCGGATGCCTTGGCGACCCTGGCCACGGCTCTGAAATCAGGTTCGAGAAGGACGGTCACCGTGGAAACCCTTGCCAATCCCAGCATTTTCCGCGAGGAGGACGAAGCCTTGACAGCGGAGAAGCTGGGACCATCATGGATGGACCCAATCATTTCTTACCTAGACACAGACAAGCTACCAGACGATAAGGCTGAAGCTCGGCGAATCAAGCATGCATCTCTCAGGTATTGGCTGTCACCAGGTAAGGAACTTTACAGACGTTCTTTTACAGGTCCTTATTTGCACTGCGTTCATCCGGACCAAGTACAGAGCGTCTTGTTCGAAATCCATGAAGGGATATGTGGAAGTCACGTCAGCGGTAGATCGGTCGCACACCGAGCCATCTCACAGGGATACTGGTGGCCTTACATGCAGAAGGATGCAGCCCAGTACGTCCTGAAGTGCGACAAATGTCAGAAGTTTTCCCCCATTATCCACCAGCCAGCCGAAGATCTTGCTTCCATCACTAGTCCGCGGCCTTTTGCTCAGTGGGGACTGGACATTATCGGGCCTTTGCCTCGGGCTCCGGGCAACAAAAGGTTCCTCATCATGGCCACGGATTACTTTACCAAATGGGTGGAAGCCGAACCTTTATCAAACATCAGGGAAACTGACGCCAAAAGGTTCGTGTGGAAAAGCATTGTCACCAGATTCGGGTTGCCCCGTGCCATCGTATCAGATAACGGCACCCAGTTCGACGGTAATATCTTCAGATCATTTTGCGAAGGATTGGGGATCAGAAACTATTACTCAACACCAGCCTACCCCCAATGCAACGGGCAAGCCGAAATTTCAAATAAAACCATGCTGAACGGAGTCAAGAAACGTCTTGAAAAAGCCAAGGGGAAGTGGACGGAAGAGCTACCCAATGTCTTGTGGTCCTACCGAACAACCCCAAGAAGGTCCACGGAGAAACACCGTTCTCCTTGGCATACGGGGTGGAGGCAGTCATCCCCCTGGAGATCGGACTACCAACTATCAGGTCGGCAGCTTTCGACACCGGTGTCAATGACCAAACGGTTGCGAGAGATCTGGATCTTGTCGAAGAGAAAAGGGAAGCCGCTTTGATCAAACTCACAGAGTATCAGCGACAGCTTAAACGCTCTTACAACAAGCGGGTCCGCCCAAGAAACTTTGCTTCAGGAGATCTGGTTTTACGCAAAGTATTGGGGGCAACCAAGAAGGCGGCAGATGGGAAGCTCGACCCCAATTGGGAAGGCCCCTACAGAGTCACATCCTAGGTCGGTATCGGCGCGTACAGACTTGAGACCGTTGAAGAAGGGCGACCGTCGCCACGACCTTGGAACGCGACCAACTTGAGGAAGTTCTACCAGTAATATGAAACCCCAAACGCTGTAACAGTCCCCAAAATGTATAAAGCTCAGCTGAAGAATCAATGAAAATGAAGATTGTTCAAACAACCCCACTCGGACCAAAGCAAAAACCAAGTGTAAAAACTTGGTCCTGTCCAAGTTGGGCAGGTCGGCCAAAGAAGGCCAAAGCAAAAACCAAGTGTAAAAACTTGGTCCTGTCCAAGTTGGGCAGGTCGGCCAAAGAAGGCCAAAGCAAAAACCAAGTGTAAAAACTTAGTCCTATCCAAGTTGGGCAGGTCGGCCAAAGAAGGCCAAAGCAAAAACCAAGTGTAAAAACTTGGTCCTGTCCAAGTTGGGCAGGTCGGCCAAAGAAGGCCAAAGCAAAAACCAAGTGTAAAAACCTGGTCCTGTCCAAGTTGGGCAGGTCGGCCAAAGAAGGCCAAAGCAAAAACCAAGTGTAAAAACTTGGTCCTGCCCAAGTTGGGCAGGTCGGCCAAAGAAGGCCAAAACAAAAACCATGGGTAAAAATGTGGTCCTGCCCATGTTGGGCAGGACGGCCAGAGAAAAACTAAATTCAAGTGTCGATTCTGCCCAAATTGCACAGACCGGCCAAGAAAAGCTGAAGAAAGAAAAATTAAGACTAAACGACAAAATCAAATGAAGGAGATCCAGTAGTAAACAAACAGACGAGTTCTTCTCATTAAAAATGTACTGACGGTTACAAAAATAGAGAAAGAGAAAGAAAAACTATGCCAACTCCTCCCCCGGCTCTGCAGACACCACCGGCGAGACTTCTACCACGTCCTCCGGGGGCACAGCTGTGATCTTCAAGCCTTCAACTCTCTCTTTCTCAGCAGCAGCAGCAGCTTCGGCCACGTCCTTTAACCTAAGCTCCCGTGCATATTGGGCATTGGCTAGGACTTTCTTCGGACAAACGACGCCCTCCTCGGTAGTGTCGAAATAGTCCGGGCAAAGACCCCACACATCGGAGGCCTTATCCAACTCTGCCACGATAAGGGCACCATTCCAGCCCTGTCGGAAAATGGTGCGACTGAGGTCCATCATCTCTTGAGCCAAATTCTTGGCTCCCCTCTCTTCACCCCGCTTCAATATAGCCTCCTCCTCCGCGTTCAGCTTGGCCACTTCTGCCTTAAGTGTCTCCACCTCCTCGTTGGCCTTGTGCAGATCCACGGACTGCACGTCAAACTTTCTCTCGAGGTCGGCGAGATCCTTGTCCCTCTTCTCGAAGTCGGCCTTCGTCAGCAAAAGCTCGGCGGAAGCCTGCTCGGCTTGCTTCTTGAAGGTAATCCGCTCCTTATTTGCTTCAATCCATTCAAGCTTCAGACGCCCGTGCTCTTCAATATGTTGCTGGTGAACCTCGGCAAGCTTTTGGAAGCGTGTCATCGCCTCCAAGGAATTTAGGCAGCCCTACACAAATTGGAGAAGGTTGTTGTTAGGTCGAGTGCCTAAGAGGACTGTAGTCACCGAAAGTCATAGCCGTCTTACCAGTACGGAATCTTGGAAGGCGCCCATAAAGACGGCTGAGTCGCTTGCTTCGCCCAGCTTCGCCACGTCCTTTTTCTGAAGGACGCTTTTCAAAACACCAAAAGCGACCTCGGGCTGATCGATCATGGAATCTGCTGTCGTCATTGGACGGCCCAAAATGTCCGGAGTAATGGTCACTGTCTCGCCGACCTCGTCCACCGTGGCTTTGCCTTTCATCTTCTTGGGCGCATGAGTTGGAGTGACATCGGGCCTTCTTTTTCTTTGTTGCCGCGTCTCTGGCCTCTGTTGCACGGTTGTGGCCTCCTCCACGGGTGCTGCCACCGGCTCGGCTGTTGGAGTTTCCGCAGGGGTGGGAGTAGCCGACCTCAGCGGCTGTCCCGCCAGAGCAAACATTCTTTCCTTCAGACTCATGCCGTCCATCTCGTTGGGTGATGGGCTCGAATCACTCGTTCGGATGGGAATCACAACTCGGCGGTCGGGTACGGTGTATGGCGACGAAGTGGACGCCGAACTGTGTGATTTGGATCGCTCTTCTTGCCGTTCTTCGCCAGGCGATGCAGACGGGGGAGCAACCGCGACTGTCACGCCTGTAGGGATGCGCGCCCTCTCAATCGCTATGCCAGTAGGGATTTCTTCAAAGTCCCCTTCAGCGCCTTCGTCCGCCAATCTTGCTAGTACGCTCGGGGGGACTCCAGTCTCGGCAGTAAAAGTCGAGTATCGCAGCGGATAGGAGAGCAAGATATGTGCTGCCCGAGCTATGTGCCGTAACCGACCTTCACCAACGTAGTTCAAGACCTTGTTGAGGTCGTCAGAGTTAACCAACCAGTCGCGAGCTTTCGACCGCTTCCTTGTGTCTGCAAAAAAGTTCGAGAGTTAGTATGGATGTGGGCTGAAACTTAAACTGATACGCAGTCTCAGAAGATCGGCATCAAACCTAGTTCAACGGGCTTCCTAGGGCACCGAATCGCCGGTCTATCCTTCTCGGGAACACTGCCGAACTCCCATGGACCAGTTACCCAAACCCTTACATCATCAACGCCCTTCCCTGAGGAAGGCAGACACTTCACTAACTCTAAGGACTTCTTTACTACCCGGAGGTAAACCTTGTAACTACCTCCGACTTTGCAAAGGGTGTAACAGTAGTCCAGTTCGGCGAGGCCCAGGTTTACCCCCAGTCGCCGATTTATTTCAAGCATACCGAAGAAGATCCTATACACATTCGACGCTAACTGGGAAGGTGACACATTACTTTTTACTATGAACTTCTGAAGAAGAGGGTGGAGGGGAAACCTGAGCCCCCCTTCGACGATGGCGATGACCGGGAATGGCACTCCCTTTTTGGTCTCGCCCATACGGAAGTCATCAGGGTCGACCAACTCTAAGCCGATCTCGTCTGGGATTTCGAACCTGGCCCTGAACGAAGCAAGGGCCGACGGACCATCTAACATTTTACGAAGACGGGATGCCATCGGGGGGCAATCGTCGACACACAAAAAGTACAGTGAAGAGCGAAAGAGTTGCGGGCTCGAAGGACACTTACAGTGTTGGGTGCCGAAACAGCCGACGCACTCGTGATTCAAGAGGCAGGGAAGTAGAAAAAGAGCAAGTGTTTTCCCGAAACCAGTTAGGGCGTCATTCTTTTATACACGCCAGAGCCGTCGGTTCATACGCGGGAAAACGGCGTTAATCATGACGCTCTGCCGAAGCGTCACGTCGGCCGTCGATTCGATAACGCCTTATCAATAGATTTTTTTTTAAATCCCCGCCGTTTGTGCGGTTGGGTGACCGTTACAACCCTTGGCCGTTTCAAAAGCTGAATCGACGCAATGGCTGGGGGGCAATTGTGGAGAAATAACCCCCGGCCCAACCCAATGGGCGAGGCCCAATCTGTTCGAATTAAAAGTTGGGGCCCAAACCAGTTATGAGGAAAGGCCGGCCCAAATTACCGACCTCCTCCCAGCGTGGCCCGGACAGCCAACGGTTTGCTCAAACCGCTGGCGATCTTAGAGCATTAAATGCGGAGTTGACTTGCATTTAATGCACGAGTGGCCGCCCACACAAACGTCGACGTGCACGTCCGGTCAGCCGGAATCCCCCCACGACGATGCGCCAGACGCTGCAGGTGGCCAGGCGGCGTCAATGATGATGCCTAACCAGCAGACCATGAGAGCCAGCTGATAGGCCAAAGAAAAACTCCCCGAAGGACTATAAAAAGCCCGAGGAGTCGAGAGCCAGGTATGAAAAATAAACCCCTGACTTACACCACTCCCATTCATACTTCTCGACTAAAGTTTGCTGACTTAACCTTCGGAGTGAGATCGACCCACCTAGGGTCGACCCATTATAACCCATTGGTCTTGCAGGAAGAAGTTTGGACTTATCCACGTTGGGCTTGAGAGATCGGCCCAGCCTTCTCGAAGAATCCCACTTACACAGCTGAAAGCACAGAAGAAAATGAGGAAGCTGTGTTAGTTGAGTAGATGAGCAGGGTTATAAATACCCTTGCTTAGATTAGAGAAAGGAGTGAGGAGTGACGGTGGTGAGATACACATAGTTGTATTTGCCTTCATTGTGTTTGTAATTTCACAGATTCAGTAGTGAAACTTTGATCTCGCTCTCATGGACATAGGCAAACAACCATTGTTTCCTTGCCTGTGAGCTAGTCCACAGATTTCAAGTTGGTCGAATCTAACTTTTGGTCACACCAGAAGGCTCATTTCGGCAAGATGAACACAACATTGCAAATGGTGTCGAAAACGGAGGTCTGACGGTCCGTAGATCTGACACGGAAGGAAGAAGACAAGTGATGTTAGCACAGGTAATTCGTGACACCATTACAAAATGGAAGTAAATGTGTAGAAGAAGCAGCATATTGATAAAGAAATTGTTTTCGAAAATCAAAAGAGCGATTGGGTTGAAAAAATATAGGATTTCAAACCATTTTCTTATCCTATAACGAACATAAATAAACCAATTAAATTAAATGGAAAAAGCAAGGATAGATAATCTATTGATAAGTTTAGCGAGGTATCTATTTTTTTCTTACTACTAATACCTTGTTTTGACTTTATCACACTATGTATCATTTGATAACCGCATAATCCTCTATCTTTGTTTCAATTTAAATTTCAAATAAAGGAATTCAAAAGATATTTAGAACTAGATAAATCTCAGCAACACAACTTCGTATATCCACTTATCTTTTAGGAGTATATTTATGCACTTGCTCATGATTATGATTTAAATAGATCGATTTGTTGAAAAATACAGGTTAATGTCAGCCCTGTGTCAACTATGACGGCAGAGCACAATTAGTGCCATGTTAGCTACCACTTTAGTGCCCAATCAGTGCCTAATTAGCAGCCACTCCTTTCACCAGCCACATCATAGTCAAGTTAGCGTTGAGTGACAATTTTTTACAATTTCACTTTGGCCTCTAAAGTTTTTGAAATTCTAGTTTGATCTCCAAATTTATGGAAATTTTAGTTTGGCCTCTGAAGAATCTAGAATTTATAGTTAAGCCTCTCTCAAGTTTTTTCATCATTTCGAATCCAACCATAGTTCCTAAATTTGCAACATAAAAAGAGTTATGATGGCAGAATCTTTAACTGAGAGGAGTTCAGGACATAGTTATTAGAATCGGACTAGATCAGACGGTTCAGCCGGGAACAAGACCCTTAACTATGTCTAAATCAGACCAGATTTAAAATGCCGATCACCTCGCATTGCCACATTCTAAAGTTGTTGGTTCCACCGAATTTTTCAACTTCGAATTTTGCGTTGAATACATTGGTCCAATGTCTAGAGCTTCTTGCAATCCCTGAACTTCTCTCAATTGGAGATTCTACCATCGGAACTCTTTATGCTAGAAGTTTCAACAGTGTTGGATGAGCAGGGTTGTAAATACCCTTGCTCATATTAGAGAAATTAGAGAGAAGAGCGAGGAGTGATGGTGGTGAGATTCATAGAGTTGTTTTTGTCTTTGGTGTGTTTGTAATTTCACAGATTCAGTAGTAAAATTTTGTTCCCACTCCCATGGATATAGGCAAATTCTTGGACCAGATTAAATCTGGTTTTTCTCTTTGTGTGTGTGTGTGTTTTTGGGCTCATTTGGCACAATAAACTGGTATTAGAACCATTGTTTTCTCACCTGTGAGGTACTACCCAGATTTCAAGTTGATTGAATTCGACTCTTGATCACACCAAAAGGCTCGTCTTGACATGACGAACACAATGCCACAAACGATGTTGAAAATGGAGGTCCAACACTCTGTAGCTCTAACGCTAAAGGAAGAAGACAGATGACGTCCGCACAGGTGATTAGTGACATTAGCCTTGCGTTAGTAGTGACGTCAGTCCTGCATTAACAGTAATGACAATGTAGAGTTAACGCCACATCAACTACCACCTCAACACCCAATCAACAACCATGTTAGCGTTTTGCCACCTTCCATGCCATGGTCACTTTAGTGCCACACCAGCATTGAGGGATAATTTTTTTTAATTTCACTTGGCTTGTGCAGTTATTGAAACTCCAATTCATCCCCTTAGATTCCTAAAAATTATAAATTTGCCCTTAAAGAATCTAGAATGTTTAGTTGAGCCCCTCTTAAGTTTTTGCACTGTTCCAGATCCAACTGTAGTAACAGAATTTGTAGGATAGAGAGTTTTGATGGTAGAATCTCTAACTACAAGGATGAAAGGTACAATTTATCTTACTTAGAAGCAGTATCTGATGAGGGTACTATAGCATTTCAGTATGGACTAGAAAGCAAAGCCAGTAAATACTCCAATAACCCAATAGTTCAAGCTTAGTGCATCATAATCTCCTAACTGTGATGAGGATCAGGACTATATGCCTCGAGATATGTATGCAATGATGTGTACACGACCTAATATCTCTGACATTGTTAGTATGATCACTTAATATATGTATAACCTAGAAAAGACACATTGCCAAGCGGATAAATGGATTCTGCAATATATTATGAGGACCATAGATCTTGGTTTGGAGTTTGAGAAAAGCAATGCTACTGATCGTTTGGTAGTTAAGTATGTTGAATTTGACTACACAAGTAATCTGGACAAGCGCCAATCAATAACTGGATATGTGTTCACAGTGTCGAAGGACCAACTATTTTGCAGCCGACAATTGCACTGCACTATCCACTATGTAGAATGCGTGATTCCCAATTATATTTCTTTCAATAGAACTGTAAAATATAAGGCACCAAAGATAATAGTTAAATAAAATAACAAGTCAAGTGACAGTGAGTAGTTCAATTATTTATGGATCATATAAATATACCAAATCCACTCATGACTTCCAATTCGTTTTCATTCAATTTCGCAGTTCTCTCTGTTCTTGCATTGACTTCTTGCTACTGCACGTTCTGGTCAAATTTATATTTTTACTTTGTAGATTACACACATTATATATGATACATATACGTGTATGTTTTTATATATATGGGCGCGTTCTTATTTTTTCTTTGTGTTTTAGGGAGAAAATGTCTGTGTTTCTCTTTTTGGAAAACAATAGTTTGTGAATGTATAGAAAAGAGAAGAGTGCGAATGTATATACAGTATAGGTCTTCGGGTTACACATAACCATTTTTTGTTTTGGCCTTATCTAATTTACGTATCATTGTGAAGCCGATTACAAAAACAGGATAGTTTTAAAACTTATTTTTCACATTTAAGTGATTTTAAACTTATTTACCAAACTTACGTTACTATAGAAGTTGTTTTAAGACACGATTTGATTTATGTGATATAAATTCTTATAAATTTTATGTTTTAAAAATACAACTCTAAGCTTAAAATTGTATTTTGAAGACACTATTGCAAGCCTGAAGTTGTGTTATTAAAACATACTTTTGGGACAAATTGAATTTGATAAATAAGTTTAAAACTATCTGAATTTGAAAAATAAGTTTTAAAACTACCTTGATTTGGGTATAAACTATATCATTGTGTATGTGTATTTTGATTGAATTTCTTATTTTCGACATACCGAAAGGAAAATTTCAAATTTCATCCTTGTAATTAATCATGATCATTAGGACAAACCATGGTAGGTGAAAGTGCTAGCTGCCCCCACAATACTTTCGGTCTATTCAACTTTATTGTAACTGTATTTCTAAATGTATACAATTGGAATTTTACTTTCAAGAAGCTCAAACGACACATTTGAAGTTGCTCATTGTAGATGTTTCATTGTCCCAGTCAGGCAGTAGGGGCACATGGCTCTAAGCGTGGATGCAAGTATTATGGGCCAAACTATTTCGAAGTTCTTAATAACAAATAATAGTAATAACCAAGTTTTGATGTGAAGGAATCCTTCTCTCTGTCTCCCTCGAGAATGCATCAGAAATACATAATCCTTGCTATTCTAATTTTTAAATTCATACATGTCACTTTACAAATAGTTTATATGATTTAAACTTTTGGATAACGAGTCTCTATTGCAATATTATTTTTTGCATTTTTGATAGTTTATATATATATATATATATATATTAAACATAGTCGTCAATTTTTTTGTTATTTAGATGAAGCTTTTTTCTAGATTACATTTTTCCCATGATTTTAACAGGATATCTATTTCACAATAAAGTAATAATAATTTTGTTCAAAACTTAAGTCAAGTTAGATAAACTAAAACAATCATAAATATATAACAATAATGCTAAGTTAGTAAGAAGAATTTAATAATTTTATCTAATTCACATACAATATAGTAGTTAATACATATATATATGTACAAGTGATAATATAAAATAATATTTGTTAATATTTACTTTTAAAAACGATTATTTTTAATTGAGAAATATTTCCCCATCATGGAATGATCTCTAAAAAGAGATTTCTCTAGTTTTTATGAGAAACTTTTATCCCTTATTTGCTAATGTAATAGCATGATTCATAATTCCAAAAGATCATTATTAGTGCTAGATAGTCCAAAGTCGTATACATCATGTGTATCCAACTTTTTTGATCATATAAAACCATTCTAAATCTGCAATCGTAAGATGGAATAAGAACTTTTGCCTTTGATACTCCTAGGGAGCACTCGTATCTCATTGCAATATGCCAATGCTTGCACAAGGTTTTTAGTATAAGTGGTAGCCTAATTCTCACTTAATTAACTTTACACATGAAGTCATCAAGACCATGTTTAAGACTCTTGCAAACCATGATCAGACCACTTGAGATTTCTCGCAAATCATGTAGTTTTTGCTATCCTCAGTTTTAGATTATGAAGCTAATCCAATCTTATTATCTTGCTAAAGAAAACAAGCAAGATAAATAACAAGAAAGGGTTGAGAAGCCAAAGGCCAACAAGTTTGTATGTAGGTATTATTGAATTACCTCAGTTCATTTTTGGTTAAAATGTTCAAATAAAGAAGGCAAATTTTCTTTGAGCATGTTGAGGGCTTTTCAAAATAGAACATGTTTGAAACTTGAGGAAGGACAAGAAAGGGATAGAAAAATTATTATTTACTTTCTTTTTTCTCTATTTCATTCTACCTAGGAGGAAATGGAAAGAGAAAATAGAAAATTTTTTTTTAAATCTCTCTCTCTTTCTTTCTTCTTTTCTTTTACTTTCATCTTATTTGAGGAAAGAAAATAATTTTTCTTTATTTTTTCTTCTCCTTTCCGACCCTAGTTCCAAACAGCGGTAAGATAAAATGGCAAGAGAGTTTCATAAATTTATAATGAGAATTAATTTGAAAAGAGCGTTAGATTTGGACTAAACTTTTCAAAATAATGTCAGGCCAAAAACTCGTATTATCACAGGAAGGTCACACTTCGGAATCTGAGACCTTCCGACCAACCAAACGGAATATGGCTCTCTTTTCCTTGCTCACTTCATTTTCTAAAACCGTGAAGCCCTCCCTTCCACACACAACAATCTTCAACCTCCACAATACTCTTCCCAATACCCACCCACCTCAAATACACCCTCAATCTCACCTCCACCTTGCTCTCTCCTTTTCACCACCCACAACGCCAAACCCCAACTCAGGTCCCACCACAGCCCAATTCGATCCCTCTTCACCGGAATTGTGGAAGAAATGGGGGAGGTCAGGCAGCTGGGTATCGTCGATGACGGCGGATTCACCATGAAAATCCATGCAAAACCGTCCTCGAAGACGTCAACCTCGGCGACAGCATCTCCGTCAACGGAACCTGCCTTACAGTCACCCAATTTGACACCCAATTGTCCGAATTCGACGTAGGGTTATCGCCGGAAACACTCAGAAAAACGTCGCTAGCTGAGCTCCAAACCGGTTCATTGGTCAATTTGGAGAGAGCTCTGAAACCTTCAACGCGAATGGGTGGCCATTTTGTGCAGGGCCATGTTGATGGGAACGGCCAAATTGTGGCCACCGAGCCGGAAGGTAACTCCTTGTGGGTGAAGGTTAAGACGGTGCCGGAGTTGTTGAAGTTCATTGTGCCAAAAGGGTTTATAGCTGTGGATGGGACTAGTTTGACTGTGGTAAAGGTGTTTGATGAAGAGCAGTGTTTCAATTTCATGTTAGTGGCTTATACTCAAGCAGAAAGTGGTGATTCCATTGAAGAAAGTTGGGCCAAAGGTGAATTTGGAGGTGGACATTCTTGGCAAGTATGTGGAGAGGCTTCTCAGTAGTGGCTTTGTCAATGTTATCAAATCTTCGTGATCCAAAGGTTCTTGATATGTAGCATACCATCCGCATCTTTTTGGTTTAATTTATGGCTAATCTGTCTACTTCATATTTTTCTGTTCTTACGTGTGCTGGTTTTTCATTTTTCTCACCGAGATATGAAAAAGAATTGAAATTATGAAGGTCGATTATTAGATATTTCATGTCAAATGTGCTGTTCCTGATATTGTGGCATCTGTTTCAACTATTTTGGTCATGTTGAGGGCATTTTTGGAAGGTAAATTACTGGGAAATATAGCAACATTCTATCAACTAGTTCAATAAAATCTTTAACAGGAGTACAAAACGGCATTTGTGTGATGTTTATGGCCTTGGCATTACTTAGTCCTAACTTTAATAGAAGAAAAGCTTGAACATACGAGGTCCAAATTTACCCATGGCAATCATCAGGGGTGAACAAGAATTGGGGATAAGATGCGGCCAAGATTCCCGCCAATGGCAAACATTAGAAAGAAAAAACAAAAAGAAAAAAAGGGCGACAGCAAGAAAGGCTTTACAACTATAGTCTTGGATTCCTTTCAGTCAATTGCTAGAACTGGATATGTTTTTTCGGACAGTCTTCCTGGTATTCAAGTAGTTGCAATCCATTTCTAATTTCTGAGCAGTGGAAGTTGACAAGTGTATAAGGATTTACTGCACTTGCATGACAGAGAGAAGTGAGATTTCACCTGCTTTTGTTTTTCTCTTGTTATTTCGTGTCTTTTATTTTTCTTTTGGATTGTAGTCTTTTCACATTCTTCTTGCCAACCAATATAGTAATATAAAACAAATTTACTTGCAACAATGGGTTCAACATGCTGAAGTGTGTAAGTGGCAGAAGCTCTGAGTTTGCACGAATCTGCTTTTAGAGTAAAAGACTTCTCATTCTTGAACATAGAAGCATTCTTCCAAAGCTGAGTTGCTTTGTTGAAGGATGAGTCCAAACACAGAGCTGTTGTTCATGCCTATGATCTGTGGTATTGCTATTAAATATCTTGCATTTGTTGCAGACCACGTTTCATCATGTCAAGCTTTGGTTCATTTGTAGTTGGTAAGACTATAAGAACAGATGAATCACTTGCACAACAGTTTAGGTGTGGATCAATAAAAGGTGGCCTATCAATTTTGGAGTGCTAGAGCTTGTATACACACTACATCCTTATTAGGTTATTCCCCAAAAAGTCTTGAGAGTATGTTGACGAGTTTGTCCTGGAGGAACACGATGTCCTATCCCTCCCCTTGGTGAGCAAAAATTCTCCATTCATAGTTTCAGTTTACTAGATAGAAAAAGTTCTCGTCTAAGGCAAAAAAGAATCGAATTAACATAGCCATACAGAGCATCATTTTTTATTAAGCAAGTGAATTGCTTAGAAGAATATACAGAATCAAACTCTTGTAGCAAAACAAAAAGGATGAACTAGAAATTTTGAAAGGGTAAAATGAAGCTTAGTGTTGTGTTCTGTCAATGAGGAGGGTGAAAACTGTTAATCGCATAGAGCTTCATACTTTGTTTTTTCTCTGGTGTGAATAGGTGATTGGACCAGTCTCTTAAGAATTGCATGTTGTTGCCTTGTGGAGTTTTCAAGGGAGAAGAAGAAAGAGCTTGCTCTCTGACCTCCTAGTGAAAACTAATCTGCAACTTACATGCATTGAAATGATGCTATTTTCTCTGTATGCTGATTCATTTAGTATAGTGCAATCATTTGGAACAAAAGACTGATTTCTTCGTATCTTGATTACTACTTTGATCTGTTTCATATTTTGTTTAGTAGCAACCAAGTTCGTTCTTGGTTGAGGTATGTGCTGCTGTGTGGTTGTCGAACTTAAAGTAAGAAGCATTCTAATGATTAAATCAATCACTATTGTCATGCAATCACCAGTCGCCAGTTCTCTCACACTCTTGGAGCTTCCTTAATTTCAGTCCCTGCACATTCATCCTCTGTGGTGATATTGTTATTGCCATTGCTATTGTCATTGTCTCCACGACCACCATCTTCTTTGCCTTCGCGCATGATTTTGTCCCACCATTGGGTTATCTCTCTCATCTAATCCTTCGTTCTCTTTAGCCTCTTTGAACTAGGACTCTCTCCCTAGTCCCCTGCTGATTTTGAACCAAACTCACCTGAATTGGGGTGATAGAGACATTGTTTTTGGTGTAGCATGTGGTGGCGTGGCGGTTGTGGTGTTAAGCAGATTGAGTTGGATCGGACACCAACCGGCGGAGAGCCTGGGGAAGAGGCTCCAATGCAGGTAAATTCACCGATGACGGCATTCTTACGGAGCGGTTGGTCTTGGCATTGTCTGGTGACTGAGGGTTCAAGAATTGTGTGGATGAAGCTTTGCCATTTGGCGTTTCCTGATGGGATGATGGGGTTGGAGCTGTAGCAGGGGAGATGGGTAGCGAAGTGGGTGCAGGCAGTGGCAAAATGATCTGTGAAGTGATTGAAAGTTTGGTGGTGGTGGTGGCTGGGAGTGTGTTAGGAGAGTGCATTTGCTTCTTGGGTCTGGGTATGGGAGAGAGGACAACAAAACCGTGGTGCACCTCTGGGCAGAGGAGTCCAGATGGTGGTATTGGTTGTGAGGGTGAGCATTGTGAGGCAGTTGATTTTGGTTTTGGTCCTGTTTTTGTTTTTATTTTTGTTTTTCGTAATCTTGGAAACTGGGAGCTTCTCGTTTTTAATGTTCTCTGAACAAAAACATGGGACTATCTAAAATACTATCGGTTCATATCGTTTTCTTTTTTGTATGAAAACAGTTCTGAAAACTCAAAAATATCTTTTTAAAGGTTCTTAAAACTATGCTGTTTTCTAAAAATATTCTGAAAATAAGTTTCAGAACTGGCTTACTAAATGTTGCTTTGATAGAAACAGTTTGCAGAACCAATTTGTCAAATGCGGTTCCATCAAATTTCAAAAAATAAAAACAAAAAACAGAAAGTGAAACTGAACCAATCGGAGCTGTCCCAAACTGTGCGTCTCTTGTTCTTTTCAATTGCTTAGCATTCTCTCTCTCTCTCTCTCTCTCTCTCTCTCTCTCTCTCTCTCTCTCCCCTCCCTGCAGATTTTGAAATGAAGTGCATATGAAATCAACTACACTCGGCTATATGGTAACTCCATTGGTAATTTATTTATGGGTTACCATTCTCAGCAATTCCTATTATCCTCTCTACTACATCAACAATACTCAATTTCATTTTCTTTTAATTTGAGCACAAACCTGGACGTTGTAATGGACATAGCTTGATGTTAACTTTGCCAATGCAAAATACTGAGGGTTAGATTGACAATAGAATTATATTGTTCTAGTTAGTTCTAATTAATTGTCTTTGGACATGGCATGTTATTTCATGTTTGACGACCAATTTTTTTTTATTATTATGTGTCATACTTTGGCCTTCTTAGAGTAACCATTGTATTGACTCTCTTTCTTTCATTCTATTCTTCTTCTTCTTCCTCCTATCTTCTTTTTTTTTTTTTTTTTTTTTTTTTTTAAGGCCTGTTTCAGATAGAGATTTGAAAAGGCGGAGGGAAAGGAAAGTAAGTGCAATTTTTTAGGAGTGTGGATAGCAAGAAAGGGAAAAGTCAAGGGAAAATTAGAGACCATGTAAGCTTCTATTTTCTAGGAAGTTTGACTAATTTGTTCTTAAAAAAACACAAGACGAAAATTTCTTCCCCATGATGGTTGGCATCTATTATTATATTCTTACTTCATCTCCTCTACATATATGTAGTTTCTGTCATATACACATGAATAAGATTAATCGAATAAATTAACTTTCATGTTATTCAAATAGTAAAATAAATTTTCTTATAATACCCTAGATAATCTTTCCGGCAACAATTTTTGGGCTGGCTATTATGGCATTAATAGGAAGGGGGTTTGAATGTGGTTAGAAAATCAGAGTTGCTCTTTGTTTTGTAACCTTCTTTTTTTTTTTTTTTTTTTCATGTTTTGGCAAATTACATAAACCTCCCTTAACCTTTACCATAAATACATGGAGATTTCTTGTGTTTTAAGAAATTATACTGGCTTTGCTATCGAGGCATAGCATTCTGTGGATTCTTCCTCCCTGAAATTTTTTTTGACTCTATCTTCTCTTTCTCTTCTCTTTGCGACACAACAGCCCACGCACTCCACCCACCCTTTCCTGCCAGCGGATTCGGCCTACACCGCGACACTCTAGCTCACCCCAACCCCTTCCCCACCATTGCTCCACCTTGCTCAACAATGTTTAGGGGTTTTAGCAACGTAAAATCTTGAAATGCCTAGCAATTTTAAAGGTGTTCCTAGAGTGGAAAAATACCACTTCCCCCCCCACCCCGAAAAAAAAAACTATCACATCCACGCCTCTCACCTTATACCACAACCCCCACCATTCCTTATCCTTCCCTGCCATCCTGTAACCCATCTTTGTCGAGAGGTCATACCCATTAAACATCATATCTGAGGAACAATGGTCTATATTGGTGCGAGAGAGGCCAATCAAGAGCAACGAATTACCCTTTACATGATTCTTGAATCCTTGCCAATTTTGGGGTCGGGGCAATGTTTGTCGATTGCGATTTCTCTCCGTTGTCACTGCGACTTGGTGCCTACTGTGCTCTTCACGGAAAGGAGTGAAACGAGCAAGGAGAGAGAGTCAACCTTAATGTCAGTGATAATAGGAAAGGAAGAAACAGAATCACATCTGCTTGGCTGGTCGACACAAGCAGGGTCGCTGGGAAGGATACAGATGGGCTCCATTGAAAGCAAAGTCAGGACGAGAAGGGTTGAACGGGAAGAACGGGTTGTGGAGCTTTAGTTCGGCTTGGCTGGTCTTCATGGCATGAAGAACTCGGATTCGACAAAAGAATAAAAACCATAGCTGTGAGGCTTAACAGACAAAGAAAACGGGATCCCACTGATCGCCCTCCAAACAAAACAACCTGATCTGTGTAGGCCGTGAAATATTTTCAATTTGAATGGTAGCTATACAACTCCTACTATAGATGGAAGTTGACAAATTAAGGAGAAATTATTCTGTACTTTTGGAGTGCCACGTGTCTTTTTGCTCTTCCATTTATATGGGGTAGTCCATCATCTGTTATGGAGAATATTTGACTCTATCTACCAGGAGGGACCCCACCTCTATATGAATGGTCGAGTAAAGATGAAGTGGTGCAATAGGAGTACTGACTAATTTTTCCAAATTAAGAGCATGTTGTTGTTGCTGAAGAAGTACAATTTTGCAGGATAAGATGATAAACTGACCACAAGTTTGAAAAATTATTTAGGATATATGCCAATTATATAAATTATGGATTATAAATTATGAATATTTCTATTTTATTGATTGAGATGTTGACATACAAGTTAAAATAAAAATAAAGAGTTTAGATGAGCTAACTTAAAATTTAATTAAAATTAAATAATTTTATGATTATATATGAGAAAATAAATTTTAATATAAGACAATATAATTTTAGTAAGATATTTGATAAGATCTTGTCTAATTTATTAATTGATGAAATAGAGAAGATCCAAATCCGTAAAGTATTATGCTCGAAGTTTTGCACTACTGTTTCTTTAATTACCAAAGGAGCTTTTGGTGTGCTTTGTAATTTATTGGAGATGTTACATATGCTTTATACAATATAATGTATGCAATAAAAGAGCTTTACATTGTTGTGTTTTATGCAACAAATACATGTTTTGTTTCATCTATATTATCTATATTATATTATCATAAAATAAACACACGAGAGTTTAGTGAAACCCAGTGAATCTCCAAACTGAAATTGTAGAACTTTAGTACTATGGCGAAAAGTCCTTTGTATCCCAACAAATCACAATATGTGCATTTTGTTCCGTTGAAGCAATAAAGGGCAATTCTATCATTTCAAACTCTCAGCAACAACTAGAAGACTCATCATTCTCAGATTTTTTTAGTTATTATTTCTTTCATTACCAAAAGTCCAAAAAGAAAAAGAATAATTAATGTGCGTTATGAGATATTTTTTACATGTTGAGGAGCAATAAGAAATTTTATAATAATGGTTTTATAACCAACCATCGTCATTTTCTATTTTTGCTACACTTTTTGCTACACTATTCTAAATTCATGGTGATAGTCCCAAGTCACATTATTTGGAAGCTAATTCTTGTCAAATTCGCAAATTTAAATGCTCAAATTCTCAAAGTCAAATAGTTAAATCATTGAATTCTAATTTAAATCAATAATTAGTTGTCATGTGTATTATTATGATATGAAATATATAATAACACATCTTTTATTCAAATTTTGCATAATAATTTTTGCAATTCAAAATAAAAATTAACATTGTTTCTTTTATTTATTCTCAATACTATAAATTGAGATAATTTTTGAGGAAATTAATCATACAAAAATTAAAAATTATTTAAAAACTTGTATTTATTTATACATTTATATTTAAATATATGTGTACTATACGTGCTTTAGAGATATTTTTACAAGTGACCTCTTGCGCTCGCGCTTCCCATCCGCCCTGGCCCCCACATTGTGTGACTTAGGGTGACACGTTCTCTCTCATCAGCTAGCTCTTTCTCTACAGCTATAATCGGTAGAAAAAGTGATAAAATGTATTATAAAACTCTTAAGCCCTCCATTAACAAATCTTAAGCTCTTCACAAGATTTGTAAGCTGCTAATTTTACCTCCCGCATGTATAATAACAAGTGAGAGGGTTGCGTGCCCAGAACGCAACCTGATGGCCATTACATAGTTACAAACTTGCAAAATAAAGAGCGGAAAAAAAAATCTACAAATTATTCACAGTTACAATAAAAAGAAAGTGAGAAAAATCTATAATTTATTGACCAAGAGGTTGTCAGTAAGTAGTGACAATAGCAGTGAAGTGAATTTGAAGCAGTTAGACTAGAAATGAGGTACAAATTGAAACACAAATGAACCTAAATATAGATACAACATCAAAGTGTTCATAAAAGAAAGAACTGTCATCCTAATCAATTGACTACTACATTTTCCTAAAGAAGAAAACATGTTTGATTCTAAGAATTACTAATAATAATCAAATCTGGATGAGATAACTTTTGATAAGTGTTGAGGACCTATGTTTTTTATTTTGATGGGCTGACTTCTAAAGTTGTCTGTTGCAGTACCAGAGTTTACATCCAAGTTTGGAGTAGCCCTAGGTGATAGCATAGCATCAAGCTCAAAGTATGTAGCACAAATTGCTTGCATCAGAAATTGGACAATTTCAGCACCAAAAAAGGGCAACATTGCTCTTTTCCATAAAAGTATATCTCTGAACTGCGTTGAAAGTGGCAAATGAGAAAGCTGCACGACAATCTGAATGTAGCTCAATGAAGCATCTTACGGAAAGAAATATTAAAAAATATAGTAATAACATAAGGAATCTTCCAAATAAACTTTCTATCTTTTCATACCTGATTTTGTGTCTCGAAAGAAGCTTTAATCTTACGTTCATTTTTCCTGAAAAAAAAGAAGATAAATATGCTAGAAAAGTTTTATTTTAGGTGGAATTTGCAATTTAGCAATTTGTCCAAATGGGTGACATTGAAATCAAAATGCGAAAGAAAATGTGCTAAAATGAACTAGTAATACATGTATGCTTGTCTATATACCCATTACAATGCTAACAACCACCATCTTAGAAGGCGAGCCCACCCAAAGAGACATATAAGTGTTCTATGAATTCAAAACTAAAATGATAAACCTAGTTCAACTTGTCGACTTCAATACAGCAATGCACATTAACTTTTAACGAACTGAAAAACAGAACAAATATAAGCATGGTGTGGTTGCATAAGGCAAAGTACTTCTGATTGCTCATTCTTTTACGCTCAATAATTTAGAGATAAAATCAACATATTTCAGTTGCGTACTGTTGTTTGCAAAGATCTAAAGCAAGTTGTATAGCATTATAAGTAGAAAATCATTAAAAACTGAAACATCAAATGAGTTATAATAAGCAATGTCCTAAGAATAAATTTTGCTACAATGAATAAATGATCAATTGGAAATAATAGTCATTAACTTGGACGAATTTAAGTGCTGCTTTAAAGAAAATTAATATATATGCAGAGGAACAATACAAAATATTGAAATAACAATAAGAATGTTGGAATGAATGCAATAATACCACAAAAATTATTTCTTATGCAACACATCTGTAGTGATATAGGTGTTTAGCGTATTGGAAATAAAAAATTAGCATTTCTTTATATTCTATTTCTTTTGGAAAACTTACAAATTTACCACAGTAGCATATATGAATCCATGATAAATTATGATGTGTGACAAAAGAAATAAAATAAAATACCATTGGTTGGAGAATTTAGTGCCAATAAATATACCAAAAATTAGGCCAATAAAAATGCTCAGTTTAGAATCTGTAGCCACAAAAAAGGCAATCCAATCATCAAAAAATTAAATTAAGATTCAAATGTGAGAACTGCAACAATCAAAAATTGAAATTAAGAAATTCAAATGTGTGAACTGAAAGTCTAGTACAATCAATCATTATCCAAAAGGTCAATATGTAACACCAAAGTTATAAACGATCCTAGAAATATTAGCAAACAAACAAGGTGGGGAATTGAATCAACCAAATGGAACAACAAAAATCACAGAGAAAAAGAAATAACCAAAACAAATGAGAAAAAAATTCAAGCAATTTTGGGTTGCTCAATTGTTTTATTCACGTCTTTGGATAATTTTGGTCTTTCCATGAGGTCATTAGTCTGGACATTGTCATGCTTATTGTTTATTATTTTGACTTCCAGCAACATTCATAGTTTTTATGCCTTCTATCCTATGAATTTTCTGGTTTTGCAAAATAGGAATTCTAATGTCTCACTTTCTAATCTTTGTCATACATACTCAAGCTTTTTTGTTATTAGTTCTCTATTTGTCTCTCAAACTTGAGTTACACCCAATTGCTAGGGCTATGCTTAGTGGTATTGTAAATGTTATTGCCTTGTTGGACAGGCCATTGATGGGAATGATGAAAGAAGAAACACTACATGAAAGTTCAGGTTTTTTCATATGCAGTTGAAATAAATATGGTCTGTTTTTTGTTTGACTCCTTTTATTCTTCATCTTCTTACTTTTAATTGTTTTATATCCCAAGTAGGCTATCACTTCCTCCCCATTCATTGACAAGCTCAAGCCTTTGTTGTGCAGTCAACTGAGCGACAAATCCTTGTCACAAGAATGAAGGTGATTTTTGCCCTAAGTTTGTGAAGTACATGCATTTCAATTATGTTTAGATATTTATATCATATATGGAGCATTTATTTGGATCTTCTTTACATCATATGAGAAGAGAAAAGGAGAGCCTTCCTTTCTATTCTTCCACCTTTTTTTTAAACTATTTTTTTTTCCACAATCCGAGATGAAGCCTACCATTGGCTGCTTAATTTATCTTTTATCGCAGTTGGCCTTGCACACATTTGTTAATTTTCGAGACAATTGAAGATAAAGAGCTACCTCATCTATGTAGTGTTCCAAATTATATTTGTATTGTATGGAAAAATGCGAATGAGCAATTGAGGTGGCACATGAAATTTAGAGAGAGGAACATCACTAATCACATTTTCAGCCATAGCCTCAATCTATCTTACTGGGAATATAATTGTTTATCCTCCTAGGAATTGAATTGTTTGACAAAGTAATTGTAATTTAGTTCCCGCAAGAATGCAAATGTAAATTTGCACTCAATTTTCAACCTATTTGACATATTATTCACAACATGCAAGCATACTGTCATTAGAAAAGATGGTTGTTGTACATCAAACACGTAGAAGGTGTTTATTACTCACTGCACATATTGCTCATCAACAAAGATTTAATGCAAGTACTGGCAGTTGCTCCTCCAAATTTTCAATTGGTTGCGTATCCCTAGTGCATGAAAAAATTAATAAGAAGTGCATGCTTGTCATTTCGTCATAACCATAGAAAGTCAAACAATCAAATTGTACAAACAAGTGACAGGTATCAACAAATGAGTGTGGGTGATGGAATTGGAACAAATTGCAAAAAAATTCTGCCTCAAGTTCACCAGGAACACAATCTCACAAGTTATGTAACTTTTAAAAAGGACAGGTCTGGTACAATCATCATTATAAAAAAAGATCAATATATTATAATAGAACTTTCTCTATGTTAAATATATGACCTCATAAGTTATTATGGTCTCTAAAGCAATTTACCACACGGTTTGTAGACATAAGAGGATTATGCTCAATAAGACCATTGATCAATACAATCCAAAAGAAATGGTACATATAAATATATAAATTAGATGTAAGACCATAATTTAAGAAATTTTATATTTAAAATATAGACATAAACGAAGTAAATAGAGAGAGAGAGAGAGAGTTTAGTAATTGACTACTATCTTAGCAATGATTTCTGCATCTATTTTTAATTGACAATTATGTTTAATTTGTACATAACAATCTTAAAGAAGCAAACTATATCCACTTTACCAAACAAATGAAACAATTCATACATCATATGCTTAGTGCATGCACACTCAAAGGTCACATCCACAAGTATATAAATACAGCTGCGCACCTATACATTTGAACTCACACAGTTAGTCAAAGTCTGGAAGTTCGGCCAAATAGAATGAATTAAATAGACCTTCCTTCTTGGCCTGCCATATATCCATAAGAACTACAAACAACAATTCGAACGCCAGCCAACAAATTAAAAAAAAAAAATTATCATATCCAAAAAATATATATATGTGAGAGGGAGACCATGGGCCTACATTGGCCAAGACATTTTAACTTTTCTGAAGAAGGGGTGTTCTTATTTCTCCAATTGCAAATCCAGGTGACCTGTAATTTAAGTTTTTTACTGCAATCAGCCATAAACTTAACAATCCAAATGCTTTGTTTAGGCTAGCTCAACCCCAAACATTCAAAGCCTAAATGTCAACAACAACAAAAAACACATAATAAAAATCTTTGAACTTATTCAGAACAAGCCAATTTATAACTTTTCTCTGTATGTCAAAAACACCCCAGTGTTAGCTTAAATAAAACTATCTAGACAAAATTTTGTTTGGACAAATGAAGTTCACAGGAAGAACACAAAGATTGAATAAATACAACAGCAAATATAAATTAAATGTAAAAAATCACTAAGGATAGTCACCTAAAGAAGCTTCCGTAAGAGAGTGATTGGGTGAACCACGATGACTTCGGAAAGTTGGAGAAGCCTTAACATGGCAAAATCTGTTTTGCTGAACGAAAAGAAAACATGAATACCCAAACAAATAACTAAAAAAACGTTGCTTTGATTAATTAAAAAAATATAAATGGTCGAAAAACAAACCAAAAAACAAAAAAAAATTAACATCGATACCCAAAGTTAACTACACCCCACTGTTTGCTCAAATAAAATTATGTAAACAAAATTTTATTTGGACAAATGAAGTTTACAGAAAGATTGAACATATACAATAGCAATTAAAATAAAATAAATATAAAATATAAACAAGGATAGTCCTACAGTTTGATCGGCGAAGCTTTTCCTGAAAATGGCAACCAAAAAAAAAAAAATTATGGATACCTAAAGTTAAGAAACAAACCACTGAAAACATTGTTTTAATTCACAAAAAAAATAAATAAATAAATAATTTGCTTAACAAAAACACATCAATACCCAAAGTTAACATCGACCTGGAGAACGTCGCAGCATATCAACGAATCATCAGAGACTAAAAAATAGTCGGTTTTGGGGCAACGGAGAGTCAGATTTGAAGTTGAAAGCTTGTCGTGGGCAGGGATGGTTAGGGTTCCAATGATGACTGTTGGGTGATTCAAAGATTTCAGAATTCTAAAGTTAAAGGGTTGGGTGGGAGGAATGGACTTGGTGAGACCATCAGATGCTTGCTTCCGAAGGAGATATCGAATGTCTGCGAGAGAGAAAATGTGCCAGTGAGGGAAGAATAAACAAACATACATCGAAATCTCCACAGAAAAACTACAAAATGAAAAAATAAACAAACATCCATCGAAATCTCAACATATTTACTCGAAGGGATTGAGAAACACAAAAAACCGAACACCACATTGAAACACAAAACAACGAAAAAAAGAAACGAAAAGAAAAAGAAACATGCAAGATCTATTCAGGTGCTATGCTGCGATCGAAGCACTACGACCAACTGACCAATTATATTTCTTCTATTCAGAGCAAAAGAAATATAAAAGTATATGAAAGAAGAGAATGCAAACTTACGAAGCAAGAGAGGAGACAAATCAGTAAACGCAAAAGAGTTCATAGCCAAGAGGAAAAGGAGAGTGCTCGCTAGTGTTGATTGTTGACAAACACTCGAGTGTCCTGTCCAATCTTATGCAGCGAGAAGACCGCAATGGTCATATCATTTCAGAGAGTCAGGCCTGTTTGGAATCGGTTCCGGTTCCGGTTTCGTTTTCGTTTTTCGTGTTTTCGAAATTAAAAATTTAAAAATAATTTATTTTTTTTTATTTTCGGAAACAAAAAAATGAGACCATCGAAAACACTATCGTTTTCATATCGTTCTCATTTTCGTATAAAAATAGTTTCGGAAATTTAGAAAACATCTTTTTAATAGTTCCTGAAACTGGACTGTTTTCTGAAAAATTTTCCGAAAACAAGTTCCGGAACCAATTTACCAAACGCGGTTTCGACGGAAACAGTTTTCGGAACCAATCTGCCAAACACGGTTTCGTCGAATTTCAAAAAACAAAAACAAAAAACTGAAACTGAAACCACAACCAAACATGCCCTTATTTTTTCGATTGAAATACTTCCACTACTATCCTTGACCGACAACAAAAAGTAAGGAAAAACACCAAGGAATTATGGATAAAACCAAGGGCAACAAATAATAGCCCCTAGCAGCTGGCATGTCGTTGCAGACAGTAGGCTTTTCGGTTAATGTAATTTATCCCACTTCCACAACAACCGTCACAAGTAGAAAAAGAAAAAGGAAAAGAAAGTAAACAAAAAAAAAATAACTACCTTTACTGAAGTAGAAAAAAGAAAAAAAAAAAAAAAAAAAGAAAGGAACAAAGAAAATAACTACCCTCACTGGTAGAAAAAGAAAAAGAAAATAAGAGTAAAGCAAGGGGCATAAAAAGGTTTTCAAACACCGATCTATACATAAACCAACTTATCCCCCGCCAGACCACCCATTGCACAAGGACATGGCATTATTTACAGAGCCTTCAACCGCAGCGATCAACTGTTGCAAGTAGTACGTTAGGCAAAAATAGAAAAGGGCAACATTGTCCAGTCATTATTCACGTTGGGGATGAAAAAACACTGTTCATAGAGCCCTTCACGCCTAAGTAGTTGGATTAGATTAGAAATGTTTGAAGGCTTTGTTATTTCGTTTACTTTTTTTATATAATAGATTGCGCCTCAGTCACGGGTTAACTTTTTTGATAGCAGATTGCGACTTCGTTTGGTTGGGCTTATTCAACCGGCTTTTTATTTAAAAATTATAAAAATAAGCCAAACTCGTTTGATAAGAAGCTTTTAAGCCTATACTTTTGAGTTTTTATAAGTTAAAAAAACTTGAAAGTAAAAAGTTAGTCCAAAGAGAGCTTTTTTTGGCTTTTGTTACTGTAGCGAAGCTACAATAATTTAGATGAGGGATGCGAAGTTACATGAATGCCCTTACACAACTTGTATATTTTCATCACCTATCCCAGTATAAATGCCCCCACCGACAGAATATCTAGCCTCTACCGACAAAAACTTTTGTTGCTCTCCACCGACAAAACTTTCATTACTCGTCGATCTTCAGCGTACGCCAAGCTTGCCATTGCTACTTCTGCTGCTACTCCAGTCGCTGATCAATGCTTTTGTGTGAAGATCTCTTCCCTTTGATTGTCCTTCTTCTCTCATCATGGTTTCGAATAATTTGTTGTGTGATGTATAGTATTCTATAATGATTTCTAAGGTTTTATCTCAAATAAATTTTTGGGGTTTGAAGTTGGGAGTTTTGGTTTATAGTTAGTAAGGTATTGTTATATGTGTATGTTGACTGAAATATAAAGACAAATTATGTTAGATCTGGTTCAGAAATTACTGAATTTGGGTTTCAAATTTACATCGAATTTGTTGGGTTTCTTGGAGCTTTTACCTTTTTTCATCTTCATCCTCAATTTATTTTAAAAAGCGTACATCTATTTCGATAAATTCACAAATTTGGGTTGCTATTACAAAGAAATTTTTGGGGTTTTTAACTGTTTTGAACTTCGGGTTTTGGGCTTCAAGTGAGAAGATGTACAAGTTGGGCCTTTTAGGTTTATTGATTTTCTATTATCATAATCTGTGTTTAAGCCGTCAAATAATAAGGTGTGTTTTATAATTTTAGAAAATAGGGTTTCAAACCTTTTTACTATGAAATTTTCTCATTAATCTAAAACTAGATATCGTAGTTCCTACAATTTCTAGAAACAATATATTGTATTACTTTCCATTCCACCAGTTTGGCCACAATGTATATGCTGACAACTTTATCTCTTCTTATAATCCATTGTCTATATCTTTATTAATTAATTAGGTGATAGATTTAGTAGTGATTACTTTATATTAATTCCACTATGGAACTATGCATGGGTGGCTGATGCGATTTATCCAACTTGCTTTATGGTGCACCAAGGCTTGTAAAATATATGTCCTTTCTATATATATGCGTGTGTGTGTGTCTGTGTCTGTGTATATATTTCATAATTAAAAGTTTTATTATTCATTTTGCACATTGTTATAAATTGATCGAGTAACCAAATATGATCATCCAAAGTAAAGAAAAAAAAATGAACAATGATTAATAGCACAAGGCATGAAATGATGACAATAGCACTTCAACAACTACTTTACCAATTCCTCGACTATAAAAACTTGTTGTGGACATGCTGGCCATTGGAGAATTTTTACTTCTGCATATAGAACTGGATTCTCTCATATTATATGTCTCTCTCTGTCTCTCTCTTACATATCAGTTGTAATTTATTATTCTGTGCTTACCCTTTTTTTTTTTTACTTGTTTACATTTTAGTTTGTGACCATAACCATAGTACACATAACATGACATCCCATGCATTCACTGCCACATCTGCATGACTACCAAGGATGTGCAAATGTGGTTTTGGTTATTGCATTGTTAAGATTTCAATATCAAAAGATAATCCAGGACGAGCATACTACTCTTGTCCTTCTCCAGTGGTGAGTTTAAATCATAATATGTTTGTCCAATTTTTACATCAATGTTTTTTTGGCCATAACACTAACACTTACACGTCATACATCAGATATGTGGCAATTAGATTTGTTGGTATGACCAAACAACCAGTCACACACCCACTTATGGGACACAGAATGTCTTTGAAGCAAATAATCCAAATATGGTACACCCAAGTTATGATATGATCATGAAGTTACAAGCTAATATAGACCAAGTGCAATAAACTTTGCAAATCCTTAAAGTAGTTGTATTGTGATGTTTGCACTCATCACAATCTTACTATTATGTATGTGATAATGCTCAGTGTTTTTGTAATTTGTTAGTATAGGTCATATATATGTCATGACTGCCAGGTTTTATTATATTAATTTGAATATTGTCATTTCCAATATTGTCATGTATGTTAATTAAATGTTATAAAATTAGTCAACATGGCTGAACAAACCTTACAAAGAGTTCGCCCCCCACACAATGAGAATGGTATAAGGCCAAAGTACTTTCAACCACCAAATGTAGAACCATCCAAAGCAAGTTGGGATTCAAAGAATACATAGATTTTCTTACAGTGTGTCATTTGCCAAATCAGAAAGGGTAATAGGCCACACCATTACTTGAGTAATAAGGGGTATTCAGGTGTAATGGAAGACTACTTCAATATCACACAAAAGTTTCATAATCAAAAGTAAATGAAAAACAAGTATGAGGCATTGAAAAAAGACTGGACTGCATAGATGCACTTAAAAAATGCTTATCATAGGTGCACCAGACTTGGTTGGGATGATGATAGGAAAATCTTTTCTGCTCCAGGTTACTGGTAGGATAAGATGATCATGGTACTCTCATCCCTATTTAACTCCTCATGTTATGTTCTTCTTACTTACAATAGTTGTATTATGAACTAAACACTTTCTTTTTTTTTTTTTTTTTCAATCTTTCAAGTAGATTTTATTTTACTTTCATTACTTCTTATTATATATTAATTTCTTTGTTTTCATTACCGCTTTGTAGATGCATAAGCAATGTGCAAGATTCAGAGATAAAGGCATAGAGTATAAAGAGCAAATGGAGATAGTGTATGGAGGGCTATCCTCAATTAGAAAGACACAATAGAGTCCTAGTGAGAGTTTGCCTACGACAGGTCTCCTTGATGAGAGTAATGGAGACACTGACAATAATGACATTGGTGGTGATAATGTTGGGCTAATTGACTTGACAATGGAAGTGGAAGATGGAAGTGGAAGATGGGGGCCCTTTTGGTGGAACTTCAGTAGATAAGGTGCTAGGCTGCAAAAGGGTGGATAAACATATCACAAAGAAGTCTTTGAGTAAGAAAAAGAAATTTTCAAAAGCTGCATGTCTTAGCCGAACAATGGACCGCATGTTGTATATGGTGGAGAGTCAGGGTAGTGGCATGCCTCCAGATGTGCTTTAAACTAGAGTCACTCCGCAAGAGTACGGAGGTCGCGCTTGTAGTAAAAACCGGAGGATCTGGTGTCGTTCTCTCTCAAGGGAATTCTGTAAATATAGCAACAAAGCTCAACTAGCACGGGCACTTATCTTGATGGATTGCAAATGAAAATTCTTGTCTTTTCCTAACATAAAAGAGACCGAAAATATGTTGGTTTTGAGATGATGGTGGTTCAATGTTTCATGCAATAATTTAATGACTAATGAAGACAATAAGATCTAGTTTTATGCAATTTAGAAGAAAAGCTTGGACATGACTGTTTCAATCCACCAATTCACAACAAGGGTTTCCAATGAGAGGTTTATGACTCAAATCAAGAATCACACCTTGGATTCTTGATTTGGAAAATGTTGACTATAAAAGTGTGGGTTTTTGTTTGATTGAGCATAAAGAGGGAATCTATTATTGGCACCCTAGAATCAAACCTTAGACATGTGCAATACCTATACCAAACATTGATTTATGCATAAATATTGCCAAAGGGTTATGAATCTAAGTTTTCTAATGAATCTCATACTAAATCAAATGAAACCATGAAATTTTAAGGATATGCCTTTGAAGTGCATATAACTCATTTTTCACCCTTTGAAGATCTTTGGTGGATCTTCACAACCACATCCAAGGGATATTTAGCTACTAGAATCCATGTCAAAGAGCATAAAAGAAGACAAATCTACCATTAAACTATATAGAACTAGTGTTTGGTTGCTAAGAAAGTGAGAGAAAATGGCAAGAAAATGAGGAAAAATGGCTAGAAAGGGTAGAAAATCATTCAGTTCATAAATATCAAGCATTCATTTACAATGATCCAAAAGCAATAAATGACAACAAATACAAAGCATTAAAGTAAATCTAACTAAAAACCTTACAAAATAACAAAAGACCCCTTTTTAAAGCTTCTTTTCTGTCCAGCTCTGCAGAAAAATAACCTATAATGCACTTTGTCCCGTATATACAGCTTTTATACTCTGCAGAAAAACAGAGTTTATACACACCGATCGATTAGTAGGCGACCGATCGAACGGCCGATCGAACGGTCTAGGTGATCGAACGCCCGATCGATCGCAAAACCGACCCCTCTGAAGTTTGCTTCTGTGTAGTCTCTTGAGGGAATTCCGACGTCACCGATCGAATGACCTATTGATCGGAAAAACGCCCTCTCTGAAGCTTGCTGCAGAAGGTCGAACAGAGAATCACCAATCGATCGCAAGATCACCGATCGATCGGCCGATTAAACGTTCCGTGGACCGTTCGATCGGGCGATCGATCGATCATCCCCACATTTGCCCCTTTGCCTTGGTTTAAGCTCCAATTCCTGTAAGAAGTGCACAAAAAGAGTTTTAATGCATTTTAGGAGTTAAAATACTAAATTAACACTGAAATTCAACTAATCAACTAACAATTTAAGCCTAGAGATTACTATTTCTAAGAGTAATCAGGTAGTGAGTTGACCGTGAAGCAATATGCTGACACCTATAATGCTACAGTTTCTTACTGCCTTGAGAAATTGGGAACACTCTTTGGGTTAACACTTGGTGATCTATTGTACATGACTGCATGGAAGCTGATCACAATCCCTGCGCTAATAGGGAAGTGTTTATGGGCCTCCTAATGATGAAATTTGCCTTACTTGGTTGTAGCAAGAGTGTATTTCGATAGGGCATGCTCCTTATGGGCCCCCACCTCCCCATCCTTACCCCCCATCTCCAAATCCCTCTAGGCACTCCACTCCTCCTCTTCCTGGTTACTAACTTGGTGTTTGTGTTAGTTCATTTGGTTGGTTTTTTTCCAGATGAATATTATTGGTCATGGATGTTTATGTTCTTGAGGATGATAGTCTTGGTTGGTTGGTTTGTTTGTATTTATTAAAGAAAAAAAACTACAGTAGTAGATGTTGGTTTGATGAAGAATGGTTTAAAATTAGGGTTGTTTAATATTTTTAAATAATGTTATGTGAGCAGGATGTATGTTTATTAAGTGTTGACAGGTTGTTTTTTTTATGCACCAGTTAATATGTTATGATTGTCTTCAACAGGGATGATAATGTTATGCATTATAATAAATCAGGTTACCTTCACTTGCTCATGTATGCATGATGTATGTCATCAAGTTATGCAGTTAAATAAAGTTTATTTTGGTATGCACTATGTTATCCATAGTTGTCAAATTGGGATGATAATGGCTATATTATCTCATGCGTAGGTGGTTTGAAATTTGTTCACATGAGTAAGGAGGAACCACTACAATAATATACATGGATCTAGCAGCTCCAGTTGTCTTACAAATGAGGAAGCTATAATACCCTATGGTAAGCGTTGTTGAACATTGACGAATATGTTAGTAAAATCCAGTTTTGATTGTGTTCAACAATATCACATGTCGTATGTTAATAAGGTGCCATGCGGCACCTCAGCACTAACAGGGTATGATTGGGGTGGTGGAAGTGTTGACTGGTCATGACAGATGTTGTCATGAAAATCTTCATATGGAGAGTGACGTCTTTTTAAAATTATGCAGCGAACTAGTGAATAAATATGAACTGGAGGTACCTAAGAAGGGGTTAACAGTTGAGGAGAGTGTAGCCATCTTCTTATGCACTATAGGGAAGAGGTTAAGTAATCGAAAATTACAGGAACATTTCTAACATTCTGGAAAAACTATTGATCGACACTTTCATTATGATTTAAAGGCTGTTAAAAATATGACAGCTCATGTTTGTCTGCCAATTAACGATCAGAACTATGTCCACCCCTACATTGCCAATAATAAAAAATGTCATCCATTTAAGGTACGTTTGTTAACTACCAAATATTTGACCGGTCATGTCAATGTGGCTGGCTTGTATATTTTTAATAGGACTATATTAGGGCGTTGGATGAGACACATGTTCCCACAAATACCGTATTTTTGTAGGAAAGGTTGTCACACAAAACATTCTTGCAGTGTGCGATTTCTACATGTGTTTTACTTTTGTATTTGATGGATAGGAAGGTAGCATGTATGACATGCGTGTGTTCTACACCATTGTAATGGACCCTAACAAGCACTTTCCGCATCTAAAAGGCAATATATTATTACTTTATTTATTTTGTTGAATTTTATTTAAGACCAAATTTTACTTACTTTATAGATAAATACTACCTTGTCGATGCCGATTATCCAAATAAGAAAGCATATCTTGCCCCATACAAGGGAGAATGATACCACTTCAAAGAGGTTCATCGAGGAGAGTCACCGAATACTGAAAATGAGATATTCAATTGAGTACACTCTTCATTGCGAAGTATTATTGAAAGAACATTTGGAGTATGGAAGGCAAGATGGACTCTCTTGGGGGATATGCCGGCCTATGACATGAAAGTGCAAACTGCAATTGTAGGTGTCAATGGCCATACATAATTTCATTAGGCAAAATACTGAATGCGATGAGGTGTTTGATTGTATTGCAAATATTGAGGATTTTGTATTGAAGAAGGAAGTGAATGATGCAAATATAAATGACGAGCAATCTTCCAACTTGATGAGTGATGATGAGGTACACATGAATGCATGTCGAGATAAGATACGGCAACGTTCCTCTCGATGTGCAAACCATTGCAACCGATAGTTAGCTTTTGGTTTGGACACCTCCCAATTGCGGTTGCTACCTATGTTCATGTTTTTTTATTCCACTATTGTATTACCGATATTGTTTAACTATTGTTGTATGGTGTGGTATTACTTACATTTATGTTTATTGGAAAATACTGTACTAGTATTATTTATGTATCCATCACGAAGACCATGAAGAAGTTATGACTCATGTAATTTGACATTCTTAATATATATATATATTTATAATTTATTATAATAATGATATGCAGCTTTTTAATTATTGTATATTATACAAGAACTAATAATTTATTATTATTGGTAATACTTATAGTTTGAATAATAAATTATTAATAATATAATAAGAATTTATAATCTTAATGGCTTTCGGGAAAAAAATTTGTTTTTGCTTACCACACAACACCTAAGGACAAGTTACAATAACTTGAGGGTACTATGGTAATTTATACAGGAAAAGGCCAACAAAAGCTTTTAGCCAGTACCAAACACCTTATCTCAGCTTTTACATAAATAAACCAGCTTTTTTTTACAAGTTACCAAATGCCCTATTTAAGCTTTTTTTAAGCTGACTTTTTCTCTGTGCTTATTTTAAGTTGCTTTTTCGCAAAAAAAAAAAAAAACTGTATCAAACTGGCACTACGTCTCACTCGGGGTTATTTGGACTTCTCTTTTATATCTTTCATTTCTTGGATACTTTGTAGCTAAAACCAAAAAGGCAAAAAGAAAAAAATGAGCATACTTTTCATAAAATTAAACTACCAAAAATGAAAAAGAGTAAATATTATTTCATACCACCTCGAGACTGTTTTATTGAATGGATTGTTCTAAGCCTTCAAATCCTATCACTTGAAACTTGGCTGCACATTGCAATTGGTTTTATATGACTAGTTCAATATAAATAGGTTGATGTCTGCCATATATACATATGTATATTTATGTGTATATATATTGCTTCTTTTCAAATACACACTTCGATAATGGTTCGTTTCATTCTCATTAATGAGTAAACTACCATAGTTTGAAAGAGAATATGTATCAAACTGTAATATGTCGCACCCTGGTTTTTTAACCGTGTGTCTCTTGGATCGGAGAAACTCTGATTCTCTCTATGTTATAACTCATCCTTAAAAATGACAAGTGTGATAGGGTTTAAACTTGAAATTTGATTTGAATAAGGGGTTTTTGAAAAAAAAAAAAAATTGGAGTCGTCACCTAACATAGTTAAAGATGTACTAGGTCACGTAAAACTAAGTATAATCCAACAATTAAACTTAGAATTTTCAAAGTATTTTGAAAATGCCTTTTAGAGAAGATTTTGAAAAGTGAGGTTTTCTTGGCAACCTTTTAAAAACTTTTTAAAGCCTTTTTAAAAATGTGACTCCATATTGGTCTTCGTACTAGAGATCTATGATCCGAGGGTTAGTTACGTATAGAGAAGGTATCTTAAAATCATCACTCAATAAACAGTACTTACATGTCGATTCACCCTTAATTCACTTGTTAATTTTCGATTACTTAATATCCACTATATTCACTCATATAATTTTTAAAATGGGAGTTTTGTCATCATTTTGGGAATGAATGAGGCATAGTGCATGTTTTTTGAAAGATTTTGAAAATAGAAGGTTTAAAATGAGTTTGAGAAATGACTTTGATGAAAAGAAAGTTTTGAAAGAATATTTGACTTGAAATAAAGATTATGACCGCACCTAGGTTTGTTAAGGTTGCCTATGTATCTCATTTGTTAATAATCAGGTCATTCGTAGTTTGTGTTAGGGCACGACTTGGAAGATGGACACAAAAGAGCCTTGGATGGTTTTGAAATTTGAACTTAAGAGAGTTTTGACTTGATAGTGAATCATTTTAGAAAACCAACTCAAGAGAGTTGTGGGTATTGAAAACATTCTAACACAAACTCAAGTGAGCAATATTTTACGAAACCACTTAAGAGAGGGTTATTTTGAATGCCATTTTAGCACTAACTCAAGAGCATAATATTTTCAGAAAACCACTCAAGAAAGGGTTGTTTTGAAAACGATTTTAACACAAAATCAAGAGAGCAACATTTTAAAAACCAACTCAAGAGAGGGTTGTTTTGAAAACCATTTTAGCACAAACTCAAGAGAGTAACATTTTTTGAAAACCAATTAAGGGAGGGTTGTTTTGAAAACCATTTTAACACAAACTCAAGAGAACAACATTTTAGAAAACTACTCAAGAGATGATTATTTTGAAAACTATTTTAGCACGACCTCAAGAGAGTAACATTTTAGAAAACCCCCAAGAGAGGGTTGTGGATTTTGTAAACAACTTGCTTAACCAACTTAAGAGATGCAACCTAAAGATTGGATGGTCTTGAAGACACTTTAACGCCTAAGAACTTAGGATTTATGGCATGAACACCAAGGAGCACTACTTTGAAAAGCTTTTAAGAGATATTTTGCAAAACTCTTAGAAATGAATTTTGAAAAGCCTTTGAAGATGAAATCAATGGTAGTTTGAAAATGGGGTTTAAACACAAAAACAACCTCATAGCATGCATGATATAAACTTCACAACAAGTATAATGCAAAACGTATAAACATAGAAGGCTTGGCTTCACCACATTACAAGGTGCTTCAAAGCCATACCATCTACAACTAGATTCACAAGACTCCTTGGGTATCATGGGTCTTGTGAACTTTCGTCTAGGCATGGTTCACAAACTCTCTTGTTTTAAGCATGCAAAGAAAAAGAGGTGGGGTAGAAGATGGGGTTTAAAAATGAGGAGGGCTCAAGTGAGTCTTAAACGAGAGAAGAGAGAGTGGGGTAGATATAAGTTTAAATGGAGATTACATTGTCTTCAATCAACCATGGCTTCTCTCTTGATTCCTTTTTAGATTGGCGCTTATTGAATTTTTAAGACTTAGAGCTTTCTTTCTTTTTTTTTCTGTGAATTTTAGGTTTGGGAGACTATTTTGGTAGAGTTTCCTTCCAATTTTCATTTATGAAATACACAGGGAGGTTGCCTGATATTTTTAAGCAATCTGCCTTGGCCTTCATGCATGTGGGACATGCACGTGGCCAAAAAATGGCGACATGCATGTCTTACATGCGGCCACTTAGGGAGTGCAACGTGGCACTCTTGTACTTTTCAAACTTGGGTTGCAAGACAAGTTTTATCTCGATCTGATTAAAATATGGACACATATAGCATACACTTCCATGTCGTACATTTTTATGCTTGCTTTTTATTGATATTTGCGCCATTTGAAAATAATTCGGGAAAATCGGGTATATTGGTGATGTTCTCCTATAGTTTCTCTTGAACTTAGTTCCCCTCTAGAATCTTCATATGATTCCGATTGGTGGAGATACTGTCTTGGAAAGCAAGCTTAAAAACAAGCTTTTTGGAAGTGTTTGCGAGACGCTTGCTTGGTTTCTCGAAATAGCCACCTTTGATCCATGTGATCGTGACATTTAGGAAGCAATCTTTTTGATCGAACCATACCGATGGAAAACCCTCAGGAAAGGCTTTAGGAAATTTCATAATTTACATATTTTGCTAACCGTTCGACGATGCATTATAATCAAGGAATCATGATTTAAAATAAGAAACGGGAAGGGTCTTTTATACGCTTCCCAAGTTTCCGAAAGTATATTTCTTTGAGTCGTTCGATCACGCCTTTAGGTGACGTTGTTGACGATCGGACTGTACCGATAGAAAGTCTATTGCTCAGGCTTCTACAAATTCCTTAATTTGCCCATTTTGTTAACTGTATAATGGTGTGTTTTAGTTCGGGAAGTGAAGAAAAGGTTAGCTTTGGAGAAGCATATGTGACACGCTTCTCGGTTGGCTTTGAAACTGGGTTGCCTACAGTGTGCTCGTGTTAAACTGTTTGCGAGTGTTTGTGCCACTGTAATGGTTTGATAGTTTGTCACTGCTTTCGCTACTTCGATAGTTTTGGTGATTGGCTCTGGGATCTTTTAGTCTCATAGAGGTTGCTTGATGCCTAGGGGCATAACAGAAATTCTATGTCGGCGGGCTAGCAAGTGCTGAAAGTGAACCGTGCAAGATTTGTGAATGTTTCTGTCACTCCAATGATGTTGATGATTGGTTTTGGAGATTGCCCAGTCTCGGAAAGATGTTTAGAATGCCTAGAGGTGCGAGGGAATGCCTAGGGATATTTTGGTCATTTTAACTTTGGAAGGCCATCTGGGCTTTGAAAGGGATCATTTTGATCTTTAAGAGTTGATTTGATCTTTGGAAGGCCATCTGGGACTTGATGGTATTTTGAAACTTTACTGGAGTATTGTTTTGGACCAGCAATTGTCGAGCGGATAAAAATGAGGTGCTTACATGGGTGTTTTTCATGAAAAGCTCTACTTAGTGCTCCTAATCCTAAAGAATTTTAGAAGCGTGGTGGTTCTATATAGTGCCAAATAAACCAAGTTAAAACATTAGTTTATTTTATTTCTAATTATTTTTAGATGATACTATACTAATTTTGTGTTAAAGAGTTATTTTTATTACATATGCACATTGGCAAGCAAACACAATGAAGTGTTTTTGAATAAATTAATTTCACCCCAAGGAATGGTTTTCTTAGACTAGGCCTGAGGCTAAATTCTTATTTGTCAAGGGGATGGGCTTAACTTAAGGATGTAACCCAATTTCTGTAATTGGAGACACTATAAAGGCCGTGATATGAGTGGGAACAATTCATACTCTGTGATTTTCCAACACTTTATATATGAAGAGACAACGTATTAAAATTGTTCCAAGGCAATAGTGATGTGGAAATATGACATTAAGAAATGATATTATCCTGAATGAACCCAAGGTGGGAGGTGGGAATACCCTTGCAAGGCATATAGATCACGTACTCCTGGAAAACTCACACAAGTGAGAGCTGGAGAGCTGTTGTGAGGTTGGAAAACTCACATAAGGTGAGAGCTGTCGTGATGTTGGGACTCTGGGAATTATGTTGTTTTCTAGGAACTCTCATGAGAATTAAGATTCATAGCATGTCCTTTAATAACACTTCGGGGCAAACAATGTCTTACCGTTAATTTATGTATGTGGCATGTTTTAAAGTGACACAAAGGATTTATCCTAGATGATGTTCCTTATGGTCATTTAGCCGGAAACTATTAACAGGTTCAAGGCTTCAAGCTTGAAAGACGCATTCAAAAAACATTGCCAAAAATTTCTAGTGTAATTATATATGCAATTTCTATACTTCTGAAGTTCTAAAACTTTTTGGGATTGTTAGAAATTAATTATATAAGTTTCGAAACTTTTATTATCATTTTTTATATTTATTTATTATTTATTATTTATTATTTATAAATTTTTAATTAATTTTAACTGCAGGTATTATATTTATAAATGGTCTATTTCTTGCAAGTTCTACGGTCAAAGCTAGTCTGTTTCGATAGATTTATTTGCTATTTCAAGGTTGGGCTATTACTAGTATTTCAAAAATCTATAAAATAAAAACTGCCGGCCTTGTCTTAAACGACAATACACCTATTCAGTTATCCCCCATTTTTCCTTCTCAGCATTCTACATAGTCTATAACATTATGAGGAACGGATTGGATCTTGAAGCCACTAATGTCCATAGAACACGAGTGTGGGGTGGTACGACAACTTCGAGTCAACAATATTGCCTCTCACAGCCTCATAGGCTAGACTTTTTTGGACAATTACGATTGGACTGATTCATTTCTCTTGACACATATAATTTCCGAGGAGATCAACTGTGAGGATCGAGTTGAGTTGAATCTTGGAGTCACTGTTATCCTTTATCATATTTGAGTGGGGAGGCACAACAAATTTAGGATAGTAATACTGCCACTTATAATTTCACATGCTAGGCTTTCTATTTTGTTTTATTTGCATATATTTATTTTCTGTTTGACACTCATATAAACTTTTATACTACCTGAATTTGAGTCGTTGTACTTTATAATTTTTCATATTGTTAAACGTCTTGTAATAAGTAAATTATTACTACATTTTGGACAATATATTGTCCTAACATATTGACCAATATGTGCAACTATGACACTACCAGCCTATCTGGAACTTGAGGGAATGAAAGGAAAATGAAGAGAAAATAATTAAAAAAATTTCTTTCTTTGTTTCATTCTATTTAAGAAGGATAGGGAAGAAAAAATGACAGAAAGGGAGAAAAAAGTAAGAAAAAATAACAATCATTCTCTTTTCACATTTATTTTATTTTCTTTACAAAATCAAACATAAAAAAAAAAAAAAAATCTTTCTTTCTTTTTCTCTTTCCTTTTCTTTCTTTCATTTTACTTCCCTAACCTTTCCCAAGTTCTAAACAGGCGGTAAACATTTGCTCTTTGCACAGTTGTGTACATATATTGCATCTTTGTATGTGTATTCGGCGGGTGAGTGTGCATGAGAGAGCGAGAGAGAGAGAGAAGGAAATGACAGTTCTTATATAATAGTAGTATTTTTTTGCAAGGCACAAGAGCCAGTTATTGGTGAGAAGAAAAAGGAAATTGAGCAGAAAAGTTAATTATCTGGGATGCAGTATCTGCTTAGCAAATGCCACCAGATTCCGACTCTCTTCCTCCTCTTCCTCTTCATCTTGGGATGGCCTTGAGAGTTGAAGAGGCTCGAAACTGTGAGAAGCCGGAGCCGTTTCACCCGTGAAGTCGAAGTTAGAGTTGAAGCTGCTCATGTTAACGAGGTTGTTCGAAGCCGAGGAGTTGTTCGAGTAGGCTGGCTGCAGCACTGCAATGTTCTGTTGCCGCTGTTGTTGTTGATGCTGCTGTAGTTGCTGTGAGTTCTGGAAGGCATTTGCTACTGCTATCCTACTGTTTATCAGCTGGCTTTGCACCATTGCAAGCTCTGCTTGGAGAGAAGCCACCTACAAGTGCCCATATTCCATAGTTAACTTGGAACTTATGCAAGCAGGAGATGATGGTCTATATTCCATTTTTCTGTCCAAATGGTATGTGCCGGCCGATACATATAAGCTAATTCTATATAACTAGAAAATTTATAAAAAATTTATAATTACAATGATATAGTTGAATGAGAGCTATTCATTTTAAAGCAACACACTTATCATCATGCCTCTTAATTATAAAAATACCACTGTTGTATTATTTTGATGAAATTTTTTATAGAATTTTTTTTGAAAGAATTATATTTTTCATACAAAATGGTATCAATAACTATGGTTCAAAGAGCACATTAACAGCTTGCATGTGCTAATTTGTCTTAAAATAGCATTTTTTTTATATGGGTTATAATTTTTAAAATGTCACGTCATGATTCTCGTGGAGTTTTATGTATAAAAATTCTATATAAGTAGAAATTTCCTTGCTACAATAGGAGCCTATTGCAATGAAGTGAAGAAAAGAACTGACAAAGCAAGCAAATACACACAGAACCAAATAGGAATTGCCGTCTTTATTCTGATCTTTATAATGCTTCTGCTTACCTTTTCCTCTCATCAGTTTTAAAACACTTCATGCATTAGCAATAAAATGCATGTTGAATGTATATATCGACATGTTTGGACTTTGCATTATATCACAGTTTAGCAATGCAGCACGTACAAATAAATTATACTTCAAATTAAATCACACAAATTAGATATATATAATTACCATTACTGTACTGTTCTTGAAGGTGCCCATCTCACATAGGACGTATTAGTAACAAATTCACGTAACTTGATTTGACTTTATTTACCCAGTATTAAGAGAACTATATTAATCACTATAGTTTCTACTCTTCAAACCCAACAACTGCCTGCTTAATTTTCTTTCTTTTTAATGTTTTTTTTATTTTTCTTTTTCCTTGGAAACAAACATAGCCCCCAAAAGGGAGAAAGAAAAAGAACAAAACAAAGAATAGTGAACCTGGTGCTGTAAAGCAAGAATGGTTGAGACACAACCATAAACTGGATCTGACAGCCTAGCCTGAGCTTCATAAGATATGGTAACAACGGCCTCATGTCGGCGGGTCACCGGAATGTGCAACAAGAGCTTGGACACGTTACTTGCCCCAAACACCTTGTGCACCGCCGCAAACCGTGCCGCGCCCTGGTCCGAGCCGAAGTGCGGAGCAAAGATGCACCCACTGATGCACTTCCTCCTTAAAAACTTACAAGCCCCACATGGAGCCGTCGGCGACAACACTGGCACAGCTGCAGCATCAACCATTGTTGATGCACGCTTTCCGGTGCCCTTCCGGCGGCTCTCGGACGTGCCATCACCTTGTGGCTCGGCCATGTAGAAGTGGGCAGAGTGAGGGAAGAGTATGAGAGAAAAAGAGAGAGGCTAGCAGGGATGGTGTTTATAGTACTAGCGAGGGAGGGAGGGAGGCACGTAAGTCTCGTGAGGGGTTGGCAAGGTGAATGTGGCAAGCTAGAGAGAGCGAGAGACAGACGTTATGGTTGGTAAGAGGGAGGGAATGGGACAGTTTTGGTGTGAGGTGCACGTGCAAAGGGAGTGTTTAGCACTGGTTTGTTGTGTAAACATCCTGTAAATCTATATAATATCTATACATAATAATGAGTAAAAAGAATAAAATGAGTTAAGACTTTGGTTGTCCTCCTGGGGAAAAGCACAAGATTTGTGCTGCCCGTGGCGTGTGGGAAGGTGGGAACCAGACGTATTTGGGGGTGTCACATATCATGAGGGCAGGCAGGCACATCCATGGTGTGGGTTTTTTCTCTCTATTTCTTTATTAGAAACAGGTGGCTAGGGTCATTGCTGTGACAGTTTGGCTACAGCTGAGGTATTTCTTCTTCTTCTTCTTCTCTCTCGTATTGTTAATGTGAATTTGTCCTAAGAAAACAACACAACAAAGGGGATAAAATTTTATAGAAAATATATATACCGAGCACGTATAAATTAGATGCAAAACCACCAGTTTAACATCCCTTGGGTGGCTAAGAGTTTGTGCCGCCCGCCGGCCCCCCCAACACTGAGCTGTGCTTGCTTCTTCTTCTTCTTTGTGATGCAGCCGGACTCTGAAGAACAAGAAACCCAATTCTAATATGTTGATTCACCACGAATACCGAACTAAAGCTCTTCTTTCAACCTGTAGATTCACCACGAAAACCAAATTCAAAGGCGTCAAGCGTTCGTTGATTCGCAAGAATGCCGAACGATTGGAAAAAAAAAATGCAATTTGCACACAAAGTTTTATTAATCTTCAAAAGCTGCTGGAAAAAGTCTTAACAAGAGTTTAAATAAGAGGCACAAAACCCTAGGGCCCCGGGACAAACCGGGTAAAAATAAAAGACTAACAAAAGCCCAAAAAATAGGTTCAAAACACAAAACGGATTAAAAAACATACTTAAAGACATTTTTTTCTGTTTTCCTAGGCCGAAAATCATTTGATCATTTTTTTCTGTCATTTGATCATTTTCCCCTTTCTCCGGCTCGCCGCAAGGTTTTCGAAAACATATTATAATAGGAAAACAGAGTTACGAGTCAAAAGTTATGCCCAATTAAAGTTTACCGATCACTGGCGCGGGCATAACAACAGCATCGGGTCTCTAAGTAATCTTCGACCATGCGAACCGCCTCACACTGTCTCTCAAGCCTGCTCGTTAACGTAATTGAGCTTAAAAAAATTTTCTAAAGTCATAAGCAGGCTTGAACAGGCCTAACGGGCCATGGCAACTGTAAGTTGACTACACCAATTTCTGCAGAAATGGTTGCACACCTATCTAGTCACATGGTTAGCGCCATTTTAGATTTAGAAACCTTGTTGATTTATTTTAATTAAGATTCCTCAAATTTATCATAGCCGAGTAAATAATAGGGCTTCGCTGGAACATCAATAAAAGAAATTTTCTGCATTTGGAACCGATCCCTGACTACTAATGTAATAGCTTTTGGAGGTCTTAAGCAATAAGGTTGCACCGATAAAGAGTGCCCAATTGCAAACACCATTTTGTTCCAATGCAAGACAAATTTATGGTAAGGCTTAAAAAGAGAGAAGACAATACAAAGGAATCATCAACCAGGCATCAAGGCAAGCGACCAGCACCGGCATGGCTTGCAAAATCTGAAAATGGGGATCGAGTGAGCTAACTGCGATGGTGATTTACAAAAGGCCAGCAGTTCCTCAGAGAGGGACACCACACAGGCACACGTACACAACCAGAGAACTAGATACTTTTCTTCATATTAATTCCCTCTCCATTTTGCTGCTTTCTGTAGTCAAACCTTAGCTTAGGTATTCTAGTTTTTTTTTTCCCGTTTGGCCCACTTCTGTTTTCTAGCCTGCTACCGCCAGTGTGTTAATTAGTACGCATGAATGGAATTGAATGGGGATGAAAGGAGACTGAAAATGTAATAAAAATGGAATGAAATGAACATTTTCATTAATTTCATGGTTTAGTTCTAAGCATAGAATGGAATGATCTTTTCCATTCTCATGTTTGACTACACTTGTTAAGGTGCTCGAGTAACAAATTGAATGAACATTTTACGGGAGTTTTTGTAACGCTAATACTTAAGTTTTTATTTTTTGTTTTTGTTGTTAGCTTTTTGTGTTATGTAAAAATAAAAATAAAAAAAAACATGTTTTTTAATAAGAAAACAAGTGTTCTTGTTAGAAGACTTAATGCATCATACCTAGAGGGAGGAGGGAGGGGGGGGGGGGGGGGGTGGTTGGGGGGTTGAATAGGTTTCTACTTCTTTTTCATGTAAGTGCAAGCAAAAAAGAAACTAAATCAAAATACACACAAAAACGAAAGCAATATTTAAGACACAAGCAATTTTAGTGTGGAAACCCTTCCGAGAGAAAATCACGGGGCCTAGCTCAGCTCCAACCAAGCACTATAGTATGAACAATAACACAAGAGTGTCTTACAACCCGTTACACTTGCTGGACCTTCACCAGTTGACTTGCATCTACACCTTGTACTCTTTCGAATCCACGAATATGTTCACGAGTACTTGGAACTTTATCAAATCCTCAATGAATCACCAATAACTTGAATTCCATCAAGCCACTCTAGTCTCTTTTGAAAATGGAGGGATAAGGAAGAATGGTGTCTTCTCAGGGTTTTCCTCAAACACCTGGTGGGCAATCTTGAAAGCTCTCTCAGTTGTTGTATAAAGAACACTCTTATGTCTTCTATGTGCAGTCAACGAGAGAGAGAGAGAGAGAAATAGATATGTCTAGGCTTGCTAAAGCACTCTCTCGAACCACCAGTTTTGCTCAAACTTCAGTCCACATAAGCTTCACTTCAAGATACTTGCAGAAACTCTTGATGTTCTTCAAGTTTCCTAAAAAAGAGGAGAAGTACATCTCTTTTTGGAAGCACAAGATTCAAGCATGGCTACCCCAAACAATCTGCCATGTTTCCTTTATAGAAACTCCCACTTTGTCACCATATGCTAGGAGAAAGCAATGCACTAGAGTAAATCATGGAAGTAGGGTACACTTTGTCGGGAAACATTTATTGAAGCAGCCGAGACCCCGCTCTAGCGAGGTGGAGTCCGCCTAAGAGCGGGCTTCACTAAAACCATAATTTTCTGAAGCTTCGAGACCCTGTTCTAGTAGGATGGAGTCCACTTGAGAGCAGGCTTCTCTGGAACTAGAATTTGCTGAGGCATTGGGAGCCCGGTAGAGCGGGGTGCCTGGCTTTTGTGAAAATTTTGCAACACCCTCATGTTTTTCTCTTTGTTTCTTTGGCTCTTGAAGGTTGGTTTGGAGTTAATATTTGACCATAATTACAGATAATTAGAAACACTTAAACTCACTTAATTTGATTACACAATGCACAAATGGCCAATTTTCCTAATAATCTCCCCCTTTGGCCATTTTGTGACAAAACCCCCATTTACATATAAAATTGCTCAAACCCCATGACAACTAGTGTGTTCTTGCGGGCACCCAAAAATAAAAAGTATATCCAAAAAACAAATATATAGTAATGCGAGTAAGGATCGTTCCCATAGAAAGTGTCTAACCTAATTTTATGCTATGTGAATAAGGATGGGGGTTTTAGTATAATGAAAACTATTTTAATAATAACAACTACGAAACAATTCAAATTAAAATATTGAAATCAATCAAAAGAACAAACCTTGGTCTGAGTCAACATCCACCATCGGAATTTTACAACTGATTATCGATGCAAGCATATCAATTCACACATTGAATATTTACAGTTATAATTATTTTCCTATCTCTCCTTAGTCGTAGTTAATTAGAAAATAAGTGATCTCATTAATCCTAACTATTAAACAACCCAGGATAAGTGCTTAAGATTTAATCTAGTAGCAGCCTTAAGAATTAGAGAGATCGATAAAACTAAATAACACAAGCACAAGCGGTTGCATTTAATTTAGTCGAGTGTCCTTTCTAAGATCTAATAATTCCTGACGCAACAAATCATTAAATCTCAATTACTTCGCAAATTAGAGGAATCAAACAATTTCGGATTTGATATCTAACCCAGTAATAGACTGCAACGAATAATAAACTAGTAGGCCTCCTAGTGATTACACAAGACAATCATGAAAATAGGCATCGAAGAACATCCGATACTCAAAGCATAAATCAAATAACGGAAACAAATTAGATCTCACAGTTTATTCTTAATTCTTAGGCTTCCATTTCCTTCGACCAAGATTCAAAGTTTAGCCACTCAGGGCCATAAAGAAAACTCCAAAGAAGAAGCTAAAGAAGAAGAAAGAAACGTATGTTTTCTGCTACTTTTTCGTCCTAGAATAATATGAAAAACGCCAACCCTAAAAACAAAATAATCTCAGCTTTTATAGGCTTTTGAAAATCTGCAGATGCTTAAAGCCATTCGAATGCCCTTACTACCGTTCGAACGCATCGGGCCACCGTTCGAACGGTGCGTTGAACGCACTTCGAACAGAAAAATTGCTCTCTGTATATTTCGAATGCACTTCGAACCTAAATTTGGCATGAATCCGTTTGACGTACCGTTTGAATGCATATGTAACCGTTCGAACGCCCTTTTGGACCGTTCGAACGCTCCTTTGAACGCTGCTTCCAATTTAGCACGATTTTGTCCCTTTTTTGAGCTAGGATTCTCTTCCTTGGCGTTCCATAGCACCCTAAATCAAAATATAAGAATAATGAGTATATTTAGGCACCAACTAAGTATAAAAGATTAAACATTAAGGGAGAAAAATATGACATTTGTATTCTCGTCAAATTCCCCCACACTTAACTTTTACTCATCCTGGAGTGAAACTCAAATTCACTTTCCCAAAACACCTAGTTTGCAACAAAGAACAACCAAACTCTTCAAAACTCATAACATATCATGAACAAACATTCTTAAACAACTCACAATTACTTAGCAAGTATTTCCACTCGAAGATGGAGTAAACTGAATATGTAGACCCTCACAGAAATAAACACTCGACTCTCATGTGTTTAAAGGGTATGTGCATTACTCAAATTCATTTCAATGGAAATGATCTACCATAGGCTTACATATCTTCTCATTCTCCACCACTATGATCACATAAATAACATGAATCATAAGAACTTTTCAGGGGTTATAACGCGGTTTAGGATCAAGGTGGAAAATATTTGGGAATGTAGCTCAAAAGCCATCGAAACTAGTGGAGCAGAAATAAATCAACTCAAGTTCGAATATATAAGACATCTAAAACCAATCACTCCATGCAACAGCTTCTTCCTTTGTATATATCCCATATAAATAGACCCATTTCTTAGAATTTTAGGAGGGATTATGAACATGGATAGTTTGTAACATTAAAAGTAATTTCCTCAATCACTTTCCTTCTTCCTTTCTCTTTTTTCTCTTTTTTTTTTTTCAAAATTACATCAACAATGGAACTCACAAATTAATAATGAAAACATATTCCATTTCACCAGCCATAGCCCTACCACAAATCCGAACACCCCCACACTCATTTCTCGCACACCCATACATATCATAATGATGAACAATGCTCCACTAGCTCTACAGCTTCGGTAAAGGCATTGTATTTTTTTATTGGGTTTAAAGCTCGTAATGTGGGTTCATAATAACAAAAAAAAAACAAAGTATAAAACTCAAAGGGGTTCACAAAGGGATAAATTAATTACAAGGTAGGTTATTTGGCTTATGTAGCTTATAACAAAGATGGCCTTAATCATGTTCATGCATGCATGTGTCAATATGACCTCGAAGAGAATCAAGGCAAGTTCTAGAGAAACAAATTCATGGAAGAATATCTCACATGAAAGAAAATATTGAATGATATAGATGTGTCAGTCTGAAGGCTCAAAATCTCACCGGCTTTGGTCTACCAAATTCAGTCACTCTAATCTCAAGTAAAATAACTAGACTAATTAATTCTAAGTTGGAAGATTACTTATTCAATTATGTTATGACTTCTTCAAGCTTAATTGAATCTTGTTCATGACATACACAACCAAAAATCGTTGAAAACTACAAAAACAAAAAAAAAAATTTCTCAAAACAAATACGAAAACACAACCTAAATCTCCTCCCCCACACTTAAAACTCACATTGTCTCTAATGTGAAGTGAGATGCAAAGAAAGGGCAGAAATAACCAATATATAAATGCGAAAAGAAGAAAAGAAGAACGAACTTCCCTCGGGTTACCTCCTAAGCAACGCCTTTGTTTATTGTTGTGGGCTCGACTCAATGCTTTCTTCTTCAATCCTTATAAATTGGATCCTCAAGGTCCAATTTCTCCACCTTCTCTACTTAGAAACCTTCATAAAAATGCTTAAGTCGAAGGCCATTCACCTTGAACACTTTGGAAGTGGCTAAACTTTGAATTTCAACTGCACTGTAAGGAAAAACATTAGTAACAACAAAAGATCCAATCCAACAAGAACACAACTTACCCGGAAACAAACAAAGCAGTGATTGATATAGAAGTACTTTTTGACCAGCTTTAAACTCCTTCCTAGAGATCATCTTGTCATGAAAATCCTTCGCCTTTTCCTTATAAATCCTTGCACTCTCATAGGCATCATTGCGAATTTCCTCTAACTCTTGGAGTTGCAATTTTCTATGTTCTCCACTTTCATCTATCTTCATGTTGAAATTCTTGATAGCCGAATAAGCTTTGTGTTCTAGCTCAACTGGAAGGTGGCATGGTTTTCCAAATACCAATCGATAAGGTGACATACCAATGGGCGTCTTATTTGTAGTTCTATACGCCCACAAAGCATAATCCAAGCGCAAACTCCAATATTTTCTACTTGGATTGATTGTGTTTTCAATGATGGACTTAATCTCTCGATTTGACACTTCCACTTGTCCACTAGTTTGCCGATGATATGAAGTTGACACCTTGTGCGTCACATGATACTTTCTCAGCAAAGTCGTCACGGTTCAATTGCAAAAGTGAGTACCTCGACCACTTATTAGAGCTCTTGGAATTCCAAACTTGGAGAGTATGTTAGACTTGATAAAATCTGTAAAAACTTTAGAATCATCAGTCCTAGTGGCTTTACCTTCCACCCATTTCGAGACATAATCAACAGCAAGCAAAATATAAACATAACCGAAAGATATAGGGAATGGTCCCATGAAATCGATGCCCCAAACATAAAAAATTTCACAAAATAGGATAGGAGTTTGTGGCATCTCATTTCTTTGGAATATATTACCTGTCTTTTGACAAGGATCGCATGACTTACAAAAAGAATATGAATTTCAAAATAGAGATGGCCAATAGAAACCACATTCTAGCACTTTTCTCGCCATCCTCTTAGCTCCAAAGTAACCTTCACAAGCATAAGAATGACAAAAAGTTAGAATAGAAATGATTTTATTTTCAGAAACACACCTTCTGATCACTTGGTCCGTATAATGCTTCCATAAGTATGGGTCATCCCAGACATAGTAGTTGGCATCACTCTTGATCTTATCTCTTTGAGCCTTAGACAAACCAGTAAGTAGTATATTAGTAATCAAATAATTTACAATATTTGCATACCAAGGTACTGTCACACTCGCGGAGAATAATTGCTCATCAGGGAATGTTTCTCGCAATTGAAGTTCATCCTCGACATGAGCTAAACTACTCAAATGATTGGCAACAAGATTTTCTGTTCCTCTTTTGTCTTTGATCTCCAAATCAAATTCACTCAAGAGAAGTATCCATCTAATTAATCTTGGTTTTACCTCTTTCTTCGTCATCAAATAACGAAGCGCTGCATAATCAGAGTAAACAATGACTTTAGTACCAATTAAATAAGATCGAAACTTTTCTAAAGCAAAAACAACATTTAAAAGTTATTTTTTAGTAGTAGTATAATTTCTCTGGGCATCATTCAAAGTTCTTGAAGCATAATAAATGGCATGAGATGCTTTTCTAATTCTTTGACCCAAAACAGTGCCTACTGCATAATCACTTGCGTTACACATTATCTCGAAAGGGACGCTTCAGATAAGGGGCTAGATAACTGGGGTTGAAGTCAATAGTTCCTTCAGCTTATCAAACACCTTTTTACATGCCTCGTTGAACTCAAAAATCACATCCTTTTGTAGCAACTTGTAAAGGGGTGATGCTATTTTAGAGAAGTCTTTGATGAATTTTCGGTAAAAATCTGCATGTCCAAGAAATAAATGAACTTCCCACACACTAGTGGGATAAGGTAACGATTGCATAATGTCAACTTTAGTTTTGTTTACCTCAATTCCCCCAAATGAAACAACATGACCTAACACTATACCTTATTTAACCATAAAATGACATTTTTCAGAGTTTAACACAAGATTAGTTTCCATGTATCTTTAAAGAACAAGTGTAAGGTTATGCAAACAATTATCAAAGGAGTCTCCATAAACTGTGAAATCATTGTCGCACCCAGATTTTTTGCACTGAGGAATACACACACAAGCGGAAAAAAAACTGTACTCTCTCGTTAGAACTCATCCTCCTAGAAGAATGAGCGTGACTAGGTTTGAATTGAAAATAGATTTGAATAAAGGGTTTTTAGAAAACATTCGGAGTCACTACCTAATTTGATTAAGGTGAGTAAGATCACCTAAAAACTAAATACAATCCGAGGATCACACTTAGGGTTTTTGAAAACGATTTTGGAAATACTACCTCAAGAGAGAGTTTTTAAGAAAACAGGCTGTTTGGAAACCTTTAGAAAATATTTAAGCCCTTTTTGAAAATAAACTCCATTTTTGTCTTTCGAAAATAGTGATCTAGGTTCGGAGGTTGGTTACGTGTAGGGAAGACGCACTAAGCCATCACCCTACCCAGCCCTTGCGGTACCTACATGTCTATTTACCCTAAATTCACCTATGAGAGTCTTCAACTAACAAATGTCTAATTCTATCTACTTTAGAAAAGAATGTTTAAAAAGACATGATGCATGATATGTAAGTGCAAGAAAAAGATTTGACTTGAAAATAGATTTGAAAAGAACTTGATTTGATTCAAAAAGAAATTTGAAAAGATAGGTTTGAAATTGGAAAGTTTTAGAAATTGAAAATAGAGATTTGGAATTAGAAAAATAGATTATGGAATTGAAAACTTGAAGAAGATTGTAGAATTGGAGATTTGAAAGAAGTTGTGACCGCAGCTATGAGGGTTGCCTACGTATCTTTTTTGAGAAATCAGGTCAGTTATAATTCGGACAAGAGTCTGGTAGAAAAAAAAAAGATTTGATATGGAAGAAGAAGTTGAATTGGAATTTGAATTTGATTTGAATTTAGAATAGAAGATTGGAATTGAGAAAATTAAACTTTGATTTGGAAAGATAGAACTTGAAGGAAAGATTTGGACTTGTTTTGAAAAAGATTGAGGAAACCTAGACTTAGGAAAGAGAGTATTTAGAAAGGACTTGAGATTAAGAAAGACTTGACTCGAATATTGGACTTGGAAGATTAGGAAAGATTGGATTTAGGAAGGACTTAAGATTAAGAAAGACTTGACTCAAATATTGGACTTGGAAGATTAGGAAAGATTGGATTTAGGAAGGGTTCGAATTAAGGAAGTTTCAAACTAGGAAAGTTTTCAAATTAGGAAAGTTTTCGAATAGAAAAGTTTCGATTTGGAAGTATTTTAAAATAGGAAAGTTTTGAAATAAGAAAACTTTTTTAATTTAGAAAGTTTTAGATTTGGAAAGATTTAAAGTTTAGAAAGTTTGGAAGTTTAGAAAGATTTGAAAAGTTAGATTTAGAAAATTAAGATTTGGAAAGGGATGGAACTAGGGAAATGTTGAATTAGGAAAGATTTGGAAGCTTAAAGTTCAAGGAAAGATTTAAAAGTTTAGGTTTATGAAACTTATGGTTTAGGAAGGTAGGAGATTAGGAAGGATTTGAATTAGGAAAGGGTTGAATTAGGAAGGATTGAGATTCCTATTTCCTAAAACAAGAGATTGGATTTTGTTTCCAAAAACAGAGGATAGGATCTAGTTTCCTAAATGGGAGATTGGATTTGGTATGGATTTGGAAAGGGAAGTTTTAGAAACCCTAGATTTGGAAGACTATAGTTTTGATGTAGAAAATAAGTTTTGGAAACTTATGATTTTGGTGTAAAAAATTGTGATTTTGGAAACCTAGGCTCTAACGCAAGATTGAAAATCATGTGTTTAGGAAGGAAAATTTAGGGTTTCCTAATCGTGGGTTCTAGGGCTTGACTTGGGCTTTAAGGAAGAAGATATTGGAAAGTGCGTTTTTAGAAAGGGAGATTTTTGAAAGGAAATCCTAGAGAGGAGTTTTTAGAAAGTGAATCTTGAAGAGAGAGTTTTTAGAAAGAAGTTTTTGGAAAGTAAAACTTTGAGAGAGTTTTTGGAAAGAGATTTTTGGAAAGGAGTTTGAAAAAGAGTTTTGAAAATTAGATTTTTGAAAGGAATGTTTTAGAAAAAAATTTTAGAAATGAATTTTGAAAAATGAGATTTGAGAGAGTTTTTAGAAAGCATGTTGGAAAAGAGATTTTTAGAAAGAAAGATTTGAAAGGAGAGTTTTTAGAAAGTTTATAAAAATATCTTATTTTCCTAAAGCGATTCTAACTATAAGAAGGCTAGAACCACTTTAAGATAGTGGTTTTGAAAACAACACTAATTTGAAAGTATGGACCATATTGGTCACTTTAAATATAACACTTTCCTAAAGTAACCCTAGCCATGGAAAGACTAGAATCACCCTAGGATTGTGATTTTGAAAACAAGTTCTGAAAAAGAAGGTTTTGATGCAAGTTTGAAAACGATGTTAATGCAAGTTTTGAAAAATGAGTTTGAAAACGAATTTTAAAAGAATGCAAGATCATGATATGCACAATGTAAATTGGGGTCATGAATGTACAAGGTTAAAGGCTTCACCACATAATCAAGGGGGCCAAACCCACGTGGTCTCTAGTTAGACTAAAAGAAAGCCTTCGTCACGGTGACCTTCCAATAGCCTAATCCTACACATGGACCGGGAAGTCCCTTGTTTCAAGCATGCAAAAAGGGGGGGGGGGGAAGAAGATGGGAGATTAATATAGAAGAAAACCCAAGTTGGTTAGGAGAGAGAAGAGAGGGGGAAGATGCATAAACTTAAAGAGAAAGCCTACCTTGTGTCTTGTTTATTTTGCTTTGCTTTGCGCGCTTTGCTTTGTTTGCCTTGCTTTGGTCTTCACTTTAGTCTTCGAGAGTTTGTTTTCGATCTTCAAAGCTTCAGTTCACAGCACTTCAAGTCTTCAATGGATGCTTTGGAGGCTAGTGTATGAGTATATAAGAGTGTGTATGAGTGTATAGGAGGCTAGGGTTTGTGTATTATGGCTAGGGTTTAGAGAACCTAAGGAGACTAGGGTTTAGAGAGGCTATGAGCTCTGTGTATTGAAAAGTAGGGTTTTTAAACTGAGTTTGTGGACATCTTTCACGCTGGAGGAGGCTCTGTATTTATAGAGAGAAGAATAACTTGGCACTTGTTGCAGTGGCGCCAGGCCAAAAATCCTTCTGGGGCTACTAAGAGTGGCGCTAGGCCAAATATTGGCTTGGCGCCATTACTAGTGGTGCCAGCCAATTAGGAAAGTTTTAAGGTCAGCAAGCAACGTATCTTGAGAAGATTTGGGCTCCTGTACTAGTGACTACCATGTAATTTTTAGCTTAGCTTCACTAGGAGTGGCTCCGGAAGGTTCGGAAAAGATTTAAGGGGTCGGGAATGGCCCGAAAGGCCAGAAAGGGATAGGAACACTTAGAACAGTGTCTCGGAGGTAGTAGACTTGAAAAAAGATGTTAGGGTTTGTTAAAAGGGTCGACCGAGCCATTAAGGGCAAAACGGTCAACTGGGTCGGAAAGTTACGGGGACGGACTCGGAATGTCCCGGAAGAAGACTCAAGATTTGGAAACGTTATTTAGAATGTTCCCACAGATTACCGGTTTGATACGCAGAGCCGGTGTGGTCGGAAAACACTACCTGCCCACTAGGGGCAAAACGATCATTTTACACCGAGTTTACCGGAATTGACTCTAGAATGATCCGGAAAGATAAAGAAAGGTCGAGAATACTATAAGGAGCATTCTCGGGAGATTACCAATTTGATACCTAGAGCCGGGGTGGTTCCCGGGGCATTCGGATGCCTAGGGACAAAATGGTCATCTTGACCGGAAAGTCTCAGAATTGGCCCGAAACTGACTAGAAGGCACCTAATTATGCCGAATTGCTTTTAAGATAATCTTGGAAAGGCAGACTTACCATTTTGAGGACTTAGGTACTTTCTCAAGAAACATGCTGGAAATGGCCCTAGGGGTAATTTGGTCATTTTTCACTGAAGTGGGTAGCAGGCACCAGTGTTGACCTGGGTTTTGAGTGTTTCCGCCACTCTGACGGCGATCCTGTGATACAGGGGTTTGTTGACAATTCTCTATATCGACTTGATTGCGAGTATTTCCGCGACTTTGACGGTTGCGATGTTTGTGAGTACTTCCGCTACTCTGATGGTTCGCGATCATTCCTGAGACTGCCTGATCTCGGGAAGCTGCTAAAGGGACTTAGCGCCTGAGGAGTCAACTTTCTCGGAAGGCGTGCCGAAACAGACATTTTTGCATTGGCGGGCTAATAGGCGCCAAAGGTGGACCGTTCTACCATTTCGGAGACTTGGGGTCTCGTCCCGATTGACGGGTTTGAAGGGACTTACCATTCCGAAGAGTTCACTTGGAAACGTGCCGGACAGGATAGACTTACCATCTCGAGGAATCAACTTTCTCGAGAGAGGGATTGAAATTGAACTGGAAAAGCGGACTTACCGTCTTCAGGACGATGCGCCTACGGGATTGGACCGAACAACTCCCACAAGGGCATTTTGGTCATTTTGCCTCTATTTGGGCCTGGTGGGCCCGCGAAGCGAAGAATTGACTAGATTAGGACTAGAATTCTAGAATATGTCCATATTGACTTGAACTCAAGTCGAGACGGACTGGAGACTGCAGAGCCGTTAAAAATGGGGTGCATACAATCATCCATAAAAATTTCTATGATATGCTCAATATAATCTGAAAATATGTTAACCATACACCTTTGGAAAGTGGCGAAAGTGTTGTAAAGGCCGAAGGGCATGTGACGATATGCAAAAGTCCCGAATGGGCATGTAAAGTTGTCTTTTCTTGATCCTCTGGCACAATTGAAATATGAAAATAACCTGAAAAACCATCAAAGAAACAATAGTAAGAATGACCAGCTAACCTTTCAAGCATTTGATTAATAAAAGGTAAAGGAAAGTGGTCCTTGCGAGTTACAGCATTTAATTTTCTATCATCTATACAAACCCGCCATCCATTCTGAACACGGGTAGGAACTAACTCATCATTCTAATTTTTCACAGCCGTTATTCCAGTCTTTTTAGGAATCACTTGAACCGGGCTAACCCAATTACTATCTGAAATAGGATAAATCATTCCAACTTCAAAAAGTTTGAGGATCTCCTTCTTTACTACTTCCATCATGGGCAGGTTCAATCTTCTTTGTGGTTGACGGAAAGGTTTTGCTCCTTCTTTAAGTGAGATAAGATGCATGAATGTAGATAGGCTAATTCCTTTAATATCTGCAATTGTCCAACTAATAGTCGTCTTATGCTCCTTTAGGACTTGCACAAGTTTTTCTTCTTGCAACGCACAAAGTTTACTTGAGATGATCACTGGTAATGTTCCTCCGTCTCCAAGGAACACATACTTGAGGTGACTGGGGAGAGGCTTCAAATCTAGAATGGGGGCCTACAAAACCGAGGGTAAAGACCTCTCATTAGAAATCGATAATGCAACATAAGGAACGTTACCTGACTGCTATAATTTCGGAAATCATTCAATGCTGCAACAGTTTCCTGCAAATCAGTACTCAAGGCTAACTCTTCATTCTCTTCCTCAATATGCTTACTAATGGCAACTTCTAATACATCTTTTCCATCAAGTTCAAAAACTTCCTATGCTAAATAATCAATCACATCAATAGAATACACAGGATTATCATCACCAGGATATTTCATGGCATCACAAATATTAAACTTAACGATTTCACCATTAAATTCCATGGTAAGTGTACCACTATGAACATCCATATTAGTCTTAGATGTCTTTAAGAATGGTCTTCCTAACAAAATAGGGACATTTTGGTCGCCATTTTCCATATCAAGCACATAAAAATTAGCTGGGAAAACTAGGTCATTAATTTGCACAAGAACATCCTCAACTACACCCTTAGGATAGGCATTAGGTCTATTAGCCAACTGAATCACAACACCAGTTTTATTCAAAGGTCCAAGTTTCAAAGAAGCATATATAGAATATGGCATGACATTAATAGAAGCTCCTAAATCTATCATGGCCTTCTCAAATCTAGTGTTACCTATCATACAAGAAATAGTAAACATACCTGGATCCTTGCACTTCGCAAGGAGTTTTCTTTGAATAACTACAGAAAAATTCTCTCTTACTCTTACTTTCTCACATCCTTTAAGTTTTTGTTTCCTCTTAATTGTACATAGTTCTTTAAGGAATTTAGCATAACGAGGTACTTGTTTAATAGCATCTAAAAGTGGGATATTTACCTCACATCTACAAAAGGTCTCATATAAATCTTTATTTTGCTCATCTTTTCTAAATTCTACTAAAGCTTGGGGAAAAGGAGATACAGGTTTATAATAAGAAAGAGGCGGAAACTTACGCTTAGGTACGTCATCGTCATTGGAAACGTTCCTGTCTGCTATAATGTTTTTCTCCTTTTTATTGGATCGATGATGCAAGGGCTGCCTTTACTGGAATCTCAACCTCCTTACCACTTCTCAAGACGATTGCACTTGCATTTTCTCTTGGATTTACTACCGCCTGAGAAGGTAATTTTTCCAAACTTTGCTCTTCTAGCCGACTAATTGCGGTTGCCATCTGGCTCATCTGATTGTCCAGACTTTGAATACTAGCCCTCGTCTCCTGTTGAAATTGCAAAGTGTTAGTGGCAAAAGACTTAACAATATCTTCTAAAGACATACCAGAGTTAGAAGTTTAGCCCAATTGTTGTCTAGGGGGTATGGCTGCTTATATTGCTGGTAACTTAAGCGGTTTTGAGTCACGGGCTGATTTACTTATGGATTCCCATAACTAAGATTAGGGTGATCCCTCCATCCTAAGTTATACGTGCTCAAATAGGGATCATACTTTCTTTGTGGTTGTCCAAGAAAATCACCTGCCGCATTCACTTGCTCAATGGGCTCCTCTTGATGAGTTGGACACATATCAGTTAGATGCCCTGCTACTGAACAAATCTCACAAGCCTTCGCCGTTTGCATATTACCTATAGCCATTTGACAAACAAGAGAAGTTAGACTCGCAATTTGTGGTTCAATGGAAGAAATGTTTACCTCATTGACATGCTTAGATAAGGGGTCAAGTCTAGTGCCAAATTGCTGAGAATTGGCTGCCATATTTGCAATCAAGTTTCTCGTGGCATTGGGAGTTTTATCCACCAAAGCTCCTCCACTACCAGCATCAATCATGCTCCTATCAGTGGGCAAAAGGCCCTCATATAAATACTAAATAAGAAGTTACTCACTAATTTGATGATGAGGGCAGCTTGCACATAATTTCTTAAAACATTCTCAATATTCGTGTGGGGACTCTTCATTATGCTGTCTTACACCGCAGATTTCTTTTCGAATGTTGGCTGCCCTTAAAGCTGGGAAATATTTCTCCAAAAATAATCTTTTCATCTTATTCCATGTGGTAATACTTCTGGAGGGTAGATAATAAAGCCAATCCTTTGCCGAATCCTTCAAAGAAAATGGAAAGTCTCTTAATTTAATTTGCTCTTCAGTCACCCCCGTGGGTTTCATACTCATGCATACTACATGAAACTCCTTCAGATGTTTGTAGGGATTTTTACCTGCAAGACCATAGAAAGTAGGCAAGAGATGTATCAGTCCAGATTTTAATTCAAATGTAGTAGTAACATCTAAAGTAGGGAATGTTATGCATAAGGGGTTGTTGATTCAGATCAGGGGCAGCAAGCTCTTTCAAAGTTTGATTTTCGGCCATGAATTTCTCCTCTCCTAAATCAGAATCGCCAACAAATAGGGACTCAAGAGCTAGATTGTTCTCAACAGAATTTCTCTGAGCTTCCCTTCTTGACTTGTGCAAAGTTCTCTCTATTTCTGGATTGCACTACCAATCACCTTGATTAGGAGATCGAGTTACAATCATAAACAATCAAGGAAACTCTAACCAACCCTGAAAAACAATTCAGGAATAATTTAGAGTAATGAAAAAAATTAAAATTTTTTTTTAGGAATGAAATAAGGATCACAAGAAGCATAAAAATCAACTAGAATCACTTCCCGGCAACGACGCCAAAATTTGGTATGCTGTCGCAAGCACCTAAAAATAAAACCTATACCCAAAAAACAAATATGTAGTAGTGCGTGTAAAGATCGTTCCCACGGAGAGTATCTAGCCCAGTTTTATGCTATGTGAACAAGGATGGGGTGTTTTGGTATAATGAAAACTATTTTAAAAATAACAACTATGAAACAATTTAGATTAAAATATTGAAATCAATCAAAAGAACAAATCTTGGTCTGAGTTAACATCTACTATTGAAATTTTACAACTGATCATCGATGCAAACATATTAATTCACACATTGAATATTCACCGTTAGAATTATTTTCCTATCTCTCCTTAGTCCTAGTTAATTAAAAAACAAGCGATCTTATTAACCCTAACTATTAAACAACCAAGGATAAGCACTCAAAATTTAATCTAGTAGCAGCCTTAAGAATTACAGAGATCAATGAAACAAAACAACACAAGCACAAGCGGTTATATTTAATATAGTCGAATGTCCTTCTTAAAATCTAATAATTCCTGACGTAGCAATTCATTAAATCTCAATTGCTTCGCAAATTAGAGGAATCAAACAATTACGAATTTGATATCTAACCCAGCAGTAGATTGCAACGAATAATAAACTAGTAGGCCTCCTAGTGATTACACAAGATAATCATGAAAATAGGCATAGAAGAACATCCGATACTCAAAGCATAAATCGAATAATGAAAACAAATTAGATCTCATAGTTTATTCTTAATTTCGAGGCTTCCGTTTCCTTCGACCAAAATTCAAAGTTTAGCCACGCAGGGCCATAAAGAAAACTCCAAAGAAGAAGCTAAAGAAAAAGAAAGAAACGTATGTTTTCTGCTACTTTTTCGTCCTAGAATAATATGAAAAATGCCAACCCTAAAAATAAAATTTCGTGCCACAGTTTTTAGACCATCAAGTCCTTTCGGCTCAGAAAAACACATGAAACTCTGTCATTAGAATTCATCTTCCTAAAAGGATGAGTGCGACTAGGTCTAAACTTGAAATTGGTTTGATAAAGAGCTTTTTAGAAAAATAGGAGTTGCCACCTAACTTGATTAAGGTGAGTTAGGTCACCTAAAACTAAGTATCATTCGAAGATTAAACTTAGGATTTTTGAAAATGGTTTTGAAAAACTCCCTCGAGAGAGGGTTTTTGAGAAAATTGGTTGTTTGGCAACCTTTAGAAAGTTTTTAAGCCCTTTTTGAAAATAACTTCATTTTGGTCTTTCAAAAATAGAGATTTATGGTCCGAAGGTTGGTTACGTGTAGGGAAGATATCCTAAGATCATCACCCTACCCTGCATTTTCGATACCTACATGTCTAAAACTTTAAAATTTTGAAAACGGGGTTTAGTCATCACTTTTTTAGATGAATGATGATTGATGCAAGTTTTGGAAAAAATATTTGAACACATGGAAGCTTTGAAGGAATTTAAAATAGAAATTTTAAATTGATAAAGAGTTTTAAAAGAAGGACTTGAGTTGAAATTAAAGTTATGACCGCACCATTTTAGGTTGCCTACACATCTCATTTGGCAAGAATCAGGTCATTTGTAGTTCGGATAAGAGCCCGATGGAAAATAGGCGCATTAGGGCCGTTAGAATATTTGAAGACACTTTGTGATCTTTGAAAAAGTTAGAAGACACTTTGTGGTCTTTAGAAGAAGAGAACTTGAGAGTTTTAGAAAAAGGCCTTCAAGATAGAACTTGAGATGCTTGAAATATTTTGAAATTGGATTTGAAAATGATTTTGAATCTTTTGAATTTGAATCAAGGGGGTTTTGGAGTAATTTTGAAACAACTCAAGGGAGCTTTAGAAAGTTTTGGAGTCTTGTTTTGAAAACCTTAGAGGTATGATTTTGGAGTGTTTTAGTAAATTGGCCTTTGGAAAGTTTTTTAAAGTGGTTTTTAAAAATACTGAGGACTTTGAAACTCTAATATGGACAACCTTTAAGGTTGAATTTAATGTAACACCTTCCCTTGGAATCTCTAACCATAGAAGGGTTAGGGACACCTTAGGGTTGTGTGTTCTTGAAAACATTTTTGGAAATAATTTAAAGATAGAGTGTAGGAGTATTTGAAAAGGTTATAGAGTTGGTTTTTGAAATCTCAAGAGGGTAGGAGGTTTTGGAGAATGGTTTTAAATAGAAAGATCATTTAAAATGGGTCAATGAGTTGGAACCTTGAAGTATACTAACCTAGGTTGGGTTGGCCTAAGATTAAGGGTGACTTAAGGTTAACAAACTTGGGTTTGGTTGACCTAGGGTTAAGGGGACCTAAGATTAACTAACTAAGGTTGGGTTGACCTAAGGTTAAGGTGACCTAGGGTTAACTAACTTGGGTTAAATTAACCTAAGGTTGGATAACTAGAGTTAATCAACTAGGGTTTGGTTAACCTAGGGTTAAGATGACCTAGGGTTAAGTATCTAAGGTCAAGTTAACCTAGGGTTGGATTGGAAGATGGTTTTGAAATGTGGTTTTATGTATTTTTTAAAGAAGTTTTAGAAAATAAATCATGTTATGCTAGGATTTTTGGTAGACAACCCTTTCAAAGATCATTTCCATGAAAATTTGACTCTAGCCAAGGATATGGTTTATATAGTTAGTGTTTGAAAACCGTTCCAAAGAAGGTTTTCTTAGGACCATTTTAACCTTTATCTTGGAGAGAGTAGAGATTTCAAAAATCAATACAATGATGACAACTTTTGAAAAACCATTTTTCATGCAAAGATGGAGAGAATAAACTTTTGAAAACCATTTTCGAGAAGAAGATTTTGAAAACCATTTTCTAAAGGAAACTATTCTAACAAGTTAGGGTTTCTATGGCCAATAAAAGGGAGACCACTCAAGAGAGGGCCTCTTGGGGCCTATTCCAATTACTGAACTTGAGAGAATAGAAACCGTTGAAATCAAAGAGCTTGGAAATCATTTTCGTGCAAGAATAAAAAGAGAAGGGAACCATTCTAACAATTTAGGGCTCTTATGGCCAATATAAAAGGAAGACCACTCAAGAGAGGGTTCCATGAGGCCATTCCAACCACTAAACTTGAGAGAATAGAAACCTTGGAAATTAAAGAGTTTGAAACCAATTTTTATGTAAGTTGGAGTGCAATGATGCAAAAAGGGGAGTTAGGGGGTTAATGGGGGAATTTTCTAAGGCATGATTTCCTAGAGTATCATCCTAAATTTCAAGGGACCAACTCTTAGAAACATTTTGAAGGGAATATTGAGCTTGAAAATGGCATGGAAACAAGAATAGTGTAAGCTTTGAAAGACATGGTTATGAATATGAAAATAAAGCCAAGCATACAAGACATGAACAAGATAGCAATATGCAAGGGGTCATTAATTCATACAAGGCTTTAGGCTATACCACCTAACCAAGGGGCTCGAAGGCCATACCATCTTAGGGTAGGCTAGTGAGAGATCCCCCTACATGGTGACTCTCACTAATTTTTTCCTAGGCATGAACTAAAAGCCTTCTTGCTTCAAACATGCAAGAATGGGGGTAGAAAATGGAGATTAAAATAGAGAATCGCCTAAGTAGGCTAGGAGGGAGAAGAGAGGAGTGGGGGAAGACAAGAATATAAAAAAAATACCATCTTCTGCCTTCAATACACTTGCAATCTTCTATGGATGTCTTAACTTGAGCTTGGAGGAATTAAAGTGTGCTTGAGGGGCTAAAAGGAGGTGTTCTATGGTGTAGAAGGCTATTTAGGTGAAGTGTATAGGTTAGGGGGAGGTAGAATCTTGCCTAAGTGTTAGAGGTATGAGATATCTATAGAAATTCGAGCTTCTAGAGCAGTTTTTGCAGAGCTTTGCTATCAATTTTGAATTTGGAATATGCAAAGGGGGACGCCAGTATTTATAGGCAACCTAGGAGAAGCATGGCGCATGTAGCACACGCGCCAATACTGTTCCATTGCCAGAATGCCACGAGGCACCTATTGTACTAGCTAAATCTTGATTGTTGATCAAACTTTACTTGATTTGATCAAAATCTAGGCGCATATAGCATACGCTCCGCCACCGGGAGTGTTCGTTTAAACTTTGCCTCGATAATTGAGCCAACCGGGAAAGTTTCGGAGGAATCGGTTGCATCCGCAGTGTTCTCCTAGGGTTTTTCCTAAACTTTTGAGTTTTCAAAAAGTAGGAACGGTGTTTGGAAGGCGAGACATTATCTCGAGAAGTGTGCATGAAATCGCATCTCTACGGAGCGTTTGTGATAGTCTCCGCGTGGGTTCAAAAGTAGCTATTTTTGTGTCGCATGATTGAGGCCTTCGGGAAGCGATCTTACTGATCGGGTCGTATGATGGAAAGTACTCTGGAAATATTTTCAGGAATTCCCTAATTTATGCATTTCTCAAGTCGTTAGATGGTGGGTTATAATTAGGGAATTGGGGGAAAAGTCAATCTAGGTGAAGCGTCTGTGAGACGCTCTAGGGGTTACTGAAAGTTGCAGTTTTCGAGCCATACGATGAGGAGCTTTGGAAAGTGATCTATCCGATCGAGTCATATCGATGGAAAGACCTATGAATGAGCTTTCGGGAATTCCCTGGTTTACACATTTCTCAAGTCGTTTGACAGTGCGTTATAACTAGGGAATCTGGAGAAAAGGCAATTTAGGTGGAGCGTCTCAAGGAACTTTTATCTAGTCATGGGTGTTTAGCATTGTAAGGTCCTCCTTAGGTTAAATAGGGGTGTGTGACAGGACCTGCCGTTCAGTATCCTAGGACCAGTGTTTTTTTGGGGTGCGTTCAAGTTGTCAGGGGCAAAATGGTCATTTTGGCTAGTTTCAGTTGAGAAGGTCAAGAATGGATCAGAGTGTTATGTTAAGCGTGTCAGGTTATTTAAGGATAAACCCGAGAGAGTCTTTCACCATTCAGTGGGATTTGTGCGATGCTGGGGTGTTTAGGGGTAAAATGGTCATTTTGACCAGAGTTAGTTAAAATGGGATCGGAGTTGGACTGAATGGTACGTTGATTATGCCTAACTATTTAGTAACACTTTAAAAAGGCAGAATTACCATCTTGAGGGATTTTGAACTTTCTCAAGATATGCCTGGAGGCTCAAGGAGCAGGTTTGATTATTAGGCCTCTATTGGGCCCAGCGGGCCCGTCAAGCGGTTAACTAATTGGATAGGGGTTTGAAAGTTGATTTGGACTTGAATGTGCTTACGGAGTTTTGAAATGGAGTTCGGTCAGGCCAAAGATTGCTGAGCTAGCAAAAATGGGGTGCTTACACAAAACAATCCTGGCTTTTATAGGCTTCTAAAAATCTGCAGATGCGTAAAGCCGTTCGAATGCTCTTACTACCGTTCGAATGCATCGGGCCACCGTTCGAACGATGCGTTGAACGCACTTCGAACGGGAAAATTGCAACCTGAATTTGGCGTGAATCCGTTTGACGTACCGTTCGAACACATATGCAATCGTTCGAACGCCCTTTTGGAGCGTTCGAATGCGCCTTCGAACGCTGCTTCCAATTTAGCATGATTTTGTCCTTTTTAAGCTAGGATTCTCTTCCTTAGCATTCCATAGTACCCTAAATCAAAATATAAGAATAATGAGTATATTTAGGCACCAACTAAGTATAAAAGATTAAACATTAAGGGAGAAAAATATGACATTTACATTCTCATCAACAGCCCAAGATGGACACTTAATCCCAAGCATGGTTTGATTTGCACGTGTAACCAAAATTTTAACCACTATCAAGTGACGATATAAAAAGTAAATGGAACACACTCCCCCTCAGCACAAGCATACAAATCAACCGATGATATCATCCGTAGAGAGCATTGAACCAAGAACAATCAATGGCATTTTATCATCAACAACCAAACATATATAAGCACATTTCAATACTTAACAACAAACTGTACTCCCCCTTTGAATGCATTGAGACAAAAATAACACAGCTATCAAGGCAAATATCCAAAATAACCAACTTTCATTTCATAAACAGTTGTCAAAAACAAGGATAATACATTAAAAAGCCAAGAAGACTATCTAAGAGCTAAGCAAAACAAGAAAAGATAAAACATCATGAACCATGTTTGACAAAGGCATGTCAATACATCAAAGTTAGCTCCCTATCTATGACCAAATGACACCAAAACAACTAAGGAGGAACCACTACAAAATCTCCCCTTTTTGACACAAAATAAGCATAGGAACTACTCTTGAAGACAATAAGGAGTAAAACGACGAATGTAAGCAAGAGAGGTGTCAAGGTCACGTCGCATCCCACCAACCAAGTCCGAGAGCTCATCAACTCACGTATCCAGGTGTTCGATGTCAGAATGGATAACATCAATGGAGGACTGGAGGCTCGCAATGTCCAGAAGAACCGGACAAAAATCAACACCACCTGGGGCAGATGGAGGAGCAGTTGCAGCAGGGGTAGGAGCTGGAGCTGGATGAAGGGGAACAAGTGGAGGATGAGGATGCTGAAGAGCATGAAATTCACTCTTGCTAAGGGACTTCTCATTCAATTTAGGAACAGTGCTCTGAAATTGTTCCTCGGGTATGCTTGGACTCCCGAACTGCTCGAGAAAGTGAGTTAAGGTCACTCCATAGGGGAGGGCAAGATTGTTCGGCCTAGACTTGACAGCACAAACAATATGGTTGTAAATGAGTGAAGGAAGGTCAACGGAGTACCCATGAGCAATGGTATACGTCAACCGAGAACATTCTTGATTAATAGAGGATGTATGACTCCGGGGAAGGAAATTTGCTGAGAGGATGAGATGGAGAGCAAGATAAGGTGGAACTATACAGGAGGCATGGGTGGTGCCTTGGTCGGGTGCAAATGAGCTGCTGGTGAGATCATGTTACACATGAGGGTAGTCGAGAAACTCAGGAGGAAGATGATTTAGGTACTGAGGGTTCTCAACTCGAGGAACATTGAACAACCCAGCAAGGTCATCCTCCAAGACAATGAAATCAATCCCTCGGACAAACATAGTAAAGATTTGATCTCTATTCAGAGATTCAACCAAATGGGCATAGAATTCACAAACCAAGTCCGTGATGATTTGTCCTGCAACATAAAGCAACGAAACCCAATCACAAGCTTGAAAAACTGTAGAAAGAAAGGTATCTACGAGATCTGAAAGAAGGTGAAGCGAGATATCGCATTCACCAATAACATTACGAATGGCAAACAATTCATTAAAACATTTTTTGAAATCAGAGTTTTTAAACCGCTCAAAATTGAGGCGGGGTTGACATTTCGATCAATGGTGCACTCTCTTCCTGAAGGTTCAACCATGGAATCTCAACACAAACGCAAAATAGAAAGAGAAAAGGCTAGGGCTAGAGAACACACGGAAACCCTAAGTGGAAAGGGGAAAAACTTTAGAAAAAAGGAAGGAAGGGAGAATTCTTACTCGCAACGAAGAGATGGAAGAGACGACGTCCAAAGAGAGGAGAAGACTCTCAATTCTATGCGGGAACTCTATCGCCAGAGAGAAATAACTGAACGATGAAAAATGAAGAGTGAAATACAATCTGGGCCAAAAGTGGGTTTTTAAGCCCACTAGGCAAGCGTGCTAGAGCAGGCTTCCACCCCACTAGAGCGCGCTATTTTTTTTAATATATATATATATATATATATAATAAGTGAAAGAAGGGAAAGATATAGAATAATAACAACAAAATAACTATATGAAGCATACGTTTGAAAAATCTATACAAGTGTGTCATATATCAAGAAATTATACCATTCCTCAAGTACGACACGACCCAATTCATACCAAGGTGAAACAATAGACTAGGAATACGATCAAGATGCTGAACCTCATGAATGATAATAAAGTGAGTGTATGAGCATCAATTAGAGTATTTTCAAGTCTTTGAAAGAAGGATTATGAAAAAATGCTTCAAAAGAAAACAACAAGAGACCATAATCAAGAAAATCGAACCGATTAAAAACCAATCACAATTTGACATTCAATAATGCAAAGACTCTCCCTCAAATGCATAACACCGCTTAAGAACTCACTCTTTTGAGACATAAGATGGCTTTCACTCTAGTGAGCAAGGTAGCCTTTTCTATGACGCTTCAAACCATGTATCACATTTTTCTGCAAATGTCTATAATAGCTTTCATTCTACACTTATAGGTAGCCTTTTCCTTGGTCAAGACTACATTTGAGAGATTCTTTTGACATTACAGAATATATATATATATATATATATATTTGACAATCATCTCACTCTTTTGTATAATGTGAGAGCACAAGAGGGAGACAAAGCATTTAAGAGATCAAGCTTATGAGATTGTATGCAATCATAGGTCTTTCAAGACTGGTACTCAAGAGATTCAACTGAACCAAATACAAGGTAAAATACAATTTAAACCTGACATATTTCACTTCGATGAGTGCACAAGAGACAAATCAAACATGAGGAACGACACTCAAAGCAAACAAGAGAATCGCTTCAAACTTAGTATAGATTACAACCCTATCCCTTGAATATGCAGTACAATTCCATCATATGAAGACAAGTATAGATAGACCAAAGCATGCCCAAAATCAAAAATAAAGCAAAAGGAATGAATATACAAATATATACAAGAAGAACTAAGAATTACTCCAAGTAACAAACTCCTATGGCTTTCCTGACATTTTCAAATCGAAGAGCATCAAAAGGTTTAGTGGACAAGTTAGCACGTTGGTGCTCTGTGTGAATGTACTCAAGAGACACAACTTTGTCTTCAACTAGATCACAAATGAAATGATGATGAATATCAATATATTTTGTGTGAGAGTGTTAGACGGGATTTTTTAAAATGTTGATCGCACTCGTGTTGTCACAAAACAGGGTAATTATACCTTATTCAAAACCATAGTCAGCCAACATTTATTTCATCCAAAGTAGTTGTGTACAACAACTACCAGCAGTAATATATTCAGCTTCGGTAGTGGACAGTGAGATAGCATTTTGTTTTTTGTTATGCCAAGCAACAAGGTTGTTTCCTATGTAAAAACACCCGCCGAAGGTTCTTTTTCTATCATCTACACACCCTGCCTAGTTCGCATCAAAAAAGCTAACAAGATTAGTATTTGTATCTAAAGAGAACCAAATACCGTATCCTAGAGTTCCATTAACATATTTAATGATTCGTTTCACAGCATTCAAATGAGACTCTTCAGGGCATGATTGGAATCTAGCACAAACATCTACACTAAAGGCAATATCTGGTCGACTAGCTGTCAAGTATAGCAAACTACCAATCATGCTTCTAAACAATGTGTGTTCAACTTCCTTGCCAGCTTCATCTTTGCTTAACTTGGTACTAGTGCTCATGGGAGTTCTAGCATGATTTGTTGAAGACATTCCAAATTTATTAACCAGGTCTTTGGCATATTTAGATTGTGATATAAAGATACCAGAATCTAGCTATTTGATTTGAAAACCAAGAAAATAATTCAACTCTTCAACCATAATCATCTCAAATTCAGCACTCCTACATGTTGCAAAAGGCTTAGACAAAACGGCACGTGTGGAACCAAACACAATGTCATCCACATAAATTTGAGCAGTCAAAATATGTTTATCTTATCTTTTGATAAACAATGTTTTATCCACTCCCCCTCGTGAAAAGTTATTTTGCAAGAGAAAAGACATGAGTCTTTCATATCAAGCACGAGGAGCTTATTTCAAACCATAGAGAGCTTTTTTTCAATTTAAAAACATGGTTTGGAAAATGAGAATTTTCAAATCCTTTTGGTTGTTGAACAAAAACTTCCTCTTGTAGGACACTATTTAGAAAATCACTTTTCACATCCATTTGAAACAATTTGAATTGTAAATAGCAAGCCACAGATAACATTATCCTAATTGACTCAAGTCTTGCTACCAGAGCAAATGTTTCATCAAAATCAATTCCTTCAACTTGTGAGTACCCTTGTGCCACAAGTCTTGCCTTATTTCTAACCACGGTGCCATATTCATCAGTTTTATTTTTGAAAATCTATTTGGTACCAATAACATTTGTGTTCCCAGGCCTAAGGACAAGGAACCAGACATCATTTCTAGCATATTGTTCCAATTCTTGTTGCATTGCATTCACCCAATGATCATCACACAAAATTTCTTTAACATTCTTTGGTTCACATATAGATGTATAGTAAGTGAAATTTACCTCATTTCTTACCTGACATCTTGTCTTCATCCCACCAGTCACCTCACCAATAACTTGTGGGATTGGCTGATTTAACTTGACACTGGAAAATAGTTCTTTTTCCTTTGGAGTTTCAATACAAGCCGGTATTGTTTCAACTTGTTGGTCTTCCTTAACTTGTTCCAAATTTGTTTTATTCTCCATTTGTAACTGATTATCAATAGAATTTCCAGGAACATTTGGCTCGTCATTGTTATTTCCACCTTTGTGTGAACCTGAGTCATCCCCTACAACATTTGCAGATTCAATGACAGTTAGGGTATTTAAATTATACACACGATAAGCACGACTATTAGTTGAGTAGCCAAGAAATATTCCTTCATCGCTGAGAGTCAAACTTTTTCAATTTTTCACGATCCCTAAGGATGTAACATTTACTCCCGAAGACTCGAAAGTATTTCGCATTTGGCTTTTTACCATTCCATATTTCATATGGATTTTGTCTTCAACTGGGTCTTAGGTAAACTCTGTTGGTCACATAACATGTAGTATTGACAACTTTTGCCCAAAATTTAATTGGGATAGACTTGCTATGGAGTATTACACGAGCCATTTCTTGAATGACACAGTTCTTTCTTTCAACAACTCCATTCTGTTGTGGAGTCTTAGGAGCTGAAAACTCATGTCTTATCTCTTGCATATCACAGAAATTAGCATACTCAGAGTTCTCAAATTTCTTGTCATGGTCAATCCTTATTCGAACAATACATCCAATTACTCGATTTTTTTTGGTATGTAACCTATTACACAATGATTTGAACACGTCAAACGTGTCAAAATTTTCTCTAATAAAATCAACCCATGTAAATCTTGAGAACTCATCTACGGTAACAAAAATGTACTTCTTACCTCCGATACTTTTAGTGCGAGTTGGTCCCATGAGGTCCATGTGAACAAGTTCTAATGGACTTTTGGTAGCAAGACGCTTTGAATTTTTGTGAGAGGTTCATATTTGTTTACCCAATTGATATGGACCACGCATAGTATTCAAGGCTTTCCTAATTTGGGAATCCCACTCACGAGTTTAGCTTTTGCCAATTTTGACAAGTCTGTGACATTTATGTAACCTAGCCTTTCTTGCCATAGTTTTACTTCATCTAACTTGGTTGAATAACATCCAACATCATTTGAAGGCATAATCCCATAACAACTGTCTGAGGTACAAAGCCCATACATGATACAAATACCTTTTTTATTTAGAATATAACATTTTGATTTTGAAAACAGAACTTAGTATTTGTTATCACACATTTGACTTATACTTATGAGATTAGCTTTCAAACCGTCTACACATAATACATCATCCAAAGTAGGTATTCTAGGTGCAGCAACTTTACCTTTTTTAATGACTTTAGTAATACTCCCATCTTCGAAAGTAACACTACCTCGGTTACTTTTTTCAAGTATGGTAAACATAGATTTGTTCCTTCATATATGTCTTGAGCAACCACTATTAAGGTACCATATGATAGAATCATGAATTTTTAATGCTATGTGTGCAACATAGCAATTAAGGTCATGCTTTCTAACCCATAACGATGGCTTTCTTGGTTTAGCACTTTTGTCAAACCCTTTGGGTTGAAAGCGTTGGACTTGATGATTAAAATGATTTTGTTTGAGACATACCTTATCCTTGGTTGATATTCTGAAAAGCATTTTGAAAATTTGACACATGTTAATCATGCTCATCAGCCAAGACTTGAAACCGATTGTTATAAAAGCCATTTCGATGCACAGGGTCAGTTTAAACTCTCATTCTTGGAAAAGTGAACCTTTTGAAATAGTTTGGTCTAATGTGTCCTTTGACACCACAGTGATGACAAATAGGCACAAATGCAGCATGAAAAGGTTGACTATTTACCTTTGATTGACTTACCTTGCGCCTTTGAGATTGATGCCTTGGCACACGTTGATTTTTCAAACCCTGTTCACTGGAGGACTGAAAAGGTTTTGCTTCCTTGAGTGCATTTGATGGTGAAGATGCTTCTCCAATTCCAATACCACTTCCATCATAGTCATTCTTTTGAATACTAATTATATGCTCCAACTTTCCAGTTGCACCTACTTGGCATTTGAAAGTTGCATTTACTTCAATCAGCTCTTTCTCAAGACATCTCACTTTTTCTTCCAATATTTCTTTGGAATTAACACTTTCCTGCAACTCTTTCTCAGCCTCACGTAGTTTATTAGAGAGTTTCCCACTCAGTTTCAAAATGATTTAATTTGGTGGAGGTTTCAATTACTTCTTGCTTCAGCATGTTTCTTTCCTTTTGGACAATTTTATACTTGACTGTCACCTTCAACTTGTAGTCCTTCAACTTCATGCACTCCCCATATATCTCCTTGTAGGCTTGATGTATATCTGTTATTTCATTTTCGAAATCACTTGATCCATCTTCTTTTACTTGCTCATTGTTAATTCCAAAAACATCTTCCAACAAAAATTAAAAGGAAGAAGAGGATTTAGTAGATTCATAAAATAATGAAACAAAAGCAGTGAAATTGCAAGACTCTTCCTTAAATGAGGAATCCTCAGACTCCTTTGAGATGGTGTCATCCCAAGTGAGTATCATAGCCCTATTCTTTTTCTTTTTCTTATTTGGACATTCTTGGGCAATGTGACTAAATCCTTGACATTCATAACATTGAATGGACCTAGACTGCTGAGATGTGGATACCTTTTTCTCATTGATTTAGAAGGGTTTAGGTTTAGAATCCAACTTATTGGAAGTCTTCTTTTCAGTCTTAGAACCAATTTTCTTTCTATTTATGAGAAACTTCATAAACTTTTTCGCAAACAATGCCATCTCAGTATGGTCAAACTCCAGTTCATCCTCACTTATGTTTTCATAGTCTTCTTTGATAGATTGAAGAGCCATGCTCTTATTAGTCCTTTTGTTCTGTTTTAAATTCACTTTATATGTTTGAAGAGAGCCAATAAGTTCCTCAACTTTGAGAGCATCAACATCCTTACTCTCCTCGATGGCTATAACTTTGGACTGAAACCATTCTGGAAGAGATCTTAGGATTTTCCTAACAATTTTCGAGTCAGAAATTTTTTCTCCAAGATTGAAGTTGGAATTTACTATGTCACTCAGTTTTATGTAAAATGCATCAAAGGTTTCATTTTCTTGCATTTGAAGAGTTTCAAACATTGTGGTCAACCTTTGAAGTTTTGAAAGTTTAACGGCACTAGTGCCTTCATGAGTGACCTCTAGTATATCCCAAGGCTCTTTAGCAATCTCACATTTTGAAATCCTAGGAAATTCTTCAAGAGATACACTATTAAAAATAGAATTCATGGCTTTGCTATTCTATCCACTCTTTTCCAGCTCAGTTATGTCCTATTCAGACACAGGTTTGGGAACTTCCATATTTTCAACAAGTTTGATTGGTGGAGTCCATCCTTGTAAAACACTGACCCACACTATTTGATCAATAGATTTAAAAAATGCAAGCATCCTAGCTTTCTAATAAGAAAAATTTGAGTCATTAAACAAAGGAGGTCTCACAATTGAACCACCCTCTTTGGGACCATCCATGTTACAAGAACACTAACAGGATCACACTAAAGAAAATAGTTTTGAAAAACTTTTAGAAGTGCCTGCTCTTATACCAATTGAGAAAACAAGTGTTCTTGTTAGAATACTTAATGCATCATATGTGGACCTAGAGGGGGGTGAATAGGTCTCTACTTCTTTTTTATGCAAGTGCAAGCAAAAAAGAAACTAAATCGAAATACACGTAACAACAAAAGCAATATCCAGACACAAGCAATTTTAGCGTGCAAACCATTCCAGGAGAAAACCACGGGGCCTAGCCCAGCTCCAACCAAGCACTATAGTATGAACAATGATACAATAGTGTTTTATAACCAGTTACACTTGTTGAATCCTCAACACTTGGCTTGCATCTACACTTTGTACTCCTTCGAATCCATGTTCATGTTCACGAGCACTTGGAACCTCATTGAATCCTCAATGAATCACCAATGACTTGAATTCCATAAAGCGGCTCTAGTCTCTTTCAAAAATGGAGGGATAAGGAAGAGTGGAGTCTTCTCAGGACTTTTCTCAAACACCTGGTGGGCAATCTTGAAAGCTCTCTCAGTTATTGTATAAGGAACACTCTTATTTCTTATATGTGCACTTAATGTGAGAGAGAGAGAGAGAGAGAGAGAGAGAGAAATAGATATGTCTAGGCTTACTGAAGCACTCTCTCGAACCACCAGTTCTGCTCAAACTTCAGTCCACATAAGCTTCACTTCAAGATACTTGTAGAAACTCTTGATGTTCTTCAAGTTTCTTCAAAAAGAGGAGAAGTACATCTCTTTTTGGAAGCACATGATTCAAGCATGACTACCCCAAACATTCTGCCATGTTTCCTTCATAGAAACTCCCACTTTGTCACTGTATGCTAGGAGAAAGCAATGCACTAAAGTAAATCATTGAAGTGGGGTACACTTTGTAGGGAAACATTTGTTGAAGCAGTCAGGACCCCGCTCTAGAGAGGTAGAGTCCGCCTGAGGGTGGGCTTCACTAGAACCATAATGTTCTGAAGCTTTGGGACCTCGCTCTAGCAGGGTGGAGTCCGCCTGAGAGCGGGCTTCTCTGGAACTAGAATTTTGTTGAGGCATTGGGAGCCCGCTAGAGCGGGGTGCTTGGCCCTTGTGAAAATTTTGCAACTCCCTTATGTTTTTCTCTTTGTTTCTTTGGCTGTAGGAGGTTGGTTTGGAGTTAATGTTTGGCTATAATTACACATAATTAGAAACACTCAAACTCACTTAATTTTATTATACAATGCACAAATGGCCAATTTCCCTAACAGTTAATCAAAAGTTGTTATTTATTTTTATTAAATTTACATAAAAAAATAATCATTTAATATTAATAGGTGGTGGTAGCATACTTGCTAGAATAGGAAGTAAAAACAGGAAATGATACGGAAAATCAAAGCAGGAAACGTGGCTTTAAAAAGTCTTAAAAAAATGATAGGAAACAAGCTAGGTAATATAAAATAAAATAAAATAGGATATTCATAAATATATATATATATATATAGATTAAAAACCCCAAAAAAAAGTTGTATAAAATATTAATACTACACATTATCTATAGATGTTTATTAAAAAAATTATGTTTTATTGTTAAATAATAAGATTAGAAAGCTTGAAAAATACTAAAAATTATGAAAAATGAGTTTTAAGGAGTTTCTATGATATTTTTTAAGAGTTTCTGACAAATTCTTTGATAAATGTTTCTTCTCTATTATGGAAATGAGTTTGCAAGAAATCGGGTTTTTCCTTTCAAAGAGAGTTCCCTGCGTCAGCTATGGGTGGTAATGGTTATGGATGACAATACAACCCGGCATTTTGGGTCCCCACCCTGTCCCGCCCCTATTAGGACAGATATGGGGCGATACTAATCGAGTCAGGTCGAGTTTGGAGACAATGTGCAATAAGTCGCCTCACCCTGAACCCGCCCCGTTTATACATATGTATTTATTTTATAATTATACATATTATATTAAAATATGAATATTGTATTTTTTTTTCTTATAAAGGGAAGGGGGCGGGACAGGCTGAGTATGGAGAGAGGTTAAACTGGACGACGCAGGTATGGGAGGAGGGGTCACCAAGGGGGATCCCCCAACCCAAACCCTCCTCATCACCATCCATTGGAGTGGCTGGTGATAGTGGTGCCCGCAATGGTGGTGGTGGGTGGATTCAAATCGTGGTGGATGGTGGGTGATGGCAGCATAGCGTGGTGGGGATAAGAGGTAGGTGGCCATGGTGGGTTCGTGTGACCGTGGCAAGAGGTGACAGTGGGTGATGTGGCGACAAGGGAACGACAGCGAGCGGGCAGCTATAGTGGGTGGAACAACGATTGTGAGTGGTGATAAAACATTCAATGAGGGAAAAGAATTGTCGTTTCCATTTTTGAGAAAATGGATGATCATTCTTAGGGAATGAGTATTTTAGCTTTAAAGGTCAGTTTGGTATAGCTTTTTCTAACCTTTTTCATTTTGCTTTTTTGGCTTATAAGCAAAAAAATTATATATACTTTTTTTTTTTTTTTTTTTGCTTTTATAGGCTAGGATAAGCATAAAAACTAAAAAAAAAAAAAAAACTTTTTTCCTTATAAGCCAAAAAAGCTTTAAAAAGTTATACCAAACAAGCCCTAAATAGTGGTACCAAATAACCACAGTGGGTGGCTCTTAATGGTTGGCTTGTCTTTATGCTAAGCATGAGGTCTCAAGTTTGATCCCTTTTTTAGCCCCCTTGTGGCCAGCCATCACTCATGCATTGCGTAAGGTTTACATGCTTCACGTGGACGGTAGGGTTGTATGAGCTTGAGGGAATAATCAGCAGAATGCCTGGACACCCTGTAGCAAAAAAATATTACTGGTACTAAACAAGAGAATGAAAGTGGAAAGGTAATTTTATTCCATTTCATTTCTTGTAAACATAGTCTTACTGTTCTACATTCTGCCTATATATTTCTAGGAGTTTTCATTTGGAGAGATTATTTAGTACTTTTAGAGCACCATGTTGTTGGCCCAAGTAGGCAACCCAAGAGGGGGGGTGAATTGGGTTTTATAGAATTTTTAACAAGAGTTTCAACTAAAAAATCGTTTATGGATTTTAGTAACAAATAATCAAAGTATATGTATCAAGCAAATGAAGTGTACATTAGAGCAAGTATTTGCAAGCATGCATAATAAGCAAGTAAGCAAAACAGAGGCAGAAGAAATATGCACCAGATTTATAGAGGTTCGGCCAACCTTGCCTACGTCCTCTCTTCTTCGATCCTTTCGAAGGAATTCCACTATGCAATACACCTTACACAGCCGCTGGTTGTGCCACGAGTGCCCAGCTCACTCTTTACAAAAGCTTCTTCCCAAGCTTTCAAAACCCAAGAGATTTTGTCCAAGCTTCTCTTAAACTTACAAGTGTTTTTTCCCAAGAAACACTTAAACTTACAAGGTTACAAACCCTCCCAAACAAGAATGAATGAAGATTATACAAAGAGTGACTCTCCTAGTGAGTATACAAATGAATACAACTCAATGGATAACTTTAAACACTCAGCAAGAATATGTAACAGTTAGGTGCAGGTGATTTTTAGCTTTGAAGCACTTGATATGAATGGTATAATTGCTCTTCCTTGCTTCTTTGAAGCTGTATATATCTCATATATATAGGTATGGATCGATTCTAGCCGTTGGAGAAGTATGGGAGAAGATTTGGTTGTGTTTGTGCCCATACCGTCTGTCAGAAAACTAGCCGTTAGAGTCTAGGAGTCGACTCTTTTCACAATGAGTCGACTCTTTTTGCATTTCAGCAGATTTTTCAAGTTTCTGTCCAAATGAGTCGACTCTTTTGTCCTAGGAGTCGACTCTTTTCAGCAGTCTGCAGAATTGTTTGTTCTCTGTTGCAATGAGTCGACTCTTTTTGGCCAGGAGTCGACTCTTTTAAGCTTCCAGCAGAATTCCAAGGCTCTGTTCGAATGAGTCGGCTCTTTTAACTTGAGGAGTCGACCCTTTTTCCAAAAACCCATATTTTTGTAACTTTTCTTCATTCTTTTTCAAAGCTTCCAATCTCTTCAAGGATCATCTAAATAGGCTTTTTAAAGCTTGCAAACACTTCTTCAAGATTAGATGACTCCAAGAACATCTTTAATCCATTCAAGGTGAGTTTTCTTTCATTTTCATCACTTGTAGAGCTCTTCCATTATCATAGCTTCATCTATTGATTCAAGTCTTCTTCAATATCTTCAAGAGAGCTTCCATGACTTAGAATCTTCATTTCTTCAAACAACATGGCTTTTCCATGGACTTCAACAACTCAAGAAAGCTTTACAAATCTTGTGATTCCTTCCATGTCTTCAAGACATCTTTACATCTTCTAAGAAAACTTCCATATTTTGAGTTGGTATCTTTTTCTTCCATTCTTGCAAGATATCTTTCTCAAGTACTCAAAGTCTTCAATTTTTTAAATCAATACTTTGATCATTTTCATTCTTCTTCTTTGATATCCATCATTTTCATTCTCTTGTAACATCACCATTGTAGAATACATCACTCCATCATGCTTTTTATCATAAATCCTCTATTATGATAAGCTTCAAGTCAAGATCTAATTAATAATTCATCTGCACACTAAGTAGAATTATTAGATCATTTAACCATGTTTTGTTATCATCAAAATCAAGGCATTGACTCAACAATCTCCCCCTTTTTGATGATGACAAAACATTAAAAATATATGCAATTAAGCTCAATATAAAACACGAGGATTAATATGTATTAGAAGTATGGGACTTCAAAGTCTCAGTTTTCTTCCCATTTCAATATATTTTTCACAAGTATTTATTATCTCCCCCTTTTTGTTAATCAATCAAAAAGGTATGCAAATTTGGAAGGAAAAGTGGGAGTCATAGTCCAAATAAGGAAATTTCTCCCCCTTAATGAAGGAGTTTTCTTTAAAATGGCTTAAAACAATTTTAAGAGTATAGACATTATGCTCAAAACTCTAAGAGGCTCAATAACTTGCAATAGCAGAAAAATTTAGATAAAGGAAGATTTTTATACCATGCCTTAGCTCCCCCTTGCTTTTGTATTCTGTGCCTTAGAGCAGTCTCAGATTCAGGGTAAAGCAAATTCTAACTCAGAAGTGCAGGGTATGTAGGCAGCTGGTGATGTAAAAAATTCATGCTGCATTCATTGGATACTTCTTACTGCTTTAACTTCATCAAACCAATGCTCCCCCTTTCCTTTGCAGTTGATGCCTTATGATATAATTCCTAGTAGTGCATTGAGGAGTGTTTTCTCTCCTTTTGATCTTTTTGAGAAAAATTGCTCCCCCTTTTTGTCAAATCCTCAAAAAGAGGAGTAATAGATGGAGAAAAACAGACAGGTACAATAGCAAAAAAATAGTATACAATGATGTTTATGTGAAGATCATTTACAAAGATAGTTAAAGCAATCATTTATTCAGCAAAATCAACAATGTTAAAGCAATTATTCATTCAGCATTGTTAAACCATTCATTCATTCAACCAAACACAAATGAGATAGCAATGTTAAGATAAAGAGATTCAAAACACACCATTCATTCATAAAGAAATATTGAAAGAGTTTAACAAAAAGAACCATCCACAAACATATTACATGATGCTTTAGAAAATGTCTTGTTCAAAAACAGAAAATAGAGAGTTCAGAGGCAGAGGTCTTCATTTTCTTTTGGGAGAAGGGGTTTGAGAGAGATCAACTGGATTATCAGCAGTGTTTGTAAATTTGCTGCTTGAAGGTCTTTGTCTCAGGCCATATTTGTGAGGAGCTACAGAAGACTTTGGAGGAGTTTGGTCAAGAGGATCAGAGGGGTCTGCAGGTGATGGCTGAGAAGAGGTATGCTCCCTTCCACTGGATCCTTCCAACTCATCAGTACTTGAGTCTTCTGCTACAAATTCTGCTGCTGAAGGGAAGAGTGGCTGGTATTGGTCTCCCACCAGCTTCTTCATATATTTGCCAATATGCTCAGTGGAAAGAGCAATGTCATTGGTAACTTTCTCTCTGATTTTGGTTCCTTCAGACACAAAGGCCTTGCTCAATTCTCTTACCTTCTTTTCAACAAAGAATAATCTAGTTGCCCCATTATCAATTTTCTTATCCAATTTAGTGAACATCTCTTCTTGATGCCTTTTCAAGTCTCTTACCATGCTCATCAAAATACTCATATCTACTGATTGGCCACCTGGAACAATGCTCATTGGAAAAAGTTCCCTTGGAGTAGGAGAAGAGGCAGGTCTAGAGGGTTCACCACTTTCTGGTATGGCACTGGAAGGTTCACCTCTTTCAGTGGATTCAATTCCAGGAGTCCCACTGTCAATATGTTTCTCTTTTCTAGGGGTCCAGGTCTTGCTCTGTGGGTTGAAGTGATAGCCCATCCTTGACAAAGTTTTCTGATTATACTCATCTGAATTAGAATCAGGAGTTCTGTGCTTTTCACCCCTTAAATCTATCTTGAAGTGTTTAAAAATTTTGGTCAAGAGGATCCCATAGGGTAGGCTAACTTTGGTTCTTGAGGCTTTGACAATGTGCTCTAAAATAAACTCAGGCAAATCAATTTTAGTGTCTGTCAAATAAGCCCAGAGGAAAAACAATTCCCTTTCAGTGATATAGTCAAACTTCCCACCTTTAGGAATGAGAATGTGACAAATAAAGTGATGCACCAATCTCAGTTCCAAAGGCAACTCATTGGCCATGGGTTGGAATGAATCATCAGTAATTTCCTTTCCCAGTAAAGCAGATAAAGCAGTCTTTCTACTAACATCTTTCTTGTCCATTTGCCCACCACTACCAATTTTTAAAATTTGACAAATCACTCCTTTAGTGAGGGTAATGGTTTCACCCTTCACATAACTAATCACATTTACTTCTCCAGTTTCCTTTTCTACATGGGCATAGAATTGTCCAACAATTTCAGGATATACATCATCCTTTAACAAAGTAATAGATTTCCAACCAAGAGCTTCAAATTTTGGTTCAAAAGCAAACTTCTCTTTAGCAAAGAAAGCATAATCTATCCATCTTCCATTTAAAATGACTCTAGAAGAGAAAATTTTCTCATACTTATCTTGATTTGATTTCTTCTCAAAGTAAATGGTGTTGTCGAGAAATACATCTTCCTCCTCCTCAGTTTGCTTCCCTTTTCTCCTCTTTGAAAGCTTAGAAGAGTCCCCTTTAGTCTTCCTCTTCGTTCCTCTCTTGGATATGGGAGTCGGCTCTTTTAGGGCTTTCTTGCCTTTCTTCGATGGAGCAGATTTAGGAGCCATGGAAGGTTGCAAATGACGGTTGAAGGAAGTTAGAAAGATTCTAGGATGATCAAATATAGGTTGGGTAAGGATTGAGGGAGAGTTTTTCGGTGGTTGGAAGTGGAGATGGCGGTTGATCGTGAAAGAAGAGAGAAATTTGAAACGTTGGAATGATTTGAATAAAACAGGGGTGTTACAGTTTTAAAATGATTTTAACTTAAATGAGTCGACTCATGGTTAAAAAGGGTCGACTCTTTTTGAGCGAAGAAAGCTTCCTGAGCTCTCTGTTCAAATGAGTCGACTCTTTTGCCAGGAGGAGTCGACTCTTTTCGACAGAGGACATGTGAGGCTGATTCCAGAGTCCAGGAGTCGACTCTTTTGGAGCATGAGTCGACTCTTTTTCTCCAGAAATGCAAAGATGTCTTTTTAAAAGCCATGAAATGCATCAAACAAGTTTGTAATCAATTTCAAGGATACTTATGCATTTATCAAACATATATAAACATCTAAGCATTCAAGATAAAGGGTTGCTCATTCCCAATTCTCTCCTAATCATACAAAACCTATCTTCATTCAAGGGTTTTGTGAATATATCTGCAAGTTGATGTTCAGTACTCACAAAATCAAGCAAAATGTCACCTTTTTGCACATGATCACGTATAAAATGATGTCTAATCTCAATGTGCTTTGTGCGAGAGTGTTGGATAGGGTTTTTAGTCAGATTGATGGCACTTGTGTTATCACATCTAACTGGAATATGTTCAAATGTTAAACCAAAGTCTTCTAATTGATGTTTTATCCAAAGCACTTGTGCACAACAGCTTCCGGCTGCAATATACTCAGCCTCGGCTGTAGAAAGTGCAACAGAGTTTTGTTTCTTACTAGACCATGAAACAAGCATATTTCCAAGAAATTGACAAGATCCACTAGTACTTTTTCTATCAACTTTGCTACCAGCATAATCAGCATCTGAATAGCCAATTAAGTTCAAAGATGTGTTTTTAGGATACCACAATCCAAGATTAGGTGTGTGCTTAAGGTATCTAAATATTCGTTTAACAGCAACAACATGTGATTCCTTTGGATTAGTTTGAAATCGAGCACACAAACATACACTAAACATAATATCAGGCCTACTAGCAGTCAAGTAGAGCAATGAGCCTATCATACTTCTATATAGCTTGGTATCTACCGAAATACCTTTCTCATCACTGTCAAGTTTTGTTGAAGTATTCATAGGAGTGCCCAATGGTTTCGCATTTTCCAGCCCAAACTTCTTGAGTAGATCTTTGATGTACTTAGCTTGGTTAATGAAAATTCCTTCCCTTGATTGTTTGATTTGAAGACCAAGGAAGTAATTGAGCTCACCCATCATGCTCATCTCAAACTCACCCTGCATACACTTAGCAAATTCTTTGCAAAGCTTTTCATTAGTAGAGCCAAATATAATGTCATCAACATAAATTTGTACAAGCAACATGTCATGATTTTTAACCTTTATAAAAAGAGTTGTATCAACCTTTCCTCTCGTAAAATCATTTTCGGTTAAAAATTTGCTTAGCCTTTCATACCAGGCCCTTGGAGCTTGCTTTAAACCATATAATGCTTTAGTAAGTTTGAAAACATGTTCTGGAAATATAGGATTTTCAAAGCCAGGAGGTTGTTCAACATACACCTCTTCAGAAATAAAACCATTTAAGAATGCACTCTTCACATCCATTTGATAGAGTTTGAAATTCTTGAAACATGAAAATGCAAGCAACATTCTAATAGCTTCTAATCTAGCTACAGGTGCATATGTCTCATCAAAATCAATACCTTCTTCTTGACTATAGCCTTGAGCTACAAGTCTAGCCTTGTTTCTAATAATGGTTCCAGATTCATCCATCTTATTTCTAAACACCCATTTGGTTCCAATTACAGGATGATCTTTAGGTCTAGGAACAAGATTCCAAACCTTATTCCTTTCAAATTGGTTTAATTCTTCTTGCATGGCCATAATCCATGACTCATCATTTTCAGCATCTTGAAAACATTTTGGTTCTATTTGTGAATGAAAAGCAAGATGATTACACACATTTCTAAGAGATGATCTTGTTCTTACCCCTTGTGATGGATCACCTAGTATTTGCTCTGTTGGATGGTTGTGGGACAAATTTCCACTCCTTTGGCAATCCTTCATTCTCATTTTGTTGGCTTGAGGAGTCATCTTGATTTCCTTTGTCATGTGGTGAAGCTTCATTTTGAGTTTGATCAATGTTCATCTTATCCAAGTTCTTCTCCACATCATCTATATCATCATTCACAGCCTTTCTAGACAAAGAGTTTAGTTCATCAAAAGTAACATGAATTGATTCTTCAACAACTAAGGTTTTCTTATTGTAAACTCTATAAGCCTTGCTATGTGAGGAATATCCTAGAAAGATGGCTTCATCAGATTTTGCATCAAATTTACCAAGGTTGTCCTTATTATTATTCAACACAAAGCATTTACATCCAAAAGCTTTAAAATATGAAACACTTGATTTCTTGTTTTTCCAAAGCTCGTATGGGGTTTTATTTAAAAATTTTCTTACCAAAACTCTGTTTAACACATAGCAAGCTGTGTTAACAGCTTCAGCCCAAAAATATTTTGGCAAATTATTTTCACAAAGCATTGTTCTCCCCATTTCTTCCAAAGTCCTGTTTTTCCTTTCAACAACTCCATTTTGTTGAGGAGTTCTAGGTGCTGAAAAGTTATGTTCAAAACCATTTTCATCACAATATGTTTCAAAAGGTTTGCAATCAAACTCACCACCATGGTCAGTCCTAATTGCTGTGATTGTAAATCCTTTTTCGTTTTGAACCCTTTTACAAAATTTAGTAAAGAAAGCAATTGTTTCATCTTTGTGAGCTAGAAAGAATGTCCATGTAAACCTTGAGTAATCATCAACAATGACAAGAGCATATTGTTTACCAGCTAAGCTTAGAGTTCTAGTTGGTCCAAACAAATCCATATGCAATAGTTGAAGTGGTCTAGAAGTAGAGAGCATGTTGGTAGATTTAAAAGATACTCTGGTTTGTTTTCCCATTTGACATGCATCACAAGTTTTGTCTTTTTCAAAATTAAGTTTGGGAAGACCATTTACTAACTCATTTTTAGAAATTTTTGAAATAATACTCATACTAATATGGCCAAGCCTTCTATGCCACAACCAACTATCCTCTTTGCTCACAGCAGCAAGGCATTTGATCTTACAAGAAGATAATTCATTTAAGTTGAAAGTGTAAATATTGCCTTGTCTTTGGCCAGTCAATATGATCTTGTTATCATTTATGTTTACTACATTACATTTAGATGATTCAAACACTACTTTGCAACCTTTGTCACACAATTGACTAATGCTTAACAGGTTGTGTTTAAGTCCTTTAACAAGTAGAACATTCTCAATAGAAGTTGAAGAATTTTTACCAATACTACCTATACCGATGATCTTGCCTTTGCTATTATCTCCAAAAGTGACCAATCCTCCATCTTTTGGTGTGAGAGAAGTGAATTGAGTTTCATCTCCAGTCATATGTCTTGAACAGCCACTGTCCAAGTACCATTGATCCTTTTTGGAGTTGGCTTGAAGACACACCTACAAAATAAGCAACTCAACCTTTGACCTTTGGTACCCAAATCATCTTGGGTCCAGTGGAGTTAGTCTTCAATGTTCCTTTTGGAACCCAAGCTTTCTTGACAACATGAGATTGTTGTATAAGAAAACATTGATTTGCAAAGTGACCTCTCTTATGACAATAGAAGCATGTGATTGGTGCTTTTGTAAACTTTTTATGTTTAAAAACATTGTAACCTATTCCAGCCTTGTCAAGAGAGCAATTTCGTTTTCCAAGCATAACATCAAGTTTATCTCTTCCATTGACACATTTAGAAAGAGATTTTTCTAAATCAGTGACTTTTTCTTTTAAAACAGAGTTTTCATTTTTCAAAATGTCATTTTCATTTTGTAACTCTTCACTTTCTTCTGTGAGAGTGAATACCATATTCTTGAGAAGATTGTTTTTGATGCTTAGCTTTTTAAATTCAACTATCAAATCATCAAAAGCATCTTGCAATTCATTAAAAGAAAAATCAGAATTAGTTACCTCTGTTTCTTCTTCATGTGCCATAAGACATAGGTTGGCTACTTCATGAGTTTCAGATTCATCTAAGCTTGAATCCTCACTGTCACTCCATGTTGCAGCTAGAGCCTTCTTCCCTCTTTCTTTCTTTCCTTTCTTTTTCAGCTGAGGACACTCATTTCTCATGTGTCCTGGCTTTTTGCATTCGTAGCATATGATGGTAGAATCCTTGTTGTTGGATTCACCTTTTGCTTCAATCTTCTTTCCTCCCTTCCACCTTCTTCTCATGAATCTCTTGAATTTTCTTGTGATGAGAGCAAGATCTTCCTCATCTTCTTCTTCACTTTCAGATTCATTTTCTGATGTGGTGGTCTTGAATGCAACCGACTTCTTTTTCTTGTCCTCTTCTTCTTGAGCATTCTGTTTTCGGGTTAGCTCATAAGTCATAAGAGAGCCAAGAAGTTCTTCAAGAGGTAGAATGTTGAGGTCTTTAGCTTCTTGAATGGCTGTCACCTTTGCTTCCCATGTCTTTGGCAGTGATCTTAAGATTTTTCTCACCTATTCACTGTTAGGATACACTTTTCCAAGAGACTTTAAGCCATTTACAATGTCAGTAAATCTGGTGAACATCTCAGTTATAGACTCATCAGATTTCATTCTAAATAATTCATAGTTATGCACAAGAATGTTAATTTTTGACTCCTTGACCTGATTTGTTCCTTCATGAGTTACTTCAAGTCTGTCCCAAATTTCTTTGGCAGATTCACAGGTAGAAATTCTATTGAACTCATTTGGATCTAATGCACAATATAAGATATTCATAGCCTTAGCATTAGATTGCATAAGCTTCATGTCATTCTCATCCCATTCATTTTCAGGTTTGGGGATAACTTCTCTTTCAATAACTTTGCTGGGAGTTTTAGGACCATTAACGATAATCATCCATAACTCATAATCAACGGATTGAATATAAATCCTCATTCTATTCTTCCAATAGTTGTAGTTTATACCATTAAACATTGGAGGTCTATTAGTGGATTGACCCTCACCTAGAGAGCTTCCAAACATGGTTGCCATGGATCAACTCTAAGGATGTTAAGCCTTTAAACTAGAGTACTAGCTCTGATACCAATTGTTGGCCCAAGTAGGCAACCCAAGAGGGGGGGTGAATTGGGTTTTATAGAATTTTTAACAAGAGTTTCAACTAAAAAATCGTTTATGGATTTTAGTAACAAATAATCAAAGTATATGTATCAAGCAAATGAAGTGTACATTAGAGCAAGTATTTGCAAGCATGCATAATAAGCAAGTAAGCAAAACAGAGGCAGAAGAAATATGCACCAGATTTATAGAGGTTCGGCCAACCTTGCCTACGTCCTCTCTTCTTCGATCCTTTCGAAGGAATTCCACTATGCAATACACCTTACACAGCCGCTGGTTGTGCCACGAGTGCCCAGCTCACTCTTTACAAAAGCTTCTTCCCAAGCTTTCAAAACCCAAGAGATTTTGTCCAAGCTTCTCTTAAACTTACAAGTGTTTTTTCCCAAGAACACTTAAACTTACAAGGTTACAAACCCTCCCAAACAAGAATGAATGAAGATTATACAAAGAGTGACTCTCCTAGTGAGTATACAAATGAATACAACTCAATGGATAACTTTAAACACTCAGCAAGAATATGTAACAGTTAGGTGCAGGTGATTTTTAGCTTTGAAGCACTTGATATGAATGGTATAATTGCTCTTCCTTGCTTCTTTGAAGCTGTATATATCTCATATATATAGGTATGGATCGATTCTAGCCGTTGGAGAAGTATGGGAGAAGATTTGGTTGTGTTTGTGCCCATACCGTCTGTCAGAAAACTAGCCGTTAGAGTCTAGGAGTCGACTCTTTTCACAATGAGTCGACTCTTTTTGCATTTCAGCAGATTTTTCAAGTTTCTGTCCAAATGAGTCGACTCTTTTGTCCTAGGAGTCGACTCTTTTCAGCAGTCTGCAGAATTGTTTGTTCTCTGTTGCAATGAGTCGACTCTTTTTGGCCAGGAGTCGACTCTTTTAAGCTTCCAGCAGAATTCCAAGGCTCTGTTCGAATGAGTCGGCTCTTTTAACTTGAGGAGTCGACCCTTTTTCCAAAAACCCATATTTTTGTAACTTTTCTTCATTCTTTTTCAAAGCTTCCAATCTCTTCAAGGATCATCTAAATAGGCTTTTTAAAGCTTGCAAACACTTCTTCAAGATTAGATGACTCCAAGAACATCTTTAATCCATTCAAGGTGAGTTTTCTTCATTTTCATCACTTGTAGAGCTCTTCCATTATCATAGCTTCATCTATTGATTCAAGTCTTCTTCAATATCTTCAAGAGAGCTTCCATGACTTAGAATCTTCATTTCTTCAAACAACATGGCTTTTCCATGGACTTCAACAACTCAAGAAAGCTTTACAAATCTTGTGATTCCTTCCATGTCTTCAAGACATCTTTACATCTTCTAAGAAAACTTCCATATTTTGAGTTGGTATCTTTTTCTTCCATTCTTGCAAGATATCTTCAAGTACTCAAAGTCTTCAATTTTTTAAATCAATACTTTGATCATTTTCATTCTTCTTCTTTGATATCCATCATTTTCATTCTCTTGTAACATCACCATTGTAGAATACATCACTCCATCATGCTTTTTATCATAAATCCTCTATTATGATAAGCTTCAAGTCAAGATCTAATTAATAATTCATCTGCACACTAAGTAGAATTATTAGATCATTTAACCATGTTTTGTTATCATCAAAATCAAGGCATTGACTCAACACATGTCACCTCGGCTAGTTGGTGCACCGCGTCAATCACAAAATGCCACATGAGCATTCTATCAGTGGTCCTGCCACATTTGTGCCACCCAGTTAAGGCAGATGGATATGAACTGTGTGTTAACACCTGTTAACAAAAGCGTTAATAGTTGCATTGGTTAGGCCTACCCATCTGTCATCTGTCACTTCACATCAGCCTTTTTCTCTGTTTGATGAATTCAAATAGCGCATAACTTCACAATTTAAAATTTAAATTATCAAATTTGAAACAAACATAATGAAAGATGATTGTACGCTAAAAGTACAATTATCATGCTTTAATTAGTTGTTTGTTAGTTTTAGATTAGGATTATATATGTATTTTTACTCTTTAATTCGTTTCTAACTTAGTTTGTTTAATGTGTACAGGTTACTTGGTTAAAAAAGGAGAAATCGGACGAAAAATCTTAAAGACGTTCAAACAGGCCTTGAGACCGTTCAAACTGGGTAAAAGGCATTCGAACGCGATGTGAGGCCGTTCGAATTGGCCGATTGGCCGTTCAAACCGATTTGAAGCTATTAGAAAAATCAAAGAGAATGAAACCTCGTTTGAATCAGGTTCGATTGCCGTTTGAAGATTCTGGAACTTAAACAACCCGTTTGAAAGCTGTTTGATACCCATTCGAACGAGCCTACAAGCCGTTCGAACGGGTTACAGGATTGCAATTTTTCTTTTCCTATTTAAGCCAGGATTAAGCCCATGTTTAAAGAGCTTATTCTATTACTAGTTTTAGGGTTTCTCTTAGTTGTTTTTAAAGGTTTTTTTTAGAGTTGAACTTAATAGTTTTCATAGGTTTTCATTACTTTGTAATCAAATTCAATTGTTTTCAATACTTGTCAATACATATTCATGTATCTATCAGAGTAATGAGTAGCTAATTCAACTTGTGGAGACAATTGTGAAGATCATCTACGGATCTCAAGATTTTTAATGGAGCTAATTGAATTATCATTATTTGGAGTGCATGAAAAAAGAAGAAATAAAGAGGTTAGATGTTTGAAAAGAAGTGAAAAAAAAGAAAAAGAGAAAAACTTGAAACGAAATTAGGTAATTGGCAGTGTGTACTTTTTGATCATTACATGTCTTGATTGCACGTGTTTTGAACTATTTATCCTTTTCTTGCATACCTTATATCTCTTGGCCAAAATTACAACTCTATAAAGTCCTAGTTGATTCGAATGGTATATTTTTTAGAATTCTTTTGGGTATATGCCATGCTTGTCGAATACTTTGATTAGTGTTTAGTTTTGGATATTCTTTCATGACGCTATGATAAATCGGATACACTTACATTCTTTATCGGTTCTTGTTATTTGATTGCTCTTTTGTGTTGTATTACATTTACTCTATTTGATGAGCTTTCCATTGTGAGTACCTTGTGTGTTTATTTCATTGTGAGTGTATTTCCAAGGAGGATTGAATTAAGGCTTAAAGGATGTAATTGTGTGAGTATGTTGTACTTGATCTTTTATCTATGTTGTATCACACACTCACTTGAACCTCTTTTAGATTTGTTTGAGATTCAATTTTACTTGTGTGTTAGGAGCTAAGGTAAATGGATGATTGTCTTGAGTTAGTTGATGCATAGATCTTCTTGTTCTCACTATCTTCGATTACAAACTACAAATCAATGTTTGTGGGTATCATTACTAGAAACTCTTACGAGACACCACTCGTCTATTGGGGGTAACCTAAGAGTTTAAAAGTTTAGTGCGTAAACTAAATGCAACCATAACTCTTACGAAAATAGAGATTATCTCCTATGAAAGTAAAGATTATCTCTTTAGTTTTTAGTATTTTACTAGGAACTAGCAAAAAACTAATTGGGGGTGTGATTGTACTCTAAAAGTGCAATTATCATACCTTAATTAGTTGTATGTTAGCCTTCGATTAGGATTATATATGTATTTTTATTCTTTAATACGTTTTTAACTTAGTTTGTTTAATATGTATAGGATTCCTCGTTAAAAAAATGAGAATTCAGACGAAAAAGCTTATAGACGTTCAAACGGCCAGAGTAAAAGGTGTTCGAACGCAACACGAGGCCATTCAAACGGGTCTGAAGCTGTTAGAGAAATCAGAGAGCATGAAGTCTCGCTTGAATCAGGTTCGGTTGCCGTTTGAAGATTCTACAGCATGAACAAGCCGTTTGAAAATCGTTCGATATCGATTCGAATGGTTGTTCAAACGGGTTATGGGATTACTATTTTTCTTTGCCTATTTAAGCCAAGATTAATCCCATATTTAAAAAAGCTTCTTCTGTTACTAGTTTTAGGGTTTCTCTTAGCAGTTTTTAAAGGTTTTTTAGAGTAGAACTTAATAGTTTTCATAGGCTTTCATTACTTTGTAATCGAATTCAATCGGTTTCAATACTTTCAATACATATTTGTGTATCTATCATGATGATGAATAGCTAATTCAACTCTTGGAGACAATTGTGAAGATCATCCAAGGATCTCAAGGTTTTCAATGGAGGTAATTGAATTATCATTGTTTATCCTTCAAACCTCTTAATTCTTGATAATTAAATCCTATATCTATTTAAAAATTTAGATTCTTGACTAAGTTTGGTATAGATATTGCATAAATCAATTGTATGAATCTATGACATTAATTGATTGTAATTGTAGAGTTAATTATCATTATATTAAATCTTTGATAATCTTTACGTAGATCCCATCGAAATCTTGTGTTCTTGTCTAAATTTGGTACTCCTTATGCACAAACCCTAGTTTGGTATAGAGTTTACACAAATCGATACTACGAACACAAGAATTTCATCGTTTCCAAACGTAAGTTAATTATCATTGATTTCATTGTTTTTAATTGCTAAATCTTCCAAATCAAATGTTCAAGACAAAATCAATGATTTGAGGTATAAAACCTCTTCGAACCTTAGGTGATTTGGATGATTGGATCAGTTGGGTCCAAGACCTTCTCCTTTATAGTTAATCTAGTTTAAATCAATTTTTATTTGCTTTAGTTTAATTCAAATCACTCTTCTAACAAACGATTTTTGGTTTCTTTTTACAACTATTTTAAAGTGCTTATTCAACTGAGAGTTTATTCGCGAGCGAATTTGTCATATTGACGCGATCCTTGTGGAGTCGCCAGCTATCGCGCCCAGATTTTTCGCACTCGAGGAATACTCACACAAGCGGAAAAAATGTTATACTCTCTTGTTAGAACTCACCCTCCTAAAAGAATGAGTGTGATTAGGTTTGAATTGAAAAATTAGTTTGAATAAAGGGCTTTTGAAAAAAATTTAGAGTCGCCACCTAACTTGATTAAGGTGAGTTAGGTCACCTAAAAACTAAGAATAATCCGAAGATTACACTTAGGGTTTTTGAAAATACCACCTCAAGAGAGGGTTTTAAAGAAAACAGGTTATTTGGCAACCTTTGGAAAATATTTAGCCCTTTTTGAAAAATAACTCCTTTTTGGTCTTTGAAATCAGTGATTCTAGGTTCAGAGGTTGGTTATGTGTAGGAAAGACGCATTAAGCCATCACCCTACCCCGCCCTTTCGGTACCTATATGTCAATCTACCCTAGATTCACCTATGAGAGTCTTTAACTAACTAATGTTCAATCCTATTCACTTTGAAAAAGGAATTTTTGAAAAGAAACTAACATGATGGATGATATGCAAGTGTAAGAAAAGAGAATTGAAAAATAGATTTGGAAAGAAATTAATTTGAAATTGATTTGATTTGAAAATAGATTTGAAGAGATGGAATTGAAATTGGAAAGTCTGAAAATTTGGAAACAGAAATTTGGAAATAGAAATTTGAAATTGGAATTTTGAAAATAGATTGGAATTTGAGATTTGAAAAATGTGGAGACCGCACCCAAGAGGGTGGAATTGAAAGTTTGAAAAGTGTTGTGACCGCACCTATAAAGGTTGCCTACGTATCCCTTTGGGGGAATCAGGTCAGTCGTAGTTCGGACCGGAGTTCAATTGAAAATAGAAGAGTTGATTGAATTGGAAATTGAATTTGAAAGATTGAGAGATTGAATTTTGAATAGAGGATTGAAAATTGGAATTTGGAATTTTGAAATTGAAAAGATTGAATTTTGATTTGAAAAGATCGAACTTGGAAGAGAGAGATTTAGACTTATTTTGAAAAGACGAAGGTTTAGGAAACCTAGACTTAGGAAAGAGAAGAGACTTAGGAAAGATTAGGCTCGGCTTGGAAGATTTAGGAAATTAGGAAGAATTGGATTTAGAAAATATTCAAATTAGGAAAGTTCTAAATTAGGAAAGCTTTGAATCAGGAAAGTTTCATTTTTGGAAAGTTCTGAAATTAGGAAAGTGTTGAATTTAGAAATGTTTTGAATTAGGAAAAGTTTAGTTTAAGAAAGGTTTAGAATTTGAAAAGTTTCAATTTAAGAAAGTTTTGAATTTGGAAAGCTTAGAATTTTATAAAGATTTTAAATTAGGAAAGATTTAGAAAATGTTTGAATTAAGAAAATTTCAACTTAGGAAAGTTTTGAAAGTTGGAAAGGAAGTTTTGAAAACAAGAAAGCTTTGAGTTTAGAAAGTTTTGAAATTTGGAAGGATTTGAAATTTGGAAAGTTTAGGATTTAGAAAGTTTTAGAGTTTTAGAAGATCTTGAGATTAGGAGAGGTTTGAGTTTAGGAAAGATTTGAAAGTTTAGGTTTGGAAAGTTAAGATTTGAGAAGAGAGTAAAATTAGGAAAGGGTTGAATTAGGAAAGATTTGAAAGTTGATTTTTAAAATTTAGCAAAGATTTTTATATTCAAGTTTTGAAAGCTTAAGGTTTAGGGAAGTGAGAAGATTAAGAAAGATTCGATTTAGGAAATTTTTAGATTTTGAAATTTAAAGAAAGATTTAAAGTTTAGGTTTAAGAAACTCGTGGTTTAAGAAGGTAGGAAATTAGAAAGGAGTTGAATTAAGAAATGTTTGGATTAGGAAGGGATTGGATTTGGTTTCTAAAAGCAAAGGTGTAATTTTGTTTCCAAAAACGGAGGATTGGATTTGGTCTCCTAAACGGAAAGATTTGATTTGGTTTCCTAAAAGGAAGATTCGATTTGGCAAGGATTTGGAAAGGGAGATTCTAGAACCCTAGATTTGGAAAATGTAGAATTTTAACGTAGAAAAGAGGTTTTGGAAACATGTATAGTTTGGATGTAAAAACAAGAGGTTTTGGAAACCTAGATTTGGGGCAAAGTTTGAAAATCATATTTTTGGAAAGAAAATTAGGGTTTCCTAATCGTGGGTTCTAAGGCTTGACTTGGGCTTCTAAGGAAAGAGTTTTTTGAAAAGTACGTTTTTGGAAACGAAGGTTTTCTAGAAGGGAATCCTAAGTAGGAGTTTTTGAAAAGTGTGTTTTTAGAAACGAAGATTTTAGAAGGAAAATCCTAGAGTAAAGTTTCTAGAAGGAAGACTTTGGAAAGAGAGTTTTTTAGAAAGATTTTTGAAATGAGATTGTTGGGGAGAGTTTTTAGGAAAGTGAATTTAAGGAATGTTTTTAGAAAGTGAATTTTGAAGAGAAAGAGTTTTTGGAAAGGAGTTGAAAAAGGAAGCTTTGAAAAATAGATTTTGGAGGGAGTTTTTGAAAACAACTTTTAGAAAAAAGAGTTTTTGGGAAGTACGTTGAATAAGAAGATTTTTGGAAAGAGATTTTTGAAAAGAGAGTTTTTGGAAGGTATAAAAACATCTCACTTTCCTAAAGCAATTTTAACCATAAGAGGGCTAGAACCACTTTAAGAAAGCGGTTTTGAAAACAACAAGATTTGAAAATATGGACCGTATTGGTCACTTTTAATGTAACACTTTCCTAAAGAAACCCTAGCCATGGAAAAGCTAGAATCACCCTAGGATTGTGATTTTGAAAACATATTTTGAAAAAGAGATTTTGATGCAATTTTGAAAACAAGTTTGAAAACAATTTGAAAAACAACTTTGAAAACAGTTTTTGAAAGATGCAAGATCATGATATGCACAATGCAATTTTGGGGTCGTGAACATACAAGGCTAAGGCTTCACCACATAATCAAGGGGGCCGAACCCACGTAGTCTCCGGTTAGACTAAAAGAAAGCCCCCGACACGGTGACTCTCCAATAGTCCAATCCTACACATGGACCGGGAATCCCCTTGTTTCAAGCAAGCAAAGAAAGGGGGGGAAAGAGATGGGGGATTAAAATAGAGAAAACCCAAGTGGGTTAGGAGAGAGAAGAGAGAGGGGGGGAAGTGCGGAAATTTAAATAGGGAGCCTACCGTATGTCTTGTTATTTTGCGCACCTTGCTTATCTTCGATCTTCGGTCTTCGTCTTGATCTTCGTCTTCAATCTTCAAGAGTTGTCTTCAAGCTTCAAACTTCAGATTACAACTCTTCAAGTCTTCGAAGGAGGGTTGAAGGTTAGTGTATGAGTGTATGGGGATGTATAGGAGTGTATATGAGGCTAGGGTTTGTAAGAACCTAAGGATGCTAGGGTTTAGGGAGTGCACGACCTCTGTATATCGAATTATATGATTTTTAGACTGAGTTTGCTGACGCTTTTCACGTTGAATGAGGCTCTGTATTTATAGAGGTTGGACAACACTGGCGCCTGTTGCAGTGGCGCCAGGCCAAAGTTTACACTGGCGCCACTAGGAGTGGCGCCAGGCCATTTTTTGGCTTGGCGCCACTAGTAGTGATGCCAGCCATTTAGGAAATGTTTAAGATCGGCAAGCAACATATCTTTGACTAGATTTGGGCGCCTACACTAGTGACTACCATGCAATTTTTAGCCTGGCTTCACTAGGAGTGACTCTGAAAAGTCCGGGAATGATTTGAAGGAGCCGGGAATGACCCAGAAGGCCAGAAAGGAGCAGGAACACTTAAAATAGTGTCCTTGAGGTATTTGACTTGAAAAGTGAGGATAAGACGTGTCGGAAAGGTTGACCAAGCCTTTAAGAGCAAAACGGTCAATCGGACCGGGAAACTACCGGGACAGACTCGGACTGTCTCGGAAAAAGACTTGGGATTTGGAAACATTGTTTAGAATGTTCCCAAAGGTTGCTGGTGTGATACCCAGAGCCGGTGTGATCGGAAAAGGAGACCGGCCCACTAGGGGCAAAACGGTCATTTTGTACCAGGTTGGTCGGAACTGACTCGGAATGATCCAGAAAGACAAAGAAAAATTGAGAATACTATAAGAAGTATTCTCGGGAGATTACCGGTTTGATACCCAGAGCCGGTGTGGTTCCCAGGGCGTTCGAATGCCCAGGGACAATACGGTCATTTAACTTCAAGTGGGCCCTACGGGCCCGAGAAGCGACTGGTGGACTAAATTCAAGTTAAAAAGGCTGGCTTAAAGTCTAAATATGCATGTGAAGTGTGAAAGTGAGCTTGGTTAGCTCGGAGATTGCCGAGCGGGCAAAAATGGGGTGCTTATAGACCCCAGATTTACTGAGTTATACTGCATCACCATCCTACACTTCTGATGATTGTCGAACACTTTTTGGTGCAAATCAAAAGATGAAAGAACCCTTTGCCATTTCTCTCTTCTTCTATCGTAATCTGGCTTGCTGTCTTCACCACCAGCGTCACAAGTACCGGCAACTATCATGAAGGTTGAAGCTCCACTACTCCAGTAACCATTGTTATGGCTTATGATGATCATTGCTCACAACCACACCATCCGCCAAACTACCACTGCTAACCCGTAGCAGAGGTAATCACCGCACTTTCATAGCACTGGCAATCGTACCCACCGTTTATTATGTCATCTTAACCAACACTACCCCTGTTGACCACCGCTCACGTCGACATATCCACTGCTGTCGTGCATTGCCACCATTGTCAGCATCTTCACTGTCACACCTACTGTGAACCTCCACCATTGTTCATCTCTACTGGTTCACATTACACTTTAAATTTACATTTCTTTGGAGGTTATGCTTGATGTTATGACAATCATGTTATTATTGATTTTATGTGAAATTATTAACAAAAACAGAGTTTGTACTTAAAAATCAATTTATTAATTTTTTTGTTGAACTTCAGGTTAACCAGTTGTTTGTAGAAATTCCTTTAAGGCTGCATTTGACATATTTTTTCATGTTATGCATACGAATGTCCAGTGCAATTTTTTTTGGATACATGCTCCTAGAAACAATAGACATTTTTATTAGAATATGAAGTTGGTTGGAGTTGTGACCTTCTCAGTAGGAGGAGGTTTGTCTTTCATTATCCGAATGTCTCTGCTTGTTCAAGTCAAAATTTTCAAAATCTGGGTCATGGGCAATTTAGCTTGTCAGTGTGAATTCTCGTGGTTGGAGTTGTGGTGCATATCATTGCAAAATCCAACATTGCACATTATTGACATGGCAATGAGAAACATTATATCCAAAAGCATCAAAATAGTAAATTGATAATTCAATTGAAGTGTGGACTTCTTTTGCTTTGTATACTCTTTAGCCTTTTGTCCCTTATAAGTTTCAACACTCATATATATTAGGTTTTGTAGGAGCAATTGTCTAATGATAAGACACGAGTAGATATGCTATTTTAGAAAGCACTGAAAGCTGAAATTAACATACTGTTATGAAGTAGTAAGTCGATCTCCAGGCCAGCAACAATCAGCTCCAGTGATTCGAGAAGGGAAAGGGGTTAGGGGCACCGATATGATGCCTGCCAAGTGCACTCCGATGCCAAAATTAGGTTTTTGAATGTATTTTGATAGAGTTTTTGATAGGGTTTTTATGTGCCTACCTTTTTTGGAGAAGATGGTTTTCCTTTATATAAAGGTAGGTATCCTGGTGGCACAGGAGGGCCATTGCATGCAGGAAAGGGTGGGAGACGGCTGTCTCTCCACGTGGTAGCGCGGCATTGGAGGCCCTGACTGGTGGCATGGTAATAGGGGATCAGTTGTCCAAACTCCAATCGTGGCGCTCCGTTAGGGGCACGCTATCTCTTGCTACACGCCAAGTCAGAGCATGGTAATAGGGGAGCAGTGTGTCAGAACGAGTAAGGTGACTACCTCTTGCTACACGCCAAGTCTTGGAGTTAGGGGCACGCTATCATGATTAGATTGTTAATGATGGTTTTTACTGGCGTGGCAGGTGGGATGGATGACTGGCGTGGTTTGGCTCGAGTGTGATCCGCCCAACCGTGTGCGGCCACAATCTGGTAGGCTTTCGTCTGTTCGAGGCTAACCTCCTTAATCAAGCTTCAGTCGGTTGGACCTCTCAGGGCTAACCTTTCTTCTGTGGTGTTTTTCCTTTTTTCGATTCCATCTGCGTCCTTCAAGATATCTTGTTTGGTGTTGAAGCCTCAACCATTGTAATGCACAGTACATCATCAGCTGAATCTGATAGCCTATATATGCTTACTTCTGGTTAGGGGGATTCATGGTGGGTGCCCCGTCAAAGGGTGTTCCTAGTCAGTCCCCATCAGTAGCCCCCCATTCCTTTGAGTACCCTAGCGTGAGGTGTGGTCAGGGGAATTCATAGTAGGCCCCTCGTCAAAAGGATCTTCTTGGTCGGTCCTCGTCAATAGCCCCCCATTAATCTGAGTACCCCGAGCGTGGGGCGTGGTCAGGAGAATTCATGGTCAGCCCCTCGTCAAAGGGGTCTTCTTGGTCGGTCCCCATCAGTAGCCCCCCATTCCTCTGAGTACCTCTAACATGGGGCGTGGTCAGAGGGATTTATGGTCGGCCCCTTACCAAAGGGTATTACTGGGACCGGTGTCACTTTGTAGAGGCGGGATGCATTTATGACGTCGTAGGCACATTTTTGATGAGGCTGGCAAGGAGTGCATGCGCCGATTGACATTTCGCCATGCGGCGTAGGGTCACTGGTTGTCAAAGCATGACGTGACCCGTGGACTGCCAGCCGTTGGATCTATGGGTGGATGGTCTAATCTAGACCGTTGATTTCAAAAAAGAGGGTTTTAGCCTAGGCAGTTATGCCTTTTGGCTCCCACATTGCCATACTTGGAGATTTTCAGACTACTCACCGGATTTTCTTCTGCGTCATTGCTAGCTACATGGATTCGCAACTGCTCCAAAAGATTCGTTACTTGGGTTGGTAAGTCTTCGCTATAGCCTTAAGCTTTTGGGTAATTCTTTCTAAGTTGGTCGTTATGAGCGATTGTCGGAAGGCGTGAGAGCAATCTCTTGAGTTACGTAAGGGGGGTTGAAGAACTGGCCGAGTTAGGGTTAAATCTAGGAGGAAGGGGTACGTGATAGGAACCATGGACGAGAGAGAGGTGCAATCGTCAAATTCTGAGAATACTCCCTCTCAGGATCTGGTGAGGGTTAGGCTTGGGGCCCCTGATAGCGTGTCAACGAGTCCGTCTGGGGCCTATAAAGGGATAACAGTCCCAAAAGCTAGGGCGATGGTGGTTCCAGGAGTAAGGGAGTTCAATTTCGCGGTAAAGGGGGTGTCTTCCGTGATGATGGAGAAAAGGATGAAGAGGATTTTGAAAGAGTACCAGAAGCCTTTTTCACTACATTATGGGTACTTTGGGGCTGGCTCTTGGTCAGCTGATGTCGAATGTGTGGAGAATTTTGGTGGGGTGCACAGTATTATGGCAGGCGAGTAGTGGTGGCAAGGACAGCCTCACACTAGGCGAATTCCTGCACTTCTACAAAACGTCAGAGCCCGAGAGGGGGTGGTGGTACTTCTCTGCCAGGAGTAAGGGCAGGGTGTTGGTAAAAGATTTGCCCTTATCCCACAAAGGGTGGAAGGACAAGTTTTTCTTTGTCTATGGCGAAGATTGGGAGAGCTAGCCCTGGGAGCCAGCGGACAAGAAGTTCGTTCGAGTCCCTTGCGAGTGGGGGAGGCCTTCTAAGAAGGGTACGTGCTCCAACCTTGGTTTTTTTTTCGTTAGATTTGTAAGCCTGTAAAGCACTAACGTAGGTTGTTTAGTTTTAGCCCGTGCTGCCCTCACTCTGAGCGAGGAATTGAAGGAGAGAATGGATTGAGCAGTCGAACATGGCGTTACTGACACCTGTGCCTTGGTGAATGTTAAAAACTTGGGTATGTTCTCGTTGGGCCCTAAGCCTACAGATTACGCTCTAAGAGCAGAACAAGCAAAGAGTGAGTATCTTGTGTTTTGTAATTAACTGTGGTTTGTTAAGCTCTAACGCTTATGCCATGTGGCTTTTGCAGATCAGGGGGTGGACATTCCTGAGGATGAGGAAGAAGATATAGCGCTAAATAGGAGCTTCCTGAGGAAAGCCAAGCTGAACGTAGGGGCCGACCCTCCTGCCCCAGCCAAAAGATTCAAACTGACGTCTGGCTAGAAGGCTCCTGCCCCGGCCACAACGAAAGGGGGCAGGGGGAAAGCAATAATCGTGGAGGATGATGCTCCTTAGCTGGGCGGTACCACTCCTGTTGAGAAGGTCTTACCTTCACTTCCTCCAGCACCTACCACTGTCGCGGGTGTGGTGCCCCTAACTAGTCTTCCTCTGGGAGGTGTGCCAGATTTGTCGACCTCGATTTTCGAGAGTGCTAGCGAGGCAATAAGGAAGATCACGAGCATCATCCCTGCCTCGGATACAAGTAAGATGGTCGTTTTGGCATCTCAGATGTTGGCTAAAAAGGCATGCCAGGACTTGCTGAAGGTAGGAGAATATTGCCTTGTGCTTGGCACTTTGACTTTCGTTATCCTGTTGTCGTTTTAGAATACTAAATGTTTTCCTAGTCGTGTTGTTTCTTGTTCAGGCTGCTGCTAGAGTGGTGACACTTGGCACCCAGTCAGCAAACTTCGAGAAGTCCTTCACAGATGAGGCAAAGGTTTCTGACGAACTCCGGGTTAAGCTGAACACGGCCCTGGAGAAGGTGAAGGAAGTTAAGGGCCGAGTGCAAGCCCTTGAGAGCGAACAGCTAAAGCTGAGGGTGGATCTCAAAAAGGAGAGGGGCCAGAAGGAGGAAAAACTACCAGCAGAGAAAGTTGCCCTGAAAGTTGCCCAGGATCAGATTGCAGTATCCCCTGCTTGGCTAGAGGAAGCTAAAAAAGAAGGCTGAGCAAGAGTACATACAGGGGGCAGAGTGTCAAATGGCCTTTGCCAAAATTTACATGGATGGCTTCGAAAAAGCCAAGTCTTAGGTTGCTCGGGCGTATCCTAGTCTAGATCTCTCCAAGATCGAGCCCGAGGTCGAGGATGATGCCACCTTTAAGGCGGTGTCAAGGGGTAGAGCACAAGACCAGGAGGGGGCAGAGAAAGAGGATGCCCAGTCCAAGGCTGCCACTCAGCCAGTAAATCCAGAAAAGGGTGACGCCCAACCTGAAGCTGGAGCCTCCTCCAAAGCTCCAGAGAAGGGCGATGGCCAGGCTAACGCTGCAGTCCCCCCAGGGCCCCAGAGAAGGGTGATGGTCAACCCAAGGTAATAGCCACTTCCAAAGCCCCAGAAAGGGGGAAGGCTCAATCCAAAGCTACAGCCCATGCCAGGGCTCCTAAGGCCAAGTAACTCTGTTCTATATAAGTTTTTCACTTTTGCCTTTGCAGTGGTTGTAATTTTGTAACACTGTTCTGGCTCTTGTAATCTGTCTCCCCTTCGTTAAATGGAAAAACATCGTTCATCTCCATTACTGGCATTTCTATTTTAATTTGTTAATTTGTAGGCTTCATTACCGCCCATGGGTTAACGAAATCTCATACCAAAATAAATAAAACAAAATGTTAGGCTATGTTGAGGTTAGGCAAATGTAGGTAGTTTGGCGAAAACATTGGTCATAGACGAAAATCTGCCTGCTAGATCATGGCCTGAGCAGAACTTTTGGTGCTTCATCTTGGTTTGCCTGCTCGGCCATGGGCTTAAGCAGGGCTTGCGTCGATTGCAGTGTGTAGAAGTCTGCCTACTCAGGCATGGGCCTGATCAGGACTTTCGGTGCTTTTTTGCTTGCTCGAGAATGGCTTGGAATTGTAGTGGGCTTGATTAGGTTTTTTTTTTTTTGGTCGTGCCTGAGCAGGGCTTTGTTGCTTTAAATTGTAATGTGGGTAAAATGGCTCTGCCTGCTCGGCCATAACCTGAGCAGGACTTTTGTCGTTTTACCACTTTTAACTTGTGGGCATAAAGCCTTTGTACGGGCATAAAGCCTTTGCCTGCTTGGTCTTTACCCTAACAGGACTTTGTCGCTTCATGCCTGCTCAGCCATTCTCGAGTAGGGCTTTATCGCTTTAAATGGTGTGGGCATAAAGCCTTTGCCTGCTCGGTCTTTGCCTGAACAGGACTTTGTCGCTTTATGCCTGCTCGGCCATTCCCTAGCAAGGCTTTGTCACTTTAAATTATGTGGGCATAAAGCCTTTGCCTGCTTGGTCTTTGCCCGAATAGGACTTTGTCGCTTTATACCTGCTCAGCCATTCCTGAGCAGGGCTTTGTCGCTTTAAATGGTTTGGGCATAAAGCCTTTGCTTGCTCGGTCTTTGCCCAAATAGGACTTTGTCACTTTATGCCTGCTCGACCATTCCTAAGCAGGGCTTTGTCGCTTTATATGGTATGGGCATAAAGCCTTTCCTACTCGGTCTTTGCCCGAGTAGGACTTTGTCGCTTTATGCCTGCTCGGCCATTCCCGAGTAGGGCTTTGTCGCTTTATATGGTATGGGCATAAAGCCTTTGCCTATTTGGTCTTTTCCCAAACAGGACTTTGTCGCTTTATGCCTGCTCGGCTATTCCCGAGCAGGGCTTTGTCGCTTTAAATTGTGTGGGCATAAAGCCTTTGCCTACTCGGTCTTTGCCCGAACAGGGCTTTTGTCGCTTTATGCCTGCTCGGTCATTCCTAAGCAAGGTTTTTTCGTTTTGTACCTTGCAAGGGAGATGTTAGGGAGTTTTGCAAGGAAAAAGAATTATGCAGAAACTCAAAAAGTCGTTAGTCGATTTGCAATTGTAGGCACATGTCATAATAAATTTAGGCAAGTCTGTTTATGACATCAATAAACAAAGGCTTCCTTTCTACACTTACGTATTTAAATGAAAAGAAATCACTCACGTGTAGTACTTCCTTAAGTGTTCGGCATGCCAAGGGTGAGATATTTCTTTGCCATTGGGGCCCTTCAGTCTGTAAATCCCCTTTTTGGTGAAGCCCATTACCTTGTAAGGTCCTTCCCAATTCAGGCCAAGTTTCCCGTCCTGTGCAACTCTGGTAGATTGGTTGACCTTTTTCAACACCAAGTCTCCCATCCTGAAATCACTCAAACGCACTCGGCTGTTATGGTACTGGCGCATATATTGTTGATACGAGGCCACTCTGATTGCTGCCTGGAGCCTTTTCTCCTCTAGTAAGTCCAAGTTGACTGCCAATGCCTCGTTGTTTGTCTCTGGATTGTAGTTTTGAGTCCTAGGGCTGGGGAGGCCAATCTCCACCGGTATGAAGGCTTCGGCCCCAAAGGTAAAGGAGAAAGGGGTTTGGCCGATAGAGACCTGCTCAGTGATTCGGTAGGCCCAGAGGACACTGGGGAGTTCCTCCGCTCATAACCCTTTCACTTTCTCGAGCTTGGCCTTAATGATCTTGAGAAGGGACCTGTTCGTGACTTCCACTTGCCCGTTTTCTTGGGGATGCTCTGGTGAGGAGAAATGGTGGCTGATGTGCAAGTTTGAGCACAACCCGCTAAACTGCTTCCCTTCGAATTGCTTGCCGTTGTCAGTGATGACCACTTTGGGTATTCCAAAGTGGCCCACGATGTTCTTCCAGAGAAAGTTAATCATTTTCTGCTCGGTAATGGTGGTGAGGGCCTCTACTTCGACCCATTTGGTGAAGTAATCAATGGTTATCACAGCAAACTTGTTTTGTCCCTTGCCCAGGTGTAATGGGCCCATGATGTCGATCCCCCACAAGGCGAAGGGCCACGGGCTTTAGATGGGAGTTAGCTCCTATGTGGGTTGTCTTAGAATATTGGCAAACCGTTGGCACTTGTCATACTTTTTCATGAACTCCTGGGAGTCCTTACTTATGGTTGGCTAGTAGTATGCTGTTCTGAGGATCTTGTTAACCAAAGATCATCCTCCGAAATGGTTGTCACAAATGCCTTCGTGAACTTCCCTCATAATGTAGCTGGCCTCTTCTTCGGTGGCGCACCTGAAGAGGGGGGTGGTGTGTCCTCGCTTGTACAGGACGCCGTCAAACGTCGCATACTGGTTAGCTTTGAATTTGACTCTCCTTGCCTCTAGCTTGTCTTCTGGGAGGGTGTTGTGTTCTAGGTAATCCCTGATTGGTTTAGCCCATTGTCGCGCCCAGATTTTTCGCGCCCGAGGAATACTCACACAAGCAGAAAAAATACTGTACTCTCTCGTTAGAACTCACCCTCCTAGAAGAATGAGTTCGACTAGGTTTGAATTGAAAATAGACTTGAATAAAGGGCTTTTGAAAAAGATTTGGAGTTGCCACCTAACTTGATTAAGGTGAGTTAGGTCACCTAAAAACTAAGCATAATCCGAAAACAACACTTAGGGTTTTTGAAAAACGATTTTGAAAATATCTCCTCAAGAGAGGGTTTTTTAGGAAAACAGGTTGTTTGGCAACCTTTAGAAAACATTTAGCCCTTTTTTTGAAAAATAACTCCGTTTGGTCTTTGAAAACAGTGATTCTAGGTTCGGAGGTTGGTTACGTGCAGGGAAGACGCACTAAGCTATCACCCTATCCTGCCCTTTCGGTACCTACATGTCAATTTACCCTAGATTCACCTATGAGAGTCTTCAACTAACTATTGGCCAATCCTATCTACTTTGAAAAATAATGCTTGAAAACTAACATGATGCATGGTATGCAAGCGTAAGGAAAGAGAATTGAAAAACAAATTTGAAAAGAGATTGATTTGAAATTGAATTGATTTGAAAATAGATTTGAAGAGATGGAATTGAAATTGGAAAGTATGAAAATTGAAAGTAGAAATTTGAAAATAGAAATTTTGAAATTGGAATTTTGAAAATAGATTGGAATTTAAGATTTGAAAATGTGGAGACCGCACCCATGAGGGTGGAATTGAAAGTTTGAAAAGTGTTGTGACCGCACCTATAAAAGTTGCCTACATATCCCTTTGGGGGAATCAGGTCAGTCGTAGTTTGGATAAGAGTCCGATTGAAAAGAGATTGATTTGAAGAGAGAGATTGAATTGAAAATTGGATTTGATTTAAGATTAGAAGAGGAGATTGGAAATTGAAATTGAGAAGATTGGACTTGCTTTGGAAAGATTGATTTTGGAAAGACTTGGTTTTGGAAAGATGGAGGTTTAGAAAACCTAGACTTAGGAAAGGTAGGAGACCTAGGAAAGACTTGAGATTAAGAAAGATTTGACTCGAACGTTGGATTTAGAAGATTTGGAAAGATTGGATTTTAGGAAATGTTCGAATTAGGAAAAGCTCGTTTTAGGAAAGCGTCATTTTTGGAAAGTTTCGAAATTAGGAAAGTTCTCATTTTAGGAAAGTTTTGAAATTGGAAAGCTTCGAGTTTAGAAAGTTTTTGAAAAATGAAAGGTTTTAAGATTAGGAAAGTTCCCAAATTAGGAAAGTTTTGAAAATCGGAAAGTTTTGTTTCAAGAAAGGTTTTGAAATAGGAAAGTGTTGAATTTAGAAATGTTTTAAATTAAGAAAGTTTCAACTTAAGAAAGTCTTGAATTAAGAAAGTTTCGAGTTTAGGAAAGTTTTAGATTTGAAAAGATTTTGAAGTTTTGGAAAGTTTAGAATTTGGAGAGATTTAGGTTTAGAAAGATTTAACTTGAGAAAATTTCAAATTTAGAAAGTTTTGAATTTGAAAAGATTTGAAATTTGGAAAGTTTAAGATTTAGAAAGTTTTAGAGTTTGAATTTTAGAAAATCTTGAAATTGGAAAAGGTTTGAATTTAGGAAAGGTTTGAAAAGTTAAGATTTGAAAAGATGGTAGAATTAGGAAAGGGTTGAATTTTAGAATTTTAGGAAAGATTTGAAAGTTGAGTTTTAAAACTTAGGAAAGATTTTTATGTTCAAGTTTTGGAAACTTAAGATTTAGGAAAGGGAAAGATTAGGAAGGAGTTGAATTAGGAAAGAGTTGGATTTTGAAATTTAAGGAAAGATTTAAAGTTTAAGTTTAGGAAACTTATGGTTTAGGAAGGAATTGAATTAAGAAAAGTTTGGATTAGGAAGGGATTGGATTTGGTTTCTAAAAGCAAATGTTTGATTTTGTTTCCAAAAACGGAGGATTGGATTTGGTTTCCTAAAGGGAAGATAGGATTTGGCAAGGATTTGGAAAGAGAGATTCTAGAAACCCTAGATTTGAAAGTGCGAAATTTTAACGTAGAAAAGAGGTTTTGGAAACATGTATCGTTTGGATGTGAAAACAAGAGGTTTTGGAAACCTAGGTTTGGGGCAAAGTTTGAAAATCATGTTTTTGGGAAGAAAATTAGGGTTTCCTAATTGTGGGTTCGAGGGCTTGACTTGGGCTCTAAGGAAAGAGTTTTTGGAAAGTGTGTTTTTGAAAACGAGTTTTTCTAAAAGGGAATCCTAGGGAGGAGTTTTTGGAAAGTGAATTTGAAAAGGGAGTTTTTTTGGAAAAAGATTTTAAAGAGAAGGAGTTTTGGAAAGTGTGTTTTTAGAAACGTAGATTTTAGAAGGAAAATCCTAGAGGGGAATTTCTAGAAGGGAGATTCTGGAAAGAGAGTTTTTAGAAAGATTTTTAGGGAGCGTTTTTAGAAAGTGAATTTTTAGGAGAGGGAGTTTGAAAAGGAGTTGAAAAAAGGAGTTTTGAAAAATAGATTTTGGAAGGGAGTTTTTGAAAACAATTTTGGAGAGGAGAGTTTTAGGAAAGTATGTTGAAAAAGAGATTTTTAGGAAGAAAGACTTTTTGAAAAGTGAGTTTTTAGAAGGTGTAAAAACATCTCACTTCCCTAAAGCGATTCTAGCCATGAGAAGGCTAGAACCACTTTAAAAAAGTGGTTTTGGAAAACAATAAGAGTTGAACATATAGACCATAAAGGTCACTTTTAATGTAACACTTTCCTAAAGCAACCCTAACCATGGAAAGGCTAGAATTACCCTAGGATTGTGATTTTGAAAACAAGTTTTTGAAGAGAGGATTTTGATGCAATTTTGAAAATAAGTTTGAAAACGGTTTTGAAATGAGTTTGAAAATGAATTTTGGAAGATGCAAGATTATGATATGCACAATGCAGTTTTGGGGTCGTGAGCATACAAGGCTAAGGCTTTACCACATAACCAAGGGGGCCGGACCCACATGGTCTCTGGTTAGACTAGAAGAAAGCCCCCGACACGGTGACTCTCCAATAGCCCAATCCTACACATGGACCGGGAATCCCCTTGTTTCAAGCATGCAAAGAAAGGGGGGGAAAGAGATGGGCGATTAAAATAGAGAAAACCCAAGTGGGTTAGGAGAGAGAAGAGAGAGGGGGGAAGTGCAGAAATTTAAATGGAGAACCTACCTTGTATCTTGTTTATTTTGCGCGTCGTGCTGTCTTCGGTCTTCGGTCTTCATCTTGATCTTCGTCTTCAATCTTCAAAAGTTGTCTTCAAGCCTTGGATTGCAGCTCTTCAAGTCTTCAAAGGATGGTTGAAGGCCAGTGTATGAGTGTATGGGGGTGTGTATGAGTGTATAGGAGGCTAGGGTTTGTGCAGGGTGGCTAGGGTTTGGAAAACTTAGGGAAGCTAGGGTTTTTGAGGTGCTTGAGCTCTGTATATCAAATTATATGATTTTTAGGTTGAGTTTGCGGATCCTCTTCACGTTGAATGAGGCTCTATATTTATAGAGGTTGGACAACACTGGCGCCTATTGCAGTGGCGCTAGGCCAAAGTTTACACTGGCGCCACTCCTAGTGGCGCCAGCCATTTAGGAAATATTTAAGGTCGGCAAGCAACGTATCTTTGACTAGATATGGGCGCCTGTACTAGTGACTACCATACAATTTTTAGCTTGGCTTCACTAAGAGTGGCTCCGGAAAGTCCGAGAATGACCTAGAAGGCCGAAAAAGAACTGGAACACTTAAAATTGTGTCCTGGAGGTATTTGACTTGAAAAATGAGGATAAGATGTGTCGGAAAGGTTGACCGGGCCTTTAGGGGCAAAACGGTCAATCAGATCGGAAAACTACCGGGACAGACTCGGATTGTCCCGGAAGAAGACTTAGGATCTGGAAACATTATTCAGAATGTTCCCAGAGGTTGCCGGTTTGATTTCCAGAGCCGGCGTGGTTGGAAAAGGAGACTGGCCCACCAGGGGCAAAACGGTCATTTTGTACCGGGTTTGCCGGAACTAACTTGGAATGATCCGAAAAGGTAAAGGAAGGTTGAGAACACTATAAAAAGTAGTCTCAAGAGGTTACCGGTTTGATACCCAGAGCTGGTGTGGTCGAAGAAAGAGACTGGCCCTCCAGGGGCAAAACGGTCATTTTGTACCGGGTTGGCCGGAATTGACTCGGAATGATCCGGAAAGGTAAAGGAAGGTTGAGAATACTATAAAAAGTATTCTCGAGAAATTACCGGTTTGATACCCAGAGCCGGTGTGGTTCCCGGGGCGTTCAGATGCCTAGGGGCAAAATGGCAATCTTGACCGGAAAGTCTCGGAAAAGGTCCAAAGGACAGTTTGGTCATTTTTCACCAAAGTGGGTTAACAGACACTGGTGTTGACCTGGGTTTTGAGTGTTCCCGCCACTCTAACGGCGGTCGTCGTGACACAGGAGTTTGTTGGCAATTCCCTATATCGACCTATTTATGAGTATTTTCGCTACTTTAACGATTTTGTGAGTAGTTTCGCTACTCGGACCGTCTCGAGGAATAAACTGTCTCGAGAGAGGGATTGGAAAGGGGACTTATCGCCTCCGAAAAGACGTGCCTGAGTTGGAACCGTCTCGAGGAATAAACTGTCTCGAGAGTGGGATTGGAAAGGGGTCTTACCATCTTCGAAAAGACGTGCCTGAATTGAAACCGTCTCAAGGAATAAATTGTCTTGAGAGTGGGATTGGAAAGGGGTCTTACCGTCTCCGAGGAGACGTGCCTGATTGGAACCGTCTCGAGAAATAAACTGTCTCGAGAAAGGGATTGGAAAGGGAAAGGAAAGGACAATGCCCTTAAGGGCATTTTGGTCATTTTGCCTCTATTTAGGCCTGACAGGCTCGCGAAGCGATGGACAGACGAGATTTGGACCTAGAGAATTGGTTTCGATAGGAATATGCCCACAATGACTTGAAAACAAGTCTGGACGGAGTGTAGACTGCCGAGCGGTCAAAAATGGGGTGCTTACACCTATGAATTGTCCGTGCCCAATGCATTGACTTCTAGGGTTTGAATGCTCGGCGAATCGAGAGTTTTCAAGGGTACTATGGGGTCGGGTTGTTCTGAAGATGCTATTCTTGCCAACCTATCTATTTCTTCGTTCCCCAACCGAGGGACCCTTTGCAGTACTACTTTGGAGAATTTTCTGACCAAGTCTCTAGCTATCTGGCAGTATTCCTTCATTTTTTTCCCTCTGGCTTCATATTCTCCTAGGACCTGCTATATCACCAACTAAGAATCTCCCCTCACAGTTATCTGCTCTGCCCCCATACGCCGAGCAATTCGAAGCCTGGTAATGAGGGCCTCATATTCCGCCTTGTTGTTGGTGGTAAGGAATTTGAATCTTAGAGCGTACTCCACTTTCTGGCCGTCTAGGGTGACAAGAACCACACCTGCCCCGCTTGATTGTTCGACGGAGGACCCATCAACATTCAACACCCAGCTATTCTCAATGTCTTCCATGTCGGTTGGGGTGTCCGGGTAGGCGGTAAACTCTGCAATGAAATCTGCTGCTGCCTGTCCTTTAATGGCTGTCCTTGGCCTGTACTGAATGTCAAACTAGCTGAGCTCTACGGACCACTTCATGAGTCGACCAGAGGTTTCAGGCTTGTGCAGGACTTTCTTGATGGGCTGATCTGTCAAGACCACAATCAAGTGAGCTTGAAAGTACGATCGGAGCCTCCGCACTGAATTCACCAGAGCAAAGGCTAGCAACTCCATCTTCGAGTATCTTTCCTCAGCTCCTCTGAGTGCCCCGCTCGTGTAGTACACCAACTTTTGGACTCCTTCACTCTCTTGCACGAGGGCTGAGCTCACTACCGTTAGCGAAACAGCCAAGTAGTGGTAGAGCTCCTCTCCTGTGATCGTTCTGCTTAGTAGGGGAACAGAGCCCAGGTACTGTTTCAGCTGTTGGAAGGCCTCTTCGCATTCGCCTATCCACTGGAATGCTTTCCTTAGCGTCCAGAAGAAGGGTAGGCACTTGTCAGTTAATCTGGAGATGAACCTGTTCAGGGCTACCACTCTTCCAGCTAGTCTTTGAATATCCTTGATCGTCTTCGGGGCCTGCATGTCCAGTATAGCCCTAACCTTTTCTGGGTTTGCTTCTATGCCCCTCCGTGATACTATAAGACCTAAGAACTTCCCCGAGGCCACCTCGAATGCACATTTGGCTGGGTTTAACTTCATGTTGTAGCATCTGAGGGTGTGGAAGGTTTCTTTCAAATCCTCCAAATGGTCAGCAGCCTGCTTGCTCTTTACTAGCATGTCGTCCACATATACTTCCATGTTTCGTCCTATCTAGGACTTGAACATGTTGTTGACCAGCCTCTAGTAAGTTGCCCCGACGTTCTTCAGACCGAAGGACATCACTTTGTAGCAATACAACCCTCTGTCGCTGATGAAGGCGGTGTGTTCTTGGTCACGTTCTGCTATTTTGATCTGGTTATACCCCGAGAAAGCGTCCATGAAGGAGAGCATCTCATACCCAGCGGTAGAGTCGACCAGAAGGTTAATGGTAGGCAAGGGGAAGCTGTTTTTGGGGCAGACCTTGTTTAAATCAGTGAAATCTACGCACATCCGTCATTTCCCGTTTGCCTTATTCACCATTACAACGTTTGAGAGCCAAGTCGGGTACTGTGCCTCTTAGATGAATTTGGCTTAGACGAGCTTGTCCACTTCTTCTGCGACGGCCTTGTTACGCTCGGGGGCAAAGCTCTTCCTTTTCTGCTTGACGGGTCTGGTCTCTGGTGAAATTTTAAGGTAGTGAGCAGTGATCTTAGGGTCGATGTCTGGCATGTCCTCATAGGTCTAGGCGAAGACGTCAACGTTGTCCTTCAGGAATCGTCGCAACTCCTGTTTGAGCTGCTCAGGAGCGCCAGTACCAATCATGATAACCTTGGGCAACTGTGTGCTGTTGTCCTGGGCTGGACGGTGGATAGGGACTTGTTCCAACTCTACTACGAGTTCTCCCCGCCTAAGTTCTTCCTCGTCCCTGACTTCCGACTCCTCTATCACGAGGATCTCTTTGACGGCATCCCCCTTAAGGGATGCCAAGTAGCATTCTCTCGCTGTCACCTAATCGCCCTTCACAGTTCTTACCCCGTGTTCTGTAGGAAACTTCAATCTCAGGTGATATGTGGACGTGACTGCCTTGAACTGATTTAGGGTCGTACGCCCTATAATCACATTGTAGGCTGAGGGGCAGTCTACGACTAGAAAGTTGACCAACTTCGTGGTTTGTTGGGGGTCATCCCCCAGGGTGACGGGTAACTTGATGGAACCTACGGGGACAACCCGATTGCTGGTGAACCCCACAAGAGGGGATGTTATGGGCTTCAGTGCCTTTCTCTGTATCTGCAGTTGCTCGAAGGCCCCCCAGAAAAGGATGTTAGCCGAGCTGCCACTGTCGATGAGGATTCGTTGGGTTCTGAAGTTGGCAATGATGGTGCTGACCACAAGGGTGTCATCATGCGAGTGACTCAGCTCTAAAGCCTTGTCCTCGATGAATACTATGTCCGAAAAATCAGGTCGGGCCTTTTTGCTCGGTCTGTCTACCGAGAACACTTCTGCTTTCTTTGCTCTCCTAGCGTGGTTCTTTCTGGCGAACGAAGACTTACCGCCACCTCCAAAGCCCCTAGCAATGACCCTTATCTCTCCAATCGGGCGTTGGTGTGCTAGGGCTCTTCCTCTCTACCGGTCCTGCTCTGTCTTACCCCTAGCTAGCAACGTACCTCCCCCAGCACCCTTCCTTGATCAGGTTCTCTACCTATTGCTTGAGGTCGAAACAATCATCTATATTGTGGCCATGATCCCTGTGGAATCAGTAGTAATTCCTTCAGTTCCTTTCTTCTCGGGGGCCCCTTAACTTCCCAAGCCATTTTAGGTCCGTTCCTTCTTGATCTCATTCAGGACGTGCTCCAGCGGCATGGTTAGCGGGGTGAAACTATGCTCAAAGGTAGCGAAATAGTTTCTTGGTTGATCCCCCCTTTCCATCCCCTCACTCCTTGAGGCTTTCTTATCTCGATCATCCTTGCCTTCAGGTGATCTCTTCTTTTTGTCTGGCCGAGAGGTGGCGCCCTCTTCGCGCTCCCGTCTAGCACTCATCGTATCTTCTGCATTCATATGTTTCTGGGCCTTAATCATAAGGTCCGCCATAGTCTTCGGAGGGTCCTTGGCTAACAAAAACATAAACTTATGGGTCCTGACTCCGCTCATGAAAGCGGTGACTGCGACCTTGTCATCAACATCGTCCACTTCAAGGGTTTGCAAGTTAAACCTGGTGACAAACCCACGAAGAGTTTCATCTTTCTTCTGCTTCACATTAAGTAGGCTGGTTGCCGGTTTCCTCTGCCGCTAGGCTCCGATGTAGTGTCCAACAAACAGTTTGCTAAGCTGAACGAAGGAACTAACAGTGGAGGGTTGAATCCGGTTGAACCACACTCTAGCTACTCCTTTGAGAGTGACCGAGAAGGCTCTGCACATAATCTCGTCTGGGACGGCCTAGAGTTGCATTAAGGCCTTGTAGGTCTCTAGGTGGTCCAATGGTCCTTCGTCCCATCGAACATCTCTATGGTAAGCATCTTGAACTTGAACGGTAGGGGAACTTACATGACAACTTGGGTGAATAGGGAGTCGGTTCTGTTCACCATCTCCTCCATTGTGTTCGGAGTCCTGATCTTCACTGCTTCCAGGACTCCGGTCATCTGGGCCTGGAGGGCCTTGAAACGCTCATCTCAAGCCGGGGGGTTATCTGCCCTCTCTCCTTTAACCTTTGTGTGCTCGGAGTGATGTCGTAAGTGCAAGCTAAGGGCCTGGCTTTGGGCTTTGTCCAGTAGGGCATCGTTGTTTCGGGGCGGTAACACAACGCCAGGGGGTAAGACACTGCCGCCGAGAATGACGGGATCTTCATTCACGGGTCTACTGGCATGACTCCTTTCATTATCTGGTTGGGCTCTAGGTGGTTGTTTCCCCTTCTAGGGGCAACAGGGAGTCGTTGAAGCAACTCCTGGTTCTGGGTAATCAGCATCTACATGTTGGCCATGACTGTTGGTCCAATAGGCAACCCAAAAGGAGGGGTGAATTGGGTTTTTCAAAGATTAATACAAGTTAAGATTAATTAAAATTAATCTTAAACAAAATAGCAATGGCTAATCTATGTGCAAAGCAATGTTATCAATGGAAACAAAGAAAACAGAGCAATAAGAAGGAGACACAGATTTACCGAGGTTCAACCACAAACCGTGGTCTACGTCCTCACCCCAAGACCTCCTTGAAGCCTTCTTCCACTATGTAATCACCTATTACAAGATGGGTTGCTGATTGATGAAGTGCTCAGCTCACTCTACAAGAACTCCTCACTGAGTTCTTCAATTCCCAAGTGGTTTTGTCCAAGCTCCACTTAAACTTTACAAGAGTTTTGCTTCACACAAGAGAACTCTCAAACTCTCAGTTACAAGTGTATAAGAGTATACAACTTACAAACAAACTCTCTAACTAGAGTAGATTTACAATCAAAGCTCACAAGAATAACATAGGAGGAATGTTTCAGGAATATCAGTGATTCAGTAGATTTTCGTCTCTTCTTGTTTCTTCCTCTTGATTCTTGTATATAAATGCAGTTGGAGGCTAGTATATATACCCTTGTATTGATTCCATCCATTGGAGGTGGTTGGGTATCATAAATGCACGTCCATTCTGTTATAACGTTAAGAAAAATAGACGTTGCGACAGAGGGAGTCGGCTCCATTTCTTGTGGTGTCGACACTTCCTGCTTCTGCATTTACCAGATGATGTTCACTGAGTTCATAAGTCCCCTCTTCATGTTGATGAGACGATTCCTTGTTCATCTGTCTTCTTCATATAAGGCTTCTGCTGTCATGAGGCGACACTTCTGCTTCAGGTGTCCACTCATTGATCATTTGAACTTCAAGCCTTTTGCTTCTGTTACCAGGAGGCAACACTTCATCTTCAAGTGTCCGCTCATTGATCATATTGTCTCCAACCCTTTGCGTCTGGCACCAGGAGGCAACACTTCATTACAATGTGTCCGCTCATTGCCTACTTGGTCTCCAGGCTTATTGTTTCTGTGTTCAAGAGGCGACATTTTGTTTCAATGTGTCCACTCATTGTCCAATTTGTCTTCAGGCCATTTTTGCGTCTGTGTGCAAGAGGCGACACCTCAATTCCATGAGTCTCCTCATTGCCCAGAATTTAGCCTTCAGATTTCCACTGATCAAGCTTATCAAAGCACTGGTATAAGAACTTCCAAGGAGTATGTCTTTGGGGTATGATGATCAATCAAATCTTCCTAACTCATCAGAGTTAACTTCTATTCAAATTTGGATTGGATTAATCATTGGATATTGATCTTCTTCTTGAAACTCAAACAGTCAAAGCTTCACTAGATCAAGGCTAGTCTTTTCTTCTTCGTTTACAAAGCTTCTTAAATTCATTGTAGAACTTCTTTTTCAATGCCAAGCTTTCTGTAGAGCTTCACACTGCTTCATTTCTGATTTCCTCTCTTTGCTAGCAATTCTTCATTCTTCATTATAGATCACTTCAATGAAACTTTTGCAGACTTGATGAAATCTCTTCATACATCTAATCTTCATTGATCCTTTATATTGTAGAAGAATTCTTCACTTGAATTCCATGTAGAGATCAGATATTCATTGTGAGCCATCTTCTTAGCAACTTCAATCACATGTCTTGAATTGGTCTTTAGCATACCAGATGAGATCATCTCTTGAGTATTTACCAATTCTTCTTCAACTAAATCCTCTTTAACTGAGCATTGCATATTCTGATGAAATCTTCTTTAGGCCTCAACATCACCTTCATTCTTCATTTTTAACTGATCATTCCATTTCCTTAACTAATGAAGTCTTCAGCCTATCTTGCAAATCAATCTTCATCGAATGTAAGATATTTTCTTGAAGTAGAGATAGGCATCATTTCTCCGTTTGGTTCATTGCGTAGCCCTTTGAATTCATTGCTTGCATCTTGAACTTGTTGTGCATTCCTTTGATATGTATTAGACTTAAGATTCAATTTTAAGTCTATACTATGAACTTGTTAATCTGCACACTAAGTAGATTCATTAGAAACATAACACAAGGTTTAGTTATCATCAAAATCAATATGGGAATTAACCTTGAGTCAACAAGGATTAACCTTGACTCAACAATGACATCGGCCATCCGGGTCTCAAAGGCTGCGACTCTGTCGGTGTTTTGGTCATTCGCGACCTTGTTGGTGTTTTGATTATCCATGGGTAAAGGGATGCGTGAAGTGCCGGACCTAGTGACGACCATGAAAATAGAAACAAAATCATTCCCACAGACGACGCCAACTGATGAAGCAGTAAGTCGGTCTCCAGGCCAGCAATGATCAGCTCCGGTGATTTGAGAAGGGAAAGGGGTAAGGGGCACCGGTGTGATGCCTGCCAAGGGCACTCTAATGCCAAAGTTAGGTTTTTGAACTTATTTTGATAGAGTTTTTACTAGGGTTTTTATTTACGTACCTTTTTTAGAGAAGATAGTTTTCCTTTATATACAGGTAGGCATCTTGGTGGCGCAGGAGGGGCGTTGCATGCATGGAGAGGGTGGGAGACGGCTGCCTCTCCACGTGGCAACGCGCGTTGAAGGCCCTGACTAGTGGCAGGGTAATGGGGGAGTAGTTGTCCAAACCCCAATCGTGATGCTCCGTTAGGCATGTGTCAGAGCGAGTGAGGTGACTACCTCTTGCTACACGCCAAGTCCTGGAGTTAGGGGCACGCTATCATGATTAGATTGTCAATGATGGTTTTTACTGGCGTGGCAGGTGAGACGGATGACCGGCGTGGTTTGGCTCGGGTGTGATCCGCCCAGCCGTGTGCGACCACAATCTGGTAGGCTTTGGTTTGTTCGAGGTTGACCTCCTTGATCAGGCTTCAGTCGGTTGGACCTCTCAGGGATGACCTTCCTTCTGTGGTGTTTTTCCTTCTTTCGATTCCATCTACGTCCTTTAAGATATCTTGTTTGGTGCTGAAGCCTCAATTATTGTAATGCACAGTACGTCATCAGCTAAATCTGACAGCCCATATGTGCTTATTTCTGGTCAGGGGGATTCCATTGTCAGTGCCCCGTCAAAGGGTGTTCCTGGTAGGTCCCCATCAGTAGCCCCCCATTCCTCTGAGTACCCAAGCGTGAGGCATGGTCAGGAGAATTCATGGTCGGCCCCTCGTCAAAGGGGTCTTCCTGGTTGGTCCCCATCATACTGGTACAATCTTTGTTGTTGATTTATTTGTATTACCAAGCCAACATTTTCATCCCCAAAAAAATAAAAAATAAAACTAAAATCTGGGTGTTCTTTAAAAGCTCAAATCTATTTATTGATATTCTATTAAAAGCTACAAAAATAGAGAAGCATTATGACCATGATAAAGGCTTCCTTTCCAATAGGCATAAGGTGGATCTCAGGAAATATTTAGGGCATTTAATTTTATTTTAAGTTGAGAATTCACCTTAATATTTATAAATTTTTTGTTTTTTTCTTCTTTTTGTTTTGTGTGATTTTTGTTCACAAATTGATCATTTGCTTTCTTTGTTGGGCTGGTCATGAAACATGCAAATGAAGATTGAGAAAAGGAATCTAAGAGCAAGGAATAGTTGTTTTGCCGTTTTGCTGAAAATGCAGGAGTTTTGCTGGAAATGTAAAAGGAGGATTGAGTGAGAACCCAAACACAGTTGCCAACCCATATCAAGCCATTGTTATGGCTGGAGATTCTTTGAGACAAAACCAGCTGAAGTTACGGGCAGTAATACAAAAAGTAAATTATGAAATGAATGAACTAAAGCAAAAGAATTCTACAGGAAATCAAAGAAAGAGATGAGCCAAAGAGACTTTGGCTTCCATTTGTGAAGATTTTATATTTGATTTTCTATATATCTTTATCATTGTACAGAGATTCTAGATTAAAAAATTCTTTAGGTAAATTGTGTACCTAAAAATCATTATAAATTCGAAGCTTGGTCACTCAATTGATTTATGAGGACCAATTCCTATATTCTTGATTTCTTTATAGCTCAGTGTGAACCAACTTTTCATTTGCAATTCATCCAAGGTTAAAGCAACATAGGTAAACTATGTAGGTAAACTCAGGGAATTTCAAACTGTCTTAATTGCTACCTACCTCTTTCCCCACTTTTAAAATTCAACAATGAATATCAAGCCGAAAAAACCAAAAATGAACTGGTAAATTACACTTTCTCAAAATATGGTAACATATGTACTCAGATATTGTACACTTTCTTGTTCTTTTCATTTTATCAAATAAACAAAACAATAGGGATGGGACCAGGGAGCCATCCTCTAAAACCAACAAACAAGTCTTAGTTATTACTACATACATTTCCATGCCAGATAGAACTTTACATGTTCATTTAATTCACAAAACAGAGAACTTAAACACTTTCAATGTATCAACGGTTCCCTTTAAGCCACATGCAGTTCTCACTTCAGCTTTCTGGATTTAGCACTAACACCTTATTAAGGGCAATCTCCAATATCCTTGAATAAATACAGTGCAGCAACAACAGTAACATAAAAATCAAATCCCAAGCTACAACATGATGGCAACCATCCATCAAAACACCAAAACAACCATATGAGCAAACCAAAAAGAAATTTATTGAAGTCTTCAAGATAGTTAGAATTGGTAACAAAACACATTGCACATCACATTACTAATTCCAACTTTCAGCACATCAACATAACACCACCATGACCCCAAAAATCAATACCATTGCAAGACATAGTCCCAAAATCAACCATGCTCCATCCTAGAAATAGAATCTTCACATAACAGCAGTAACAACTCACAGTTACTGTAGAAACATAGGCACGCCTTACACTCGCTACAGCATTTAAGTTGCAACAAAGTTCCGAAAAGCTTCAAATTAGGAGGCTGCATTTCAAACCTTGCTGTCAAGTATGGTTAAATGTGATTTTTTTACAAATTAAAAGGTTGGATATCATGCCAACTATGACAATTTTGCTGTTCTTGACTGAGATTTGTGTGGTGAAATTGGTATGGATTTTCATTAACACCATCAGACGAGCCCTGCAAAGCATGATACAAAAATGACATCTACTTCATTATTTGCATAAAAACATGATTTTACATTGCAACTAGAAGTACAAAGAACTTGATTACATGTTACTTGACTTAAATATAGCATGGAAAATTAGAATGTGTGAAATTTGTCAAATGGCAGTTGGGATAATCGGAAGACTATATCAAACATTGCTAGTAAATGCCAATAAACCTTTAAATCGGAATGTGTAATGTAATGTAAATATTTTTTGTAAAATTAAGAAATTACTCGATTTGAAGTAAAGTTTGTGGCCACTGAATCACAAATGTGATAATTGCATGTTTCTTTCAAATTCTTCCTTTTTTGCTTCTCTAATGCCCCCTTTTTCCTACGATTAAAAACTAATTTTGGCCACTTTCAGGGTGGATCCAATACTAGCATGGTCTGAACGACTAACCTCATTACCCTCTTCAATTTTTTTGGAGATTAGCACTCACCTCCGTATACATTGTAAAGTCCATTCTATTAACTAGCATGGTCTGAACAACTAACCTCATTACCCTCTTGAATTTTTTTGGAGATTAGCACTCAACTCCATATACATTGTTAAGTCCATTCCATTAACTTCATCCTCTGTTCAGTCTAAATATCTATATGCAACCCTAGTCTTCTTATTAGTCTCTGAAATCAAGTTCATTACACTAAATGTTCTATGCATTAAGTTATTTAGACTAACAAGTCTCGATGATTTTTCGAAAGATTTTAATTGTTGAGCTTTTCCTTCTATACATACGTTCTTTTTAGCACTTTTTGTCTACCTTTTCAATATATATCGATCAGGAATTTTATTTGTATAGTAACTAAGTTCACAATACATAAAGCATTATGGCATAACAATCCACGTATTCAAACTTTTGACACCTACAAATAATAGTTAAATCAGATGGATCAAAGTCGATAATGTGCTCTTGAAAACCATCCCGTCTATATACCTGGTATTTTTAGTGTCCTAATGCTACTCAGGTTAACAAATCGACATGACATGCATTGTAAAAACTCATGTTCGAACATTCTGAAAATTCTATGTGTATAGACATTTGCAGCATGCTTGAAAAGGCTTTTACCTCACACATATAATTGAGGTGTCCCAAAAGCATTGTTATAATCATTCTCTTTCTCAATTTCATGCATCCTATAAGGTTATGTAATTGGCTAAATTTCATACCAAGTTTTGTTTAATGTAATTTGAAAAATTGGGATGTCTATCACAAGCATTTGGAATAGTCCTCATTGCTAATTCATGCAAGCTCATGCTAAAAAAAGATTGTATGAAGCATCAAAGTGTGCTACGGAACTTCGATAAGCTTTGATGGATTTCGAGACAAGTCGTGGGATGTGTTGGTGTGCATGGGTTCTGTTGTAGCTGATTTTTTACCATGCTATGGTTCAAATTTGAAAAAGCTCATTAGAAGAAAAGTTGTAGTTTTTTTAGTCTTCTTTCTAGAGAACTTTGAATCTCATTATTCTAACATCTAAGTAAAAAGTTATGGATTTCGCGGGATCCTCGCGGGATGTCACGGGATGTCGATGGAAAAAACATTGACCATGTAGAATCTGGGATTGAGCTCGCGAGATGCTCGCTGGATCTTGCGGGAGCAAGCTATGCAAAATCTGAAACCTTGGGAATCGCACCGCTAGGATTTTTTTTGCCTATTTAAGGCCCAGCATACTTTCCAAGACCTAAATTTGAGCTGCCACATTCAAAACTCTTTAAGAGAAGTGTTTCTTATCTTCCAAAAGGGTTAAAAACAAGTTGAAGGAGGCCAAAACACCTTTGAAAGAATTGTTTGTTCAATTGCTTAAGATTCAAAGGATTTTTGTGAGAGCAAAGCTGCTGAGAAAAAGAATCTAAAGGTTTCTACATACTTTGAAGAGGCTCTCAACTAGATTCTTAGCCAAATCAACCTTCATCCTTGATTGGTTGATGTCTTGGAGGAGTTCAAGACGGTAGTGGATTTGAGTGCAACTCTTGGAGGATTCCGAAGGTGTCGTAGAGTTTGACACTCAATTAAGTATCAAAGAATCGTATCAAGGGATAAATACGTGATCGTGGGATTTGAATCAATACAAGAAGAGCAACCCGCAAGCACGTGGATTCGGCACCTATGGATTGGGAGTATTTAGGGTTAGGTTGTAAGTTGGCTCTTTTGTATTCTTTCTTGATAGTGCTTGGTTGGCTAGACTAGGTCCCGTGATTTTTTCCCTCTTTGAGTTTCTATGCAAAAATCATGTGTCTTGTTTGTGTGTAATTGCTTTCGTATTTAATTTTGACATAAGTATAGGGTTAAAGTTGATTAGTTGAATTGTGACCAATCTAAGCAACCCTCCAAAAGGTATTTTGGCAAATCCATATATTCAGGTTATTTATTTTTTCACATCTAATTTACATTATCTTCATAGTGTTGCACAAATTGGAAAAAGGGTTAGTGTCTTAAAAGAAATCTGATGGAAAATATTATTTGTACTATCACTTCTCTATGTGGATCGAATGTTGACTGAGAAACTATCACAACTAAAAGCCAGAGACCCCTTATAGCGTAGTTCATACAATTTGCTCAATTATTTATTTCTTGAAACCCTGCATCTATCCACCATTTATCTCCATTTGGATTCAAACTCATTTTCTGATTCATAAGATTTCAAAAGATAATTGAACTTATCCTTGAAACCTAATTTTACATAAAGATAGCCAATATGTTGAGTTGTATTTCTAGAAATATGTCATGTACACAACCGATGGCATGATGTAGGAAACACCAGCTCAATAGCATTTTTCATCGGCCGATCTTGATCCGTAAAAATGGTCTATGGTGCTTTGTTCCCCTTGCCTCTAGAAATTTTTCAAACAACCACACAAATAATGAAGTGGTCTCATCTTGCAAGAATGCACATCCAAAATAAATATTCTTCCAATGATTATTATGTCCAACAAGAGACACATAAATCATATTATGCTTATTTGTACAATATGTGGTGTCGAATATGACAACGTCTCCAAAGCAATCATAGTTGTCTCTTGATACTCACATCAGTCTAAAACACATTCAACAACCGACTTTGATCATTAAGCTGCTCATGGTGAAAGAACAAAGGACTATCAACCAATTTACTATTGAAATAATTAACAAGACTTTGAGCATCCCCTGGTTCAATCATATTTATTTTTTAGGGTCTCTAACAAATTGTGATAGTCTCGCACTACAAATCCCATATTTTGAAATCCACCAACCTCTTTTGCTAAGTAAGTATATGCCTTTGTCAATCTAAAGCTAGTGTTAGTCATTGACACCCTTACTAGTATTCATCATCTTTCGCCCAGATCATATGAAACGGCGTTATTCTGGTGGTACAAGTGGGTGGTTATGCTCCGAGATGAATTTTGTAATCATCCATGCATCACCATCTTTTACTTCAAACATCATAGTAGCTTTGCATTCAGTTCTAGTGTCCAATCTTCTAGTATTTCTGTCCTTGAGAGGAGGGGTATACTGAGTCTTTCCCTCTTTTGAACATACATAAATGCACCCTCAAAGTACACATGTTCTCCCTTTGTACAAATATTTATGTTTTCTGATACCAAATCCTTTGTTCACAGCATATCTATTATACAGGTCGAATGCCTCATTTTCACTATGCACCACCATTCCAACTTTTAACTCATCCGTTTAATCTCTAAAATGTCCAACATTGATACTATCATATATGCCAATATTATAATCTCTATCAACATTTAAATCTATCATATCAAAGATAAATTAAATCAACATAAACTTATATCAAAAACAAATTCGATCAACATAAAATAAGTTTAAACTAACTTTAATATCATTAATTAATTTAGTCAACATAAACTAAGTTCAGAGTTGTAGGCAAAATATTTTGTTTTCATTTCTCTGCCTGCCTTTGTGAGATCTAAACATCTATAAAGAGATTTATTTATTTATTCTTTCTAACAATGTCAGGTCTTAATTTTTATAATAAGCTTTGTTCTAGATTCGTGAATAATGTTCATGTTTTACACTATTGGCTATTTTAGAATAAGCTTTGTTCTAGGTTCTATGTGTGAAATGTTGATACATACTAATAAGTCCCTTTTAAGTGCACAACTTCCAAAAGGCAACAAGTTGATTGATGCAATGGTAATGGGATTATTTAATAAGCAGCAAATATTTCCTTTTGGTTTCTCTTGATTCCCACTTTTGCTCCATTGATTTTTTTTTTTATGGGAAATTATTTCAAAGGATAAAATTTGGGAGAAAAATATAAGATCCTATCTGTTTAGTAAGAATATAATGGAATATGCATTTTCGACTATGAATATTGCTAATACTGAAGTTCAATTTTTACTACGACTTGTTCTTATAAAATAAAATCGTAAATGTTTTGGTTGTGTACATTGGAAACAAAGTTATTGAGAAGTTTAATGTAAATTCAGTTACAGATAGATTTTGTAGCATGAAGTGTTATCGAGTGTTACTTTAATTGATAAACCTCTTAATAATTAATTAAAAAATAACTTTTTAGTTGTATTTTGCTATCATAAATTAATTAGGATTGAATGTATGTTTTTTGTTTTTTTTGGTTGTATGTTAAATCTAACTTGTAGTATTAGTTGTATTTTTTTTTATTTAAAAAAACTAAATCCTAGCTTCGTCCTTGATCCTTGCGCTCGTTGCTGTTTGAATGCATAATTGCAAAGGATGTAAGGGACATGAAAAAATATGCTTTGCTCCAAAAGAAATGTACAATGTTAATTGAAAGCTTAATATCATAAGACCAACCATCTCATCTCATCTCAATATCATGTTGCTGTTTAAGCTTCTCTTATGTGAGGAGAGTAGGCTTCATTCATTTAACCTGATACACAATTGGGATTGCTGGATCAGACATAGATGGCTAGAGCAACAAAACTAATAGCTCAAGAATTTGTGAGGAGTTGATGATGCTCCTTTAGTTTAGATTAGTGGTTTGTATGCTGAAAGCATCATAATTGACTGAACCCCACTATAAAAATTAGAATCGATGACTTGTCAAGCGAGTTCTCTGTCATTTGACTATTTGCTTTTTACCATTCTTTTTCTAATAGAATCTTATACTTTCTCCAAATACTGTGTCAATTGCATCCCAAGAACCTAAATTGTTAACAAAATACAATACTAATTGATCAAATATTGTGACATTGTGGATGCTTTACTCATGTTGGGTTTTTCACTTTTCCTTTTTCTTTGCTTTGTCTCTTTTCTTATTTTCTTCCACTACAACTTATTTTGGTTAATTTGCTAAACTTGTTGACTTGAAGTTCTTTTGTTTTATCCACATTGTAGTGGTATCTCATTTATAGCACATCAAATCTTTCTATTAATTCTAGTATTTAATTGTAGGTATTTTAATTATTTTGTATATATTGGTTTGTTATATACATATACGATATATATACGCTATATGTGTATATATATATACAAGGCTTATAATCATCTTATTCTTTATTTTCTTCATTCGTTAATGAAAATGAAAATCTTGTAAATACGTGTAATCTCTGGTAGGGGTATTGGTGGCCAGAAAGGGGGGAGGCGGGGTGATGGTAGTGGTGGGAGGGGAAGCTTGGTATTAATGTTGTTGAGTTTCCTAAATAGGAACGTAAAAAGAGTGTAAGACCAGACAAAGAGAAGGTCAGTATATCATTTTTTAGTTGACGGGATAAACTGATACCTAGCCTTAGCTCAGGAGTCTCAGTGTAATTAATCCTTCTCTTTATACCTATCTTAATCTATGTCTTAAAGCTGGCATTACTATTTACCAAAAAAAACATTAAAAAAAATCTATGCCTTGGCATGTGTTAGCATTTGTCATTTGGACAATTTGCAATACCCAATATTATAGTGACTCGTCAATATTAATAATTTTTTATGACTCACAAAAACATGCGAAATGCCACATTTGGTAATGCTGTCAATTTTTATTTTTTGTTATGAGTTTTTGTTGTGTGTTTTTTGTAATTTGATGATTGACATTTTTAGGTTACCATTGTGCCAACAGTACCATACTAATGTTTTGAAAACAAATAATACACCCATTTAGTGTTTTTGGTTTTATTTTTTCAAATTTTGTAAAACAACTAAAAACAAAAACATTAAAAAAATACTTTTTTTTTTGTTTTTTCTAAAACAAAAAAAAAACCAAAAATGTTACCATTGGTGCAGGGCTAATTTCCCTGACATAGCCCTTTTTTGAACTTTATTCCCAACCAGAGTACTTATTCAACTTAATTTAGCATCCTATGTTAAGCACCATTTCAAAAGGCATTTTAAATAAAAACGCCTTTTAAAATGGCGTTTTTACGTTGTATTTCCAAGTAATAAGAAAAAAAATAAAAGAAAATACGAAGTGTATAGAATACGAAGTGTGTATATATACCACCTAAAAATGCTATTTGAAATAGCGTTTTTGAAATGACATTTATATCATGAAATCAACCCCTCTCTTTGTGAAGTAGTTGAACTTAACTTGCATAACTTCAAACTGGGACACCGATTGACGTTTCGTCAACTCTCACACATCACTCGTGTCACATTAGTACCTCTCGTTAAGTTTTGCACTCCTCGGACCCTTCCTTCCCATTTCGGTAGCCCAACGGTTGAGTTGCCTAACTCCAAAAACCTAAATTTCAAAATTCTAAAACTTGGCATAACTACCAAACTAAGAAACTGATTGACGTGCCGTCAACTTCCACACGTTACTCGTGTCACACCAATGCCTCCTATCAAGTTTTACACTCCCCAAACCCTTCTTCCCCATTTTGGTAACCTAGCGGCCAAACTAGCCTAACTTTGAAAACCTAAGTTTTGAAATTATGAAACTTTGAATCACTTCCAAATTAGGAAATTGATTGACATGCCGTTAACTCTCATATGTCACTTGTGTCATACCGGTGCCTCCTATCAAGTTTCGCACTCCTCGGACCATTTCTCCCCATTTCGGTAACCCAACAGCTGAGTTGGCCTAGCTCTGAAAACCTAAGTTTTGAAATTCTAAAACTTTGCATAATTTCCAAACTGGGGAATTGATTGATCTACCGTTAACTCCCACACGTCACTCATGGCACACCGGTGCCTCCCGTCAAGTTTCGCACTCCTCGGATCCTTCCTCCCCATTTTGGTACCCTAATGGCCGAGTTGGCCTAACTCTGAAAACCTTAGTTTCAAAATTCTAAAACTTTGTATAACTTCTAAACCAAGAAACTACTTGACGTGCCGTCAACTTCCACACGTCACTCGTGTCACTCCGGTGTCTCCCATCAAGTTTCACAGACCCTAGACCCTTCCTTCCCATTTCGGTACCCCAACAACCGAGTTGGCCTAGCTCCGAAAACCTAAGTTTCAAAATTTTAGAATTTTGCATAATTTTCAAATTGGAAAACCGATTGACGTGTCATCAACTCCCACACATCGCTCGTGTCACACTAGTGCCTCCCGTCAAGTTTCGCACTCCCCGACCCTTCCTCCCCATTTTGGTACCTCAACGGCCTAGTTGGCCTAACTCCAAAAACCTAACTTTTGAAATTCTAAAATTTTGCATAACTTCCAAACTGGTAAACCGATTGACGTGTCGTCAACTCTCACACGTCACTCGTATCACATCGATACCTCTTGTCAAGTTTCGCACTGCCCGGACCCTTCCTCCCCATTTCAGTACCCTAATGGCCGAGTTGGCCTAACTCGAAAAACCTAAGTTTCAAAATTTTAAAACTTTGCATAACTTCCAAACCAGGAAACCGATTGACGTGCCGTTAACTCCCACACGTCACTCGTGTCACATCGGTGCCTCCCTTCAAGTTTCGCACTCCCCGAACCCTTCCTCCCCATTTTGGTAATCCAACGGTCAAGTTAGCCTAACTCTAAAAACCTAAGTTTTGAAATTCTAGAACTTTTTCTAAAATTTTGCATAACTTCCAAACCAGGAAACTGATTGACATGCCGTCAACAGCCACACGTCACTCGTATCACACGGGTGCCTCCCATCAAGTTTTGCACTCCCTGGATTCTTCCTTCCCATTTTAGTATCCCAACCGCCGAGTTGGCCTAACTCTGAAAACCTAAGTCTTAAAATTCTAAATGCCCAAAATATTCTGTCTAGAGCAACTTCGCCCATTCGTCCAATGTCACATGTTTGTGAAATCATAACCGTGCCCGGGTTTCTGAACTCCAACGTTCTCATGTACCTTGGAAGCTTTTCGTGTAACTCATCCTAATCACCAAATACTATCGCAATGGCCTTTATTCTTCCAAGCCATGCTTTCTTATAGGACACTGTGAAACTAGGATTATTTGTTACATTTTTCATTATGGATGCTATCTTTCAACCAGGGTCTTCTTGTACACCACAAGATTCAAACGAATACTTAAACTTTACCAAGGAAGAGCATTAGTACATAAATTTATATGTCTCGGTTTAAATTGAAAGCTCATAACAACTTGATGTAGCGGAAATTCAAAGAACAAGAAACTCAACTCTAATCCGTTGATTCACCACGAATACCAGAATAAAGTTCTTCTTTCAGCCTATAGAATCACCACGAATCCCAGGCTCAAAGGCGTCAAGCGTTCGTTGATTCGTAAGAATACCGAACGATTGGAAAAAAAGTGCAATTCACGCACAAAATTTTATTACTCTTCAAAAGCTGTTGAAAAGTATCTTAACATGAGTATAAATACGCGGCACGAAACCGTAGGGCTCGGGACAAACTGGGTCAATTAAAAAAAAACAACGAAAGCCCAAAACATAGAACAGGCCGAAAAAACATAGTTAGAGGCGTTTTTTCACGTTTTCCTAGGCTAGAAAATCATTTTATGTCTTCCCCTTTCTCCGACTCGTCGCTAGCTCCTCGAAAACAAATTATAATAGGAAAACGGAGTTATGAAGCAAAAGTTGTGGTCGATTGAAGTTTACCGACCATCAGGCAGCACATAACGACGCCCCCGAGTCTCTAAGTATTCCTCTGCTATGCGATCTGCATCATCCTCCCCAGGTTGGAAAGAATTCGACCGCAAATTCACCCCCTCCTCCTCTTCAGAGCTGTCACCACGGTAAGGCATGAGATGCTTCACGTTGAACATTTCGGAACTATTGACATGACTCGATAGCTTCAACCGGTGGGCATTGGGATTGATCTTCTCAACAACCTCATACGGCCCAACTTTCTGAGCAACCAGTTTGCTGTTTTCATGCGCTGGATACTGATCTTTCGTCAATACAGCCGACACAAAGTCCCCCACTTCAAACTCCACCAAGCGTAGCTTCTGATCTGTCGTCACCTTATACTTCGCCGTTGACTCACGCAAATTTTGTTGACCTGCTCATGGACAGCCTGCAGATCAATAATTAAATCTTCTACCTTCTTATGGACTCTCTTCAAATCAGGAACAGGGGCTAAGTCAATCGGAGCTCGCGGCTAGAATGCATAATTAGCAAAGAATGGACTGAAACCCGAACTGCGATTCATTGACCGGTTGAAAGCAAACTCAACTTGGTACAACTTCTGGTCCCATGATTTCAGATGTTCCCCTACAAGACACCGCAACAAGTTACCCAGCGAACGGTTCACCACCTCGGTCTATCCATCAGTTTAAGGGTGGTAGGCAGTGCTAAAATCCAGTTTTGTATTAGCCAACCGCCATAAACACCTCCAAAAATGACTAAGGGACTTAGAGTCCCTATTAGAAACTATGGATGTTGGCAGCCTATGAAGACGATAGACTTCTCGAAAGTAAAGCTGAGCAATATTGACAACGTCATTGGTCTTCTTACAAGCAATAAAGTGCGACATCTTGGTGAATCTGTCCACCACCACGAAAATAGAATAGCTACCACGCTGTGTACGTGGGAGCCCCAACACTAAGTCCATACTCACATTCGCCCATGGTCTCTCTGGAATGGGTAGGCGCATATATAATCCCTCATTGGTCGCCGTCCCCTTGGAAACTTGGCAGATTCGGCACCCATCCACAAATCTGGCCACTTCACGCCGCATAGAAGGCTAGTAATAAGAATTGGCCACAAGTTGTCAGGTTTTATCACGCCCCATATGCCCCTCCTCGCGCAGCTCCTTGATGATCTTGAGGCGTAAACTGGATTGAGGCACGCATAATTGGGTACCCTTAAACAGAAACCCATCATGCATCACAAAATCTGTGAGCTGCCCTGTCTCAACTTCATGAACAATAGGGGCAAACACTGGGTCAGTACTTAATAATTCATGAAATGAATCAAAACCAATTACCTCTGCCTGTAAGGTAGTAAGTAAGCAAGTGCGACGGTTAAGGCCATCGGCAACCCGGTTCTGAACTCCAAATTTATGCTTGAGGGAGAAAGTGAACTGTTATAGATACGCAGCCCACCTTACATGTCCCGCCGATAGATTGTCTTAGCTATTAATATGTTTTAAAGCATCATGATCAGAGAACAACACGAACTCACTTTGTGACAGATAGGGGTACTAGTGCTTCAAGGCTTGTATGATCGCATAGAATTCCACGTCGTAGGTACTGTAATTCGCCTTAGCTCCGTTCAGCTTCTCGCTGAAGTATGCAGTAGGCCTGCCCTCTTGGCTAAGGATTGCCCCCACGCCGACCTTTAATGCATCACAATGCAACTCAAAAGGCTTAGAAAAATCTGGCAAAGCAAGTACAGGGGCAGTGGTCAGTTTGCGCTTGATCTCCTCAAAAGCATTAGCCGCTGCCTCCGTCCAAGTAAACTGCCCAGCCTTCATGCAATCTGTGATAGGAGCCATGATGCCGCTAAAATTTGGGATAAAGCGCCGATAGAACGATGCCAGTCCATGGAAGCTGCGTACGTCATGAATGCTCCTCGGGGTAGGCCACCTACGGACAGCTTCAACCTTAGACTTATCCACAGAAATTCCTTCACGAAGCACTATGTATCCAAGAAATAACACGCTGTCTGTCATGAACGAACACTTAGCTCGGGCAGTAAAGAATTTCTCTGTTTGTAGCAAACTCAGAACCTGTCGTAAGTGCTGCAAATGCGGGGCATGATTAGGGCTAAAAATCAAAATATCATCAAAGTACACTACCAAAAACCTCCCAATAAAAGGCCGAAAAAGCTGGTTCATCACAAGCATGAAGGTACTTGGAGCGTTCGACAATCCGAATGGCATAACCAACCACTCATAAAGACCTTCCCGCGTCTTGAAGGTAGTCTTCCATTCATCACCCTCACGTATCCGGATCTGATGATAACCACTCTTTAAATCTAGTTTGCTGAACACTATAGCCCCACTAAATTGGTCTAACAGGTCATCCAACCGTGGAATAGGGAACCGATATCGGACTGTGAGTTTGTTGATGGCCCGGTTGTCCACGCACATACGCCAAGACCCATCCTTTTTGGGGGTTAAGAGCGCCGGCACGGCACAAGGACTGAGACTCTCCCGAATGTGTCCCCTGGCTAACAATTCCTCAACCTGACGTCGCAACTCCTCATGCTCCTTAAGACTCATACGATAATGCAGGCGGTTTGGCAAAACAGCCCCAAGAACTAAATCGATCTGATGCTGGATGTCACGCAAAGGTGACAACCCAGCTGGTAATTCCTCCGGAAACACCCCGTTGAACTCCTCTAGTAGTTCCTGGACCCTACCCGGAACCTCCCCATTCTACTGTTGTTCCTTAACCACCAGCAAGTACACTATGCTAGATTCGATCATCTCCCTCGCAAAACGGTGCATGGTCAGTAGGTTCGAGTTTTTCTCGGCCACCTGCTTCGGACTCGCTTCCTTACCCGGATACAACACCACTTTCACATTGTTAAACATAAAGCTATATGTATTTTTCCGACCATCATGTTGCACGGCCCTATTATATTGCCACGATCTACCCAACAAAATATGGCATGCATCCATCTCAACCACATCACACCAGATTGCATCTTTATAATTGGAACCAATGGACAACGAAATTAAACAACGCTTGGAAACTGTTACCTTCTTTCTTTCTTGCAGCCAAGTCAGTTTGTACGGGTTAGTATGTTCTTCTGTTGGCAGCCCCAATTTTCGAACTGCCTCCTCGGAAACCACGTTCTCACAGCTCCCCGAATCGATCACAAACTTGTAGACTTTGCCCCCAACTGTGCACTTAGACTAGAAAATATTGTTCCGCAACCATTAATCACCGCTAGAATCACGAGGGGTAAGGCAAGCCCTGCGCACAACTAATAGAGGCCCATCGTCTCCGGTAACATGCTCCTCTTCCATGAACTCTTCGCCGAGCTAATCTTTGCCTGATGCCAACACAGGTTGTTCGAACTCCACCCTAACCATTCCTTCATTATCGATAAACAACCCCTTCTGTACATAGGGCTTTTTGCAGTCCGCAAATCGGTGGCCTAGTTCGCCACACTTAAAACAACGGCTTGTGCTGGCTGTCACGGGCTTAATCGGTTGCGGGACTGGCGGTTTTCCAGCCACACCCCCAGCTGCACCCCCTTGAACCGCACCATGTCCAGTCCCCTGCTGGGTCGCACCCCAGCTACTTGCTCCCACCCAAGGCAGACCATTCGCCCGTCGCTTCGCCTGCTTCTCGAGTTGTAATGCTTTCTAATGGGTATCCGAAACAGAATACAAATCAAACATATTCAGGGTGACCTGGTATTGAGGTTGTAATCGCCCAATGTACCGCGAAACCAACTGATCGTCGATCTCCCCTAAATCATTACGTGCCATCAACTGATAAAATTCAGTGGTGTACTCATCCACCGACTTCATCCCCTGTCTCAAATTCTGAAATCTCTGGTACATCGTCCGCGCATAGTTATGTGGCGGGAAAGCCTCTCGGAGGTGCTTCTTCAATTTTTCCCATGACTCAATCTTCCTTTTTCCCATCCGAGCATGATTCACCTTCAATTGCTGCCACCATGCCGTAGCCCTGCCCTGAAAACGAGTCGCCACAAGGGGAACCCATCTATTTTCAGGAACCTCCTTGAACTCCAAAACCTCCTCGACAGCAAATAACCAATCGAGAAAGCCCTCTACTTCCAGCCCACCATGGAACTCCGGGATATCAATTTTTAAACCCGCCTCCCACATCCTTGAAAAAGCCCCAGCCTCTCGACCTTCTGCCCTATGCGGATATCGGGGTTGCCTCTCAGCTCGCAGTTCTGGTTGCCTCTCTACGAAGGGGTTTTCTTCCTCGTTGCTTACAGTATCTTCATCCTCTCCCTCTTCTGCCACACGCGGATTGGGGTATTGCCGTCGATGCTGCTGTTGTTGCTGCTGTTGCTGCTGTTGTTGCTGCTGTTGCTGTTGCTACTGCATCTGGATCTGCATGGCGGCCACACTTTCTGCCATATTCTCAACCACCTGCTGCAACCTAGCGAACCTGTCCTCCTCCATCACGTCTAGGCGGCATGGTCACGAACCAATCAGAATCGGAACCTGGGCTTTGATACCAACTGATGTAGCGGAAATTCAAAGAACAAGAAACTCAACTCTAATCCATTGATTCACCACGAATACCGGAATAAAGTTCTTCTTTCAGCCTGTAGAATCACCACGAATCCCAGGCTCAAAGGCGTCAAGCGTTCGTTGATTCGCAAGAATACCGAACAATTGGAAAAAAAATGTAATTCACGCACAAAATTTTATTACTCTTTAAAAGCTGTTGAAAAGTATCTTAACATGAGTATAAATACGCGGCACGAAACCGTAGGGCCCGGGACAAACTGGGTCAATTAAAAAAAAATAACGAAAGCCCAAAAATATAAGCCCAAAACACAGAACAGGCCAAAAAACACAGTTAGAGGCGTTTTTTCACGTTTTCCTAGGCTAAAAAATTGTTTTATATTTTCCTCTTTCTCCGGCTTGTCGCTCACTCCTCGAAAACATAATATAATAGGAAAACGGAGTTACGAAGCAAAAACTATGGCCGATTGAAGTTTACCGACCATCGGGCCGCGCATAACGACGCCCCCGAGTCTCCAAGTATTCCTCTGCTATGCGATCCGCATCACAACTTACCGCAACTTGGGATATAATCATGCGTGCAATGAATGTCGAATTTAGATTACGGTGATCCAAATTGTCCATCCCATGTAAACAGGTATATGACCCCAGGTATTACGTGATCTCAAAGAAAGTATAATTCTTCTTCAAAGACGCAAGTAGTTTCTACGGCAATCATGAGTGCACCTGGTACTCCATATTTTTTTGTTTTTCTATAACATAATAATGTTTTTTTTTTTCACATTATACCAGTCACACGCACAAATCACTGCATTCTTATCTTTGAAAACCATCACTTTTTCAAATTTTGGATTTGCATCTGACCATGCCGAACCGTGATCATATAAATTTTGACTAGTTATGCTATTGTCTATCTTATCCAAGTTCGTAAAAAAGGGCACAGGAGTATCATTCAAGTTAGCAATGTTCACTTGTTCGTGTCCATCATCGTCGGAGTTAATATTTCCTTCATTTCTCATCAAAACATCAACATCTTCGTCTGATTCAACGGACTAAACATCGCCATCTTCATTTACCCGTCTCCCTATCTCATCTAAGCCATTGAGCCATTCCACGGGATCTATACTTACACTGGGACCTCCCACCTTTGCGCACCCCCATTGGGCCGAAGCATATTCTGGGTGAGGTGTAGCTAGAAAGTGTAAATCTTAAAATTATTGAAAATTACTTCGGCCTTTTGAGTAATCCTCATTTGGGCTGAAAAGGTTAGACATTCGTCGCCTCGACGCATCCGTACCCTTGTACTTTGACTACTCTGCCCAAGTGTAAGCATTCCAGTAAATGTCCCCAACACTGATACATCACCCTCTCGAGACAATAGTTCACCGTAGAACTAGACATCTCCCCAATTCACATCTGCACGACTGACACTGGTGGTCATTGTTCTCCCCTCATTCACAATGTATATTTCAACACAATGCAGGTCACTATATCTCGAAAGGAGATTCAAGATAATTTGCAATGTCATGTCGTCATTGACTAGCAACTTCTTATATACCAGGACTTTTCTAATTCATCGACAAAGCTATCTACATATGAAGTTTATATTCTAATATTCTCCATACCCAGCCATTATAGGCATGATCATTTCTTGTAAACCAGTAAGTGAGATTCGCAGTTTTACATCATAGCAACCGCTAGCCTCTATATCATAGGCTTTGCCTTCTCGGCGATCTTTACTATCTTTTCTCCCAATAAAACATTACCACTGTCGTCATTACTTAGCTGTGTCTACCATCAAACACATATATTAGAAGGTATTAATGATTGATTCATATGCCGAAATCTAAAAATAACAAGATATAAGCCAGTGGTTAAGATATGTAGTCATGGCCATAAAAGGCTGTGAATGATGATACCTTATAGATCATCTCACTTTACTTCTATGTTTTGTAATAGTTATGTTATTATTTACTTTTGACTTTCCTTTAATTTCAAATAAGGCAAAGTGATTTTCTTCTATTTTTCTTTCATATTTTTCATAAAACCAAACAAAGGAAATAAATCATGTTATGGGGATTGAACATTCTATCACCTAATAAAACAAACTTTGATGTTCTTATCTTCTAGAAAATGAAAATAACCCTTCCCCCACCCCCAAAATAACAACAATAATAATAAAAATAAATATTTTATCTAAGATCTAATCTTTTCATGTCATTTTGTGTTTTTGGGTCTTTTAAAGATTCATTTTTATAAGGCTAGTCAAAAAATTTTTAATTCCCCATCCGCTTGTGGATCGATTCTCTCCTTTGCCAGATTTTTCTAAATTTTCTACAAATATTTTTTTGGTGATAAACTTACAAATAACCATTGTTACGAAATTTTAGCAAGAAACCATAGTACATGACCTATATGTAATGTCAGTCTAAACAAAGGCCAATTATTCCAGCCATCAGCAATAGTCAGCAACAATACTATACTACATTAATTTAAATGTTTTTAAATGTAGGTTAATTACATTATACACATATGTATGCATATATACATGTATTGGGGATCAAAGGTAGTGACTAATTCCTCTATAGTGTTGTCAGACTTGGATGGGGAATCAATTCAGAAAATGAAATAAAGTAATAATGCATTTATACACAGAAAGATAAAGATGCATAATACATATATACAAAGTAAGATAGAACTTGAAATCCAGTAAACGTAGATGAGACAAAAAAATTCTTGAGAGTGAGTTCCTCGAATGAAGAGTGACAGGCAACTTGATGATATTGAGCGGCAGAAAGATCCACGAGTGAGAGTGAGATCATAAGAGAGAGGAATGGAGCTTTCCTTCTCAGTTCTATCGAGTGAGATAGTAAGAGTGAGAGAGGTGAGAGTGAGCGAGAGAATGAGAGTGAGATCAGGAGGGAAAGAGGAGGAGCTTTCTTTCTCAGTTCTGCTGAGTGAGAGAGTAAGAGTGAGAGAGAACGATGCGAAGTGAGAGTTTTAATTCCAGTAAAAATGTTATTTCAAACGATATTTTTAATTGAAAGAATGCTAATTAAAATATCATTTTTTAGTTAAAAAAGCCATTTAAAATAGAATTTTTAAGTGACAAATACAATAGCGTACACTTCGTATTTTTTTTAAGTGTATTTTCTTTTTCTTTTTTACTTGTTATTTTGTAGAAAAAAAATATTTTAAAAAATACTATTTAAAAAAATATTTGTAATAAAAATATCATTTTAAATAACGTAATTTCAAATAACACTCCACATATAATGCTGAATAAACTTTATTCAGCACTATGTTGAAAATAAAGTTTCAAAATAAGAATTTGCCATGAAAATTAGCCCGGATGCGTTAAAGGATCTTTTGTAGCATTGCTATCGCTTCATCAAGACCCGCTATTTTTAATAGTAAATTCTTCAACAATGACCCACAAGGCGTGGACGTGCTTGACCTGTTAAAGCCCCAAACCCTCTCTCTCTCGCGATGGCTCTTTCTTAGATTCTCCCAGATCTCTCTCTCTCTCTCTCTCTCTCTCTCTCTCTCTCTCTCTCTATATATATATATATATATATATATGTACACACACAGAGGCAGGGGCACTTATTGTTGAAGCCATCGGAGGATAAAGAAATTGGGCAAGAATGTCGACGCCAGCTAGGAAGAGGCTGATGAGGGATTTCAAGAGGTTGCAGCAAGATCCACCCGCCGGAATCAGTGGTGCCCCTCAAGACAACAACATCATGTTGTGGAACGCTGTGATTTTTGGGTATATACACATTACACACATACCCATATTTATACATCTCTATATGATTGTCTGTTTTTCTCTGGCGATTTTAATTTGTTCTTGTTTTTTTTATGGTTATTTTTGTGTTTTTGATTGTAGACCCGATGATACTCCTTGGGATGGAGGTTAGTGGTTTTTATCTATGCAATTCCTGTAATCCGAATATCATTTGGAGTTTTTTTTTGGCTCTCAATTACTTTGGTGGAATATGGGGCTTCTTCATTGGTCATGGTTGTGAATATGGGTTTTCTTCATTGGTCATGGTTGTGAATATTGGTTTTCTTCATTGGTCATGATTGTGAATTTTATTTCAAATTTTGACACTATATGTGTTATATGTGGCTTTTGAATTATGGGTGTTGATTGCAGGTTAGTTCTGGGTTTTGCTTATCAGTCTGTGGTTGTGATTGATTGTTATCTGATTTCGGCTAAACATGGCTTTACAAGTTATTGTTATATTTTGATGATGAATATTTTGTGCATCCTACGTAATTTTTCATTGATACAAATCTCATTGTCTTTAAAATAGAAGAAATGAAATCTTTTGATTTTCAAGAAACTTTCTTCTCTCTCTCACTTTCTCCAGCTTTTGGTGATTTCTTCCAAGCATGAGCTAGTTTATTTTTCTGAATGCTCATGATAATTTAGTTATGGTTTGTTTAGATTGTAGGGAAGTGGTTTGTTTACAGTTTCAATCTGTATACAGCAGAAGTCTTTTTTTTTTTTGGCACGTCAGGAAGAGAAGTCTTGTTTTTGTATAAATTGACTTCTGATATTGGTGAGGTATTAAGAGAGAGACTAAGAGAAGGAGAATGATGAGGTCTGGTAAGTTCTAAATGTATTCGGTGATTCGGCTAGAATTCGTAATTATGCTGCAGGATAAATTGGGAACAACCTTGAATTGTATGAGTTGAGGAAAAAATGAAGTAGAAGTAGTAAATAATGGATGAAAAGAGTGACATGGATTTAACTGCAGAGTGTGAACAACCAGGTTAGGTAGAATTGACAATTTCTAGAAAATGGAGGCTGCATCACTTCAAGTATTGGCAAATATGAATCTCACATGACAGAGAAATATTATCTCTTAGTTATTCATTTAAGATTTTAATGTAACCTGAATTTCACGAGAATTTATTCAAGAGTCTTGCACTATAGTGAACCGAAAAGCCTGAGTTACTTTTTCAACGGTAGAAAGATATAACAAAAGGACACAAAGAGGACAAAGAGAGAGAATGGAAGAAGATGCATCTTTCAAGCCTCACCTTTACAAGGGAAGAAGAGGGTGAAAGAGAGAGAAGAGGAGCGATGGAGCAAAGTAACGTTTACTTTTTTTGAGCAATGTAACTTTCATGCCATTAAAATATTAGAGGAGTTAGCTTGAGTGGTATTTCCTGCCACCACATATGGGGAATCAAGTCCCAGTTTGGGCAATGGATATAGTGTCTTGTCTTGTTCATGATAAAAGAAGCCAAAAAAGGATATATGCAACGCCAGGATAAAAGAAGCCAAAAAAGGATATATGCAACCCCGAAAACAACCCCAACCAACCACCCCCCCAAGCTTGGATATCATATTGGTGTGCCCTAAGAAGCATGGATACGGACACGGGACACAACATTTTAAAAAAAAAATGAGGACATTGACACGGCAGGGATACGGTAAAAAAATATATTTTTATTTGTTATGTATAGGAATATAACATTCATAAATCATCAAAAATAAAATATAAATAACTAAACAAGTTCATAATTGTAATATAACCACTAACAAGTTAAGGATTTGAAAAATTGTAGGTGGTTGTTTATGTTTTGGTATTTTTAAGTTTTGAAATTTATAAATTTGACTTCATCTAATCCTTTTAGTAATAACATTTCAATTCCACTATGTCCCAACACGTGTCCAAGTAAGGGACACATTTGCCCCCGATGTGTTCGGGACGTGTCCACTAAAAGAAATATTAATAAAAATATTGGACCCAATTGACGTGTCTGACACGTGGCCCTGCATGTCAGAGGAGTATGTGGGTCTGATATGTGCCTGACACCCATACGGTACCCTAAATGGAGTGTCCATGCTTCCTAGGATGTACCTATCTCTCATGAGAATTAATTTGAACATAGGGTGGACAAAGTTTGCTATTTTTCTCTAATTACGTAAGGATAGAGAATCAAAGAAAGGGAGATGGGACTGGGAGGGTGCACCATGGCTTCAACACTTCTTGCTCATGAGAGAAGGGTAAGAAAGAGAGAAGAGAAGGTACAAGAGAAGCGCTAAAGTAATTCCATGCCTCTAAAATATAGGACAGGTGGCCATTCACAATTTGAATTTTATTTTAATTATGAGAAAGTATCATAAAAGAGGGCTAAAAAGGGCACAACCCGTGTGCAAAAGTTATACAAAGCAGTGAAAAAAGCTCTAACACGGAAGTTAATCTCATCAATGAATTCTACTACAGATGAGGATTCACAGAAATCCCCTGTACACCAAAAATGAAAACTATGCAAAAGACATGATTTTTACTTATGCACTACCAATTGAGTTTCTTCAAAAGTTTGCTGGTAAATCCTGTGCAATCTTGCGATGAATCATCTACGGTCCACTGACGACTTAGCCTTTTGACACACACAACCAGATAGGGAATCTGAAACCTCTTTTGGCCAAGTTGTCAGTGGTAAGGATAGAGTCAAATGTTGTCTTCCACACCAAGAATGCTACTTTCAAGGGCTCCCCAGACTTCCAAATACGCTTAAAAGGAAAATATCTCCTCGCCCCCATAGAAATCATTAAATATAAGATTTGACCAAAAATCTCCATTGTTATGCTTCCATTTCATACCATCTGCCAAGTCCCACTTCATCTCTGTGCCATACACTAGGGCTAGAAGCTCATCAACACTATCCAGCTCCCAATGTTGAAATGATCTAATAAAGTGTAATTTCCAGAACACTCATGAATCTTAGGTAATCTGCTACCAAGGCATCCTTGTTTATGAAATTATTGAATAGATCAGGGAAGGCCACTGGGACGGAATATTTCTGTACCATCATCTTGCCAAAACTGAACTCTGCTCATGTAACAAAAGGTTTCCTTATCATATGTAGAACATAAATTCTCTTGACTCTATTTATAAGAGTTCCCTCTGTTTTTCTGTTTTATTCAACCAATCCTTGATGGAATGGTAATGTAACTGATGAAATTGTAGAGTAAGATTGGAGTAAACCACAGGCATCTAGCTGTGTAGCATTCATGGAATAAATGATTCATATTCTAAATTCCTTGCAGAAGGGAACAAGTATGCTCAGCAGTCAAGCCCCTGCTTCTTACATCTTCTTGTGTAGGAATTACATCATGACCTGATTTCCATAATGGATTCTAAACTTGATTTCCATAAAAGGTAACTAGATAAGTGATTCTTGCATAGCAGATTCCTAGGGTTAATTTAGTTAACAGCCTTGAACCCGCTTTGCATTGAATTAAACCACATGCTCCACCGCTTGTGCAGGCCCCCGTCAATTCCTTTCCTTCTCAGTTCTCTGTCCAGCTGAAACCCTGCAGCAAGTGCATGTCTAGATTTGGCATTAAAAGGCTCATTAGATTAATAAACCAAACATTAAACTAACTTGTATGTTTTTGCATGACTAATTCTAGGAGCAATTTTTCAAAAAAAGTAAACAAAGAACATGTGCATTTTAACAATATTATCTTTCATTAACCATCTATTTATGGAACCATTCTCTTAAATAGATATAGCTCAAGGCTATCAAACTTCAGGCTATATGAGCCTATGACTTCCGTTTTGCGTGCTTAGTATGTAGCATTCCTTGTCCCAATTCTGGTCTCATTTATCAAAATGATATACGTTCCAATTTGCATTATTCATTGCAAAGGGAATTCTTTGAAGCCAACATTTTAGGAGTTCAAATATATTTTCTGCTTTAACCTTTCTAGTGAGAATTTATAATGCTTGGATTTCTTTATTTTTACATTGAAAAGTAATTGCTAAAAGAAAAGGAAGTGAAATAATGATCCCACACAGGATGAATGTACTTTAATTACTGATTGGAAAGCTGGAAATACTAGAGTTTGTTTGAAATGCAGTTATTGTGATAAACACAAGTTGTGTTAATGCAGTTTGGATGAAATATCATTTCGTGGGACTCACAAGAATGTTTCCAATTGTCGACAAGCTTTAAAACATTTTATAAACTTTCAGATGAATTGGGTTTTTTTGGGTGGGTGGGTACTCAGATCATCCAGTGTTTTGAAAACTGGACCGGACCTGCCGGTTCAACTGGTTGAACTGTCGACCGGTCAATAAAACTATCTGGATCAACCCTTAAAACTGTTCAAGATGAAAAACCGGCCTACTTTTTGAAAACTGCCTGAAACCGTGGTTCAAACAGAGGTCTGTTCGAAATGGTTCACGAGGACCGTCCGGTCTGAATACCCCTCCATGGCTTCCTCATTCAGCGTCTCCTTCTTCCTATTCAGCACCTTGCTCACCTTCTCCGGCACTGACAGTTGGTTTCCTATTAGACTCTGGCACTAGTGGCTTGCTTCCTGATGTCTTACCCCTTCCCATTTAGCATCTCTCTCATAAATATCCATTAGATCTCTGTCTCTATCCCTATCTCTATCTCTTTCTCTACACATTAGCCTATTAGATCTGAATCAAAACTCTCTCACAGCTATATATACATATATACATACAGCAGATATACATATGCATGGTTGTATATATGAGGCACAGTAACGTGTTGTAATATTTCAAATGGTCATTGGCTTATGACTTCTGATATGTTTAAAAGCATGGCACGAGTCTCAAAATAATAAATGTGACAGTTGGGTAAAAAGAAAGCTTGGAGAGAGTATTCAATAAATTGTGGTTTAGGGAATAGAGTGACTTCTAGTAGGTACAGACACTTCGTTTAGGGTGTTGTATCTGTGTCAGACACATATCAGATACATATACTACTCGGACATGCTGGGATACGTGTTGGCGTGTTCAATTTTTTTATTAATATTTTTTTAAGTGGACACTTCTCGGTAGGGCTGCACAAAGGAATTGAAAAATCCGAGAACCGAACAAACTCGGCCTCTATGCATTGGTTTGGTTTGGCTTGGCTTGGTTTGGTTTGGTTTGGGTGTGTCTAGGGTTCAGTTCGATTCCTGGGTTGGCATTTTCTAGAATTAAACCTACCCAAGAACCGAACAGACGCAACCAACCCGAGACCCGATCTATATATTTAACAAAGTTTGTAAATATTACATATATGTCTTTAAACTATTGTTATTTTGCACTTCATTATTGCTAATATGGATTTATATATTATTATTTAGTTATTTAAAAAAATTGAAGGTGCAACATTATTCTTATTTTTTTATTTTTAAATACAGAAACTACTTTTCACATCATAAAAATGGACCCAAACCGAGGTATGGAATTGAGCCGAACCGAACCAACTTGATCCTACTCGGGTTGATTCGGTTCGATTCCATAAGAGGATCGGTTCAATTCTAGGTTCAAAATTTTAGAATCGATCAATATCGGGTCAGTTCTGGGTTTAGCATGGACCCTAACCAACTCGACCCATGCACACCTGTACTTCTCGGACACATTATGGACACGTTTTGGGTCATAGCGTAGTTAAAATGTTATTGTTAAAAGTATTAAATAGAGTCTAATTTATAAATTTCGAAACTTTAAACACTAAAAAATGAAACACTCAAATCCAATTCTTCAAATTGTGAACTTATTTAGTTGTTTTCATCTTATTTTTGGTGACTTATGAATTTTACATTTACATATATGACAAATAAAAAATTATAAAATATTTTTTTTGGCCGTGTCCTAGCCGTATCTTTGTCCTCATTTTTTGAAAATGCCGTGTCCCGTGTCTCTATCCCTACCCGTGTCCATATCTGTACTTCTTAGAGTGACTTTTTTAGAAGTGGGTCCCGGATATTTCAAAACTTTTAACTAATTGTTATCTTATTTTTAAAATTCAAATATAACCAATCAAATGCTCAATCCGAAAAAAAAGGGTATAGCCAATCGAATTAGCAAATGATTTAATTTTTTTTTAAAATCAAAGCTTTGATGAATTAAAGCCTCAACGTGTGAAATGTCTCAATTAGGGCTTTAATGTACAAAATTTATTACTTAATGAGTGATGGTTTTATGTATTTAGTGCAAAAATCATTTTAATACACCTCTTTAATTTATTTATTTATAATTTTAATTATAGTTTATGCCATAATTATGATATCACGGTTCAATTCCGGTTCGATTTTGGTTGAACCGATGGATGAACTAGTGACCTGTGACTCAGTCTCTTTTCCGGTTTGCTCAACAGTCCGGTTTTCAAAACATTGCTCAGATATGTTCTAAATATCTTTCCTTGAAACTTCATTCATGTCTAGAGTCAATTTCACTTTATGCTGAAAAAGCCTATTTACCTAAAACTTGTCTTACCTTTAAGGCTACGAAGAAAGCCTGAAATCCTATTCTTAAAATCACTAAAACTTGTAAGAACATAATGATATGACAATTCTGATGCTACAAGGGTGAACAAAAAAAAAGAGAGAGAAAAAAAAACTCCCAAGTTGGTAGTGATCAAGTTCTATCCATTACCAATCATCTTGTCGTAATTTTGATGTATTGAATTGTTCAGGAAGGCATTATGTCCTTTTAGTGTCCCCTAAATCTCTATATATTTACTAAATTTTTCTTAGTTCTCAATAGTCGAATCCAGGATTGGTCTTCCTGAACCTTATGACTTCTAGACAATTAGAATGAGGATCAAAAGGAGAGTCGTAAGTGTCATGTGCTCATCTTATATTTCCATGCTATCCGGTTACCACTTCATAATCTCCTAAATCTTAAAGCCTTATGGTAGGCTTGTATCTGTCTAACATTGCAAGTAAAACTAATCAACTAAAAGTGACATATTGTTGCGCATTGTGAAAGATGCACTGTTCTTTACTTTATGAGTAGTGACGTGTAGCTTGTGCTTTGTTAAGAAACACGAGTTTGATTGTTGAATTTTAAATTTTTTTAGGATGACTGATGCCAACAAACTGTGTTCAAACAGCTCAAGCTTGGGCTTGATATTTGGTTCGGTCAAGCTCGTTTATTGACTAAACAAACCGAGCTCAAGCTAAAAAAGTAAGCTTGTTTACTAAACAGTCCAAGCCTGGGCAAGCTGATTGAGTGGCATCTATGTATTCTATTGAGCTGTCTAAGACAGCTCAAATGAATACTTGTCTATCTGTCTGTTAATGATAAACTCCTTTCTTTGACTCATGCATGTATTCTATCAGAATAAATATTAAAGAAAGTGTTGGAAATAGTAAATAAATGAATAATGTTTGACTGATTCTTTTACATGACCTTGCTTTCCACCTTGTCAGTACAACTTTTACATTATTGTTTTTGACTTTTCAAATTTTAAACTTCATATTCAATTGTGACAAGTTATTAGAGCTGAGCCTACATGTGAGCTACTATGAGCCTAGCTTGAATAGAAATATTTGGGCTCAATTTGAGCTTGAGCTGAGCTTGAACACCCCCTTTTCTCAGCGAACCAAGGTTGAACACCTGATACTTGGCTTGGCTCTGTCAGTTTTCTCACTGGCCTGATTCTAGGCTGAACACTGTTCATTCATTGAATAGGTGAACTATGTTCGAGAAAGATACTTGGTTAGCTGTAGCTTGCTATGTTGGACCAAGTAGTATTGTTTCAAATTTATTGATTATTTGTTGATAACTTGATATATTCTTTTAGCATTACCTTTTGCTTGGAATCTTTTGTTATTTCCTTATCGTCAAGTGCCTAGGTACTCTTGTGATTGCAGGTACGTTTAAGCTAACTCTGCAATTCTCAGAAGATTACCCAAACAAACCACCAACCGTCCGATTTGTCTCACGGATGTTCCATCCGAACAGTATGTCATCATCCTAGTCATAGATCTTACTGCTGCCTTGAGTAGATGATAAATTGCTTTCTGCCATTGTTTTCAATCTACACTTATCTGTATTCTGTGCTTCAGTCTATGCGGACGGGAGTATATGCTTGGATATTTTACAGAATCAGTGGAGTCCTATATATGATGTCGCAGCTATACTCACTTCTATCCAGGTGTGGCCTCTTGATTTTTACCAGAGAAATGATATGTCCTCTTAATATTTTGAGTCTTTGTTCCCCCGCAAACAGAAAGAAAAAGAAAAAAAAAAAGAATAGCATGACTTGTGGCTCATTCCATAAAACTTGTCTCTGTGTTTGAGAACTGGACAATGATGTCTTTGTTGCTATCCTTGAAAGTTCCTTTTGCATTTAGGTTTGTGGTTTATATGATGATTTTCAAAAAGACAAATTCCCCAAATTTGCACAATGATGTCTTTGTTACTGTCCTTGAAAGTTGATACTTCTTTTCACATTTAGGTTTGCATTTCACAGAATTTTCAACTTTGTTTCCCATCTTTAGTCTTATTTATAAAGAAGTTTATAAGATCGAGCAAAGTGTGAGTAGTGGACTTTGATTGAAGTTGTTCACAAATAAGAAGGATTTGATCATTTTGGATCTACAGAGTACTAACTTCAAAATTTGAAAATTAAAGGGAAAAAAAGAAAAGAAAACATTGAGGCTGCTTTAATCACGGTCTCATTTTAATGTCCGTCCACAACACATTATCAATATTTGCATGTCATTGAGTCCCTCATGCAGGCTGAGTTCTGACCACTTCATCGTACATGCTTATTGGGAGATTAATGCCAGTGCAGCTGGAACCTATCACAGGAAAAAATAATAAATGAATAAAAAATTTGCAGAGTTGGGAAAACTTAATATGTAAAAGTCGACCTGCTTGTTTTGGAGAGGGATTGAGAGCTGTATTATGAAATTGGGTTGTACACAGGCTACAGGAATTTGACCTCATTAAAATGGGCACAAGTGAAGGTTTGGGACTTGTCTCTGTGAAGTAGGAACCGACACACAGTATTATTTTAATGTGTTCTTACATTTTACCGATAGTAATAAATATGATTGCCTTTTCATATAAAAAATTTTGAAAAATTAGGTGGTGGATTAAATTTGGCTGACCCAATTTGGAGAGTTGCATTTGGGTAATTTCTTATAGGTGTGGATAGATTTGGGCTAGTCCCCAACTTGCCGCATCTGGCTGTTATCAGCTTCGAATACAAGATGTCATGGTCAGGCTGAAATCAACTCCTTAAGTGCATGTGGTGTGTCATGCTGCTAACTGCTGTTTTTCATGATGATTGGAGTGGCCTTAGATATTTGCTGCTTTGTATTTTTAAGTTTGATCAAATTGCTTGTCTTACAGCTAAATAATTTCCAAAGTTTTCTTATGTTCCTATTAGTTTGACTTATTGTACGATTACTATAAAATCTAAGTTTTATCATGTAGATGCTGTGTAAAGACACCATGTCATCTACCAAAGTTAGTGTCCACAAATATGATTTCTCAAAGAATCAAGGCATTACTTCTTATTATAGGCAGCATTCAGTAATTTTACCAGTTAAGTATGCTCTAGGAAGCGTAGACACACCATTTAGAGTGCCGTATCCGTGTCGGACACACGACGGACACACATACTTTTTGGACACGCCATGACACATGTCAGACACACTACTTGTCGTGTCCAATATTTTTGTTGATATGTTTTTAAGTGGACACTTCACGGATACATTGTGGACACGCGTGTCCATTAGTTGGACACGTTTTAGGACACGGCGAGGTTAAAATGTTATTATTAAAAATACTAAATGGGGTTGAATTTATAAACTTCAAACTTTAAAACACCAGAGCATAAAACACCTAAATTCAATTCTTGAAACCCTTAACTTGTTAGTTAGTGTATTATAAATGTGACCTTATTTAGTTGTTTTTCATCTTGTTTTTGGTGATTTATGAATTTTACCTTCATATTCCTAACAAATAAAAATATATAAAAGTACTTTTTTACCGTGTCCCTACTGTATCTGTGTTCTTATTTTTTGAACATGCCGTGTTCCGTGTCCATATTTGTGTCCGTATCCGTATCCGTATCCGTGCTTCTTAGGGTATGCTTGTTTGATTGTAGGTCTTTCATTCCTGATCTCTTATTACAATTGTTTGATTCATTATAGGAATTTAGAAAGTCATGTTTGCTGGAATTTTTACTTTTAGGAAATGTTTATGTTCATTACAATTAATTTTGGTTAGGTTTTCCTATTTTAGGATTTTACCTTGAGTTGGTCAAAGGTCTTTTGTTGAGGTGCAAATTTCATTACAATTAATTTTGGTTAGGTTTTCCTATTTTAGAATTTTACCTTGAGTTGGTCAAAGGTCTTTTGTTGAGGTGCAATCCAAGCTATTATTTGTGTATAAATTGCCTATTTCCTAAGAAGCACAAACACTTTTAAGTTTTTGTGTTCGTATTGAACTTGTGTCGAACACCAACACTCTCCGATACATGTTGGACATGTGTCCAAATGTACCATAATTTTATTTTTATTTGTGGGAACCATACACACTTTGGAAACTCAGGGGGTGTGTGTTAATTGCTTAAACACATATGGAACACATAATAATTTTGAAGAAAATAACTTGAGATCAAATGAAAAAAACAGAAACAATGTAGATTTATACTTATGAACCTTTTTTTTTTTTTTAACATAGTTATGGAGGCTTTGAGTAGCATGATTAGGAGAGCAGTGCAGGGGAGTTTGATCGAGGGGTTTGAGGTGGGTGGTGTAGGCGGAGGCTTAGTTATAGTTTCTCATTTATTATTTGCTGACGATACTATGATCTTGTGTGGTAATGAGGAGGAAGAACTTGAGAATCGTCGATGTATTTTGATTTTCTTCGAAGCGGTCTCTAGGTTGAAAATTAATGTCGGGAAGAGTGAGTTGATTCCTGTTGGGGATGTTCCAAATATTCAGGAACTGACAACGGTTTTGGGATTCAATATTGCCTCTTTGCCTTCTTCATATTTGGGCCTGCCTTTGGGGTCAACATTTAAGGCTAGTGCAGTTTGGGACCGTATTGTGGAAAGGATGGAAAAGAGATTGGCTATGTGGAAGAGGCATTATCTTTCCACGGGAGGAAGATTGACGCTGGTAAAGAGTACTTTAGCAAGTCTTCCAACTTATTTTATGTCTCTTTTTACTATTCCTGTGTCGGTCGCCAGCAGAGGTAGAGGGACATGGGGCCCAGAGGGGGCAAGTGCCCCCCTCAAATTTTGAGAAATTCTACTTTTGCCCATAACTTCAAAACTTTCTTTCAATTTGCCCCCTCTGAAGGTTTATAAATGCCCCCTCTTTTTTTAGAAACACTACTTTGATCTATAATTTTAGAAATAGCTTTCAATTTGCCCCTCTTAAGAATTTATGAATGCTTCCTTAATTATTTAACTTGCTTCAAAAATTCTTTCATATGTTGTATATAAAAGCTTATATATGTTATACAGACATATGGAAGTCATGCTCTCTATTGCAGATTATGAAAAAATGAACATTCTATTTTTTTAAAAAATTTGGTATAAAAAACTACACCAAAATGATGTAATAGTAGTACTTTAAACTTTTTGGGCCAAAGTAGTGAGCATTTTGGTTTGAAATCAAAGTACCACAAATAGCCATATCCTTCTATGAAAGATTTGTACAAAAATTTGTTTATATAGCACTACATTGAAAAAATTTCTGGATTATAGTAATTTTTGCCCCTCCTGAATAAATATTCTGTCTCTGCTACTGTCACCAATAGGTTGGAAAGGCTCGAATGAAAATTTTCTTTTTTGGGGGGGGGGGGGGTTTCGCACGATGAGGTTAAGTATCATTTGGTTGATTGGAATACAATTTGCAATCCTTTATTAGTGGTGGGTTGGGCCTTCATCATTTAAGGGGTTTCAACCAAGCATTGTTGGTTAAATGGTTATAGAGATATGCCACCGAGAATGGCTGCTTTTGGAGAAGGGTTATTCATTATAAATATGGTTTAGAAGACGGTGTCTCGAAAAGGGTGGTCAAACTTTGTTCATCATGTGCATTTTGCTATTGGTGATGGTAGTAGGGTCAAATTCTGGCACGATGTTTGGTGTAGGGAGATTCCTTTCTCTATGGCATTTCCTACTTTATTTAGTATTGCTTTTGTTAAAAATGCATGGGTATCTTGGGAACCTCGGTTCTGCGGATCTTTTCAGGATTGGTAGTTACAAGAAGTTGAAGATCTTTTTTTGCTTTTATATGAGGGAATGAAGGTAACAAGAAGTGTGGATAGGGTTATATGGGTGGACAATGGTGGCAAGTTCTCTATCAGATCTTATTATCATTTTTTAAGGGGAGGTGGGTTTTGCAACTTTCCATGGAAAAATATTTGGAAAGTGGGGGCTCCATTGAAGGTCCTTTTTTTTTTTTTTTTTTCGTATGGATGGCGGCTTTGGAGGCTATTTTGACTCTCGATAATTTGGGGTTAAGGGGAAGGCTGCTCCCTAATTGGTGTTGTATGTGTTGGAAGGGTGAGGAAACTGTGAATCATTTGTTGTCGCATTGTGATGTCGCACGGGAATAGTGGAGTTTTGTTTTTGCTCTATTTGGGATCGTTTGGGTTATGCTGGACTCTGTGTTTCATTTGTTGGAATGTTAGGATGATCGTTGGTGTTAAAGAGTATTAAGGAGGCTTGGCGGGTGGCTCCTTTATGCTTGATGTGGTGTCTTTGGGGGGTACGTAATAGGCAAACTTTTGAGGATACAAGTTTAGCAATCCACAGCCTTGTTGCATAGTTTCCACTTTTGGTGACATGGTGATTTGTGTCAATCTTCCTCTATGTTTATTGATTTCATGGATAATCTTGTGAGTGTTTGATGTTTTTGCTTTTTGTATACACCTGGTGTACAAGGGTGTGCCTCTGCTTAGGCGTTTTTGTTTTGTTCTTTTTCATTAATAAATTTTATCTATCAAAAAAAAAAAAAAAATCTTTCATGCTTTAGATTCTTTAAGTTTAGGAATTCTAAAACCCTTAACTTTTAATTTGTTGATGAATAGAGTTTTCTAAAATGGATACATTTGTTCACACTTATTTTCCAATATGTAGAATGTGAAAAATAATTTCTTACTATTTTGATGTAACAAAATATTAATACGGTTGTAATGTAAAAAATTAAAAATTAAGAAATAGGTATTATTTTCATGTATACATCTAAAAGTATATATTATTTTTGATGTATCCCTACAGTATCGTATCTTCTTTTTTTCAAAATTATCATGTTGGCGTGTCTATATCGTGTTGTATCTGTGTCCCATGTTCATACTATTTTGCTGGAATTGGAGTTGTGTATGCTTTCTATATTGAATAGGGCAGTTGTTAGAAACCTAAAATCTATGTGAGGGGCTTCTTGCTGTACGTGATTTTAGAGTTCAATGAAAATTCTAATTTTTTTTCTTGGAAAAATAATTAGTCTAATACTCTTCTAGCAGTTTGAGTGTGGATCTCAAATAGCCCTTGTCGAGTAGGATAATTGTCTCTCTATTTATTTTACGTATTTACTGAATTCTTGCAAATGCAAATCTGTTGCAACACATTCATCATCAAATCCACATTCATCATCAAATCAAAATTTCTCAGTTGGAAACCATTATTTTACAAACCCTAATACTAATTTCCTAGTCTTAATCTGTAGACCCATCACTTTTCTTTGGAAAACAACCTTAGTATGCAAAAAGTAATAGGCTGCTCTGCATCATGGAGTCCTAATATGGTTGCGTGATGTGAGCTTCTTTTTTTGTCTTCTATATTTGGTGCATGGCTTTGTGTATCTTTGCCTCACCATTAAGGGTGAGCAGTGTATCAGTTTCATTGCAAAGAAAATGAGAGGAGTAATGAGGTGGTCTAGTGGGGTTAGCCTAGTGGTAGTGGCTCCCTCACCCATGCCTATGGTCATGGGTTAGACTAACTCTCCCCCTTCCCACAGGCTTTGGCCCTCCAATGTACCAAAAATAAATAAATATTGATAGTGGTGATCCAATGACATTCTTTGTTCATTACCCCAAGTCTCCTAAGTCCAACCCTCTCTCTCTATCTCATGAGTCATGACACACCTACACGAGCAAACTGATTTTCTTTTTGGATTTAGCCCTTTAACCAATACATTCCACAAAATTAAACGACGATATGGTGCTGAAAAGCCTCCTGTGGGGCCTATGTCTAGCTGGATGGCACTCAAACTGATGGATGTTTTTGTGCTGTCATGATTGAATTGAGAAAAGAAATGCGACATATGTTATTGAGCTGCTTATTCCAACACTAATCTGATTTCCAGCTTCAAGGTCTTAGAAACCCTGAGAAGATGAGCTGTCTTGCAGGGAAAGATGGTAAGCAATGTAACCTTAAAAAATTATCTGCAAAAGAGAAAGAAGGGAAGTGCTTGAAGGAGGAGGAATAGAAACATGATAGAAAAAGAAAGGGGAGAGAATACGAGAGAAAAACCTTGTCATTTACATTTAGGTGCCAGGAAACTCGAACCCAAGTGAAAATTCATCACACAATACATCATGCCTTGATTGACTTCATCCAAAAGAAAGATGACTTCGTTGAATACAGTGGGATCTGCTTCTGCTAAAGCAAGATAATGATCTAGAAGAATTGTAAAATATTAAAACTTTCAGTTTCTCATTTCTATTCCTAAGGGCCCCAACCTTTAGAATTTTGATACACATAATTGGAGACCTCTCTTCGTAAATTAAGAAATACACTTAAAGAAAGACTGAAAAGGAACAGAATATAGATGTGCTAGCTGCTGCAATAGGTGCCTTTAATCAGTGCCATATCCTTGGTCTTATTATGGAATCCTCCATCCATGGCTTTGATACATCAAGCATGTCAAGTACTGTATACCAATCTGTTGTTGACATTTGGTTTTATCACCTATCACATGTACAACTTTTTGTTTGTATTTTCTTACTACCAAATAGCCGAGTTAACTAATCTGGAAAAATTTAAAATTGTCCAAGTTATTAGAAAAATTTTCTTCTAGTTATAATTAGCTTGTACCAAGTTATCTATTCTTTCCTTAATTCTCTTTCTTCATCTTCTTCTTCTGCTGTTTTTTTTTTTATTTATTATTTTTATCTTGCTAAGTACTTTTCTTAATTCTTCTTGTTATTCTTCTTTGCATGTGAGTGAGTGTGCATCTTCAATTGAAGCCCTTAAGATTGCACTGGGTAACCAGTTAGGAAGCACGGACACACCAAATAGGGTGCCGTTTGCGTGTCCGACACACCGCGGACACGGATACTCCGCGGACACGCCAAAATACGTGTCGGACACGCCACTTGGCGTGTCTTATTTTTTTGTTATTTTTTTAAACTGTGGACACGTCGAGGACACGTTTAGGACACAGCAGGAACACGTTAGGACACGACAAGGGTCTAAGTATAATTATAAAAAATTTAAAATGGAGTATATTTTGTAATTTTTGTAACTTCAATATAAAATACACAAAAGAGCCCAAATAAAAAACATTTCATCGTTGGAGCTTGTACAAGCCCCAACTGCTGCTCAGTTGGAGAAAGAGACGAAGTGCGAAGGAGAAAAAGTAGCAGCAACACACCACTGGACCAGGTAAGCTCTTTTTTTAGTTCTTCCTCTTTTTCTTCTCCTTCTTCTTTGTCGAAATTTCTTTTCTTCTTTTTCTTTTCTTGTTGTTCTTCTTCTTCTCCTTGTTTGCCGAAATTTCAATTCTTCTTCTTCTTTTTCTTCTTCTTCTTCTTCTTCTTTTGCTACTGGCAGCTACTGCTGTTCTTCTTCTCCTTCACCCAAAATTTTTGTTCTTTCTTCTACTTCTTCTTTTTCTCCTTCTTTGTCCAGATTTGTTGCTGCTATAATTCTTATTTTTTCCTTCTCCTTCTCTGACCAGATTTGTTGCTGCTGTAATTCTTATTTTTTTCTTCTTTTATGATGTATTGGATGTAGTGAATGATGATCTTCTTTAACTTGTCTCTTATTTTATGCTTAATGTATGATGAATTGCTGACCTGTTGTCTATTCTATTGAGTATTGACTATTGAATTTTTAGATATTTTTGATGGTATGCGCATGGTATATTTATATATGTAGAAAATAAAATATATAAAAAATAAAAAAAATTTGCCGTGTTCCCGTCGTATTTGTGTCCCCTATTTTTTAAAATTGCCGTGTCTCGTGTCCGTATCTGTGTCCATGTCCGTATCGGTGCTTCGTAGATAACTAGTATAGAACTCCATAGCGATACTAGACATGAGGTATGAATTTCAGATGATTTGTTGCCAATCTTCCTGTAACAAAGCAAAATTGGTTCATTTGGGGTCAAGGCTTTGTTTAGTTGTGGCGGGTATGGAAGTTGTCAAATTGTTGAGTATGTGTAGACATCCAACGTGGGATCCTTTTATCAACCTTCTAAAATTAGCACTGAAATCAACTTTTCTTCAGTTGATTGGCAATCTTCTCCTGTGGTCCATTGATCAAGATTGACTCTCTTTGGGTTGGCCAACTTTTCTGATGGCTTCAAAATTTGATTACCTTTTTAATTTTATTTAGAATAGCACTTCAGAACGTATGTAGAAAACCCAAAATAATTGGTCATGCTCTTTATTTTCAAGTGGTCTTAATGACCTATGTAATTTTGTACAATTGCAGTGTGAAATACTCTCATAATCATTGCATGATGCTGCTGAAGGTGGATATGTTTCATTTGCATTATTCACAGTTCTGAATACATTGATTCCTTGAATGTAGGTTAATCAGAGTTTTGAGCTCAGTTTGAAACTCTTCTCCTCCTTGATCTTCTATTTTCAATTGCACAGTTTGAAACTCGATCTTCTACTCATAGATTTAAACTTCCATGGACTTTGCTATGACTTGCTTCAACTCTTCACTTGTTTTCACTACATTGGCATATATTGTTTATCAAACTTAGCTTGATTGTTCATGGGGCTTGCTAATCTTCCATGCAATACTGATTGATCTTGAATCACCTTGCAGCAAGTGTGCCTTTGAGGTTCTCAATATGATGTGGACGCTAATGACGCATATTTCTTTTGTTTTCTCCAGTCATTGCTTTGTGATCCAAACCCGAATTCCCCTGCAAATTCTGAAGCTGCTCGGATGTTCAGCGAAAATAAGCGGGACTACAACCGAAGAGTGCGTGAAGTTGTGGAGCAGAGCTGGACAGCTGACTGAAAATCCAACAAAAGCACCACCCACTCGTATCGTGCCAGAAAAATAGGAAGTCAGGAAGTGGTGGTGGTGGTGGTGGTGGTGTTGGTGGCTTCTCCAAACGTGTGTACCCAATATATAATACTTTGTGTGCATTGCATTTAGAGAATTGTGCGCTTTCAAGGATTTTATTTATGCTTTTAGACAGCGCTTCTGCTTAAACTCTTGATTGCCCCACTCCTGATTCTTCTCTTTCATCAAAGTTTCATGTATCCAGTGTTTGTAGCATGTGTATAGGAAGTCTTCTTGTGATGTCTTTGGATCATTGGCAGTGGGGTTTGGTACTTTGCTTATTGGAAAGCAGGACGAGCTTTTCTAGTGTAATGATTTCAACAGTATTTGATCATATTGTGATTTGATATTTTTAGGATTTCTTTTTTTTTTTTTGTTTGTTCTCGCTTTATATTGATTGTTGGTCTGCTTTTGATTAGCTCTTTGGACAGTTGTTTATTTGACTGTCTAGGCTGCGTTTGTTCATAGATTCCATGAGGGCAAAGGGAAGAAAAGTAATATGCAGAGTTAAGCAAAGCCTGCCTGTTATAAACACGCATAGACAACAAGTATGTATTTTAGTTCATTTAAAATTATTTTAACTATAAACCAGTACAAACCATTACTAAGGATGTGTAAGGCCTTCCTGTGTAATTTTTTGCTTTGTCTCACTGTGCCTAATTAGTAAATACTTGTGTTATTTATGTATAATTTCATATATACGTATAAATAAAAAAACTTTTACATATGAAATGTAATGAAAAATACTCGTTTTTTTTAGTTAGATTGTTTGGTACATGATTGTGCTTTAAAAATGCAATTATAAGGCCTTAATTAGTGCTTTGTTAGTGTTAGTCTATGATTTTATGTCTTTTTAGTTATGTTTTAATATTAACTAAGTTTATTATACTTTGTATAGGTTTAAAGCTTAAATGGGAGGATTTCAGATACATTTCGGGCATAGGTTTTAAGAGAATGTTGCTAGAGTACAAGTTGTTAAAACTGTAGTACAAGCTGTCGAAGCAAGCAGAACTGAAACTTTGAAAGGTCATATTTTTCAAACCAAGAAGGCTATTAGAGCCCATAATATGTTGATTTTATACAACTTGTCGAGATCTACAACTTTTGTGAAGGCACACTGGCCGTCTGGACAGGCAATGGCCGTGTTGGTGAAACTGTAAAAAATTGACTATGTCTGGAGGGCTATTCGCAAACCGTCCGGACGCCTCGCCACGGGTCAGAAACCTGTTAGGGTTAGAATTGAGGTCATTGTAAGCCCATATGAGTTCTTTTGAGTTAGTGAGAGTTAGAAAATTTTATAGAGAGTTAGAAAACCTTAGAATTAGAGTAGTTTTAGGAGTAGGAATAGTTTTATTGATCTTTTCACCTTTCAAGAACTCAAATTTTTGTATTCATTTAGTTTTTCTTTATATTTAAGATTTGATGTTCTTCCAATTGTTGCAAACTTTCATTATAATTTTCTTGTGCTTTCTTAAGACTTTAAATTGCTAGATCTTTTTTTTGTCATGGATTAAAAATGTAAGTAAGTTACATGTGGAGATTCAAGATAGTTATTTATTTTTCAAGATTTTCAAGTCTGGGATCAAGATTCATTTTCTTGCCTATGAATATCTTTGAAAACAATATTCTTGATTATATCTAGCATGCATGTATAGACTGATTTGCAAGTGGGGATACGTATATCTAGAATTTTGGATAAAGGTATTGATTATAATTGTTTACATATTCGTATTAGGAGTACTTTAGAAATATACTATTTTTGATTAAGCTTTAAACATACCTTATAGACATGTTTATAAACTGGGACAGGTATAAATGGGACCTTGATATGAACACTAGTAAATAACTGAATATTAATTCTAAAAGGGTAATCGAATCTTGAGTTTTTTTAATCAAGACTATTTTGGGGACCTACTTATAGGCCTATTAACTGGATCAGTCATGCCAAGACTTTTTGCTTATTGTTATCTAATCACGCTTTCTTAGTATAAATTTGTTTTCATTGCCTAAAATAATTTCTCAAACCAAATCTCAAATCAAATTTTCCCTTTATATTCTAGAGTTATTTTTCTTGAGAGTTCTACTTTTTCAAAGTGAGTTTTACTAGATTCCATCCATATTCCCTATGGTTCAACCTCAGACTTATCGAGATATTATTACTGCATCGCAACCATACAACGACGGATATAAATTGCACTATTCAGGAGCGATCAGTTTTTGGTGTTGTTGCCGGAGAGTTTTGCGATTGGCGTTTGTGTGACAATCTTTAGAGAAACTGATTATGGGAAAAGCAACTTCATCAATCAATCTATAAAAAATGAGGCAACTCAACATTTAGCTTGCTTGGGTACACTCGTTCCATCCATTTTTAATTTATGAGCATATTTATTTATTTTTCTATTTTTATTTTTAGTTAGATTTATTTATCTATTTTTTTCTTTAGTTGGGAGATTTCTAGTAGAGATTGGGAAGAGTAATTAATTGTGAATTGGTGGTATAAATATGTGAAGATTGGTGGATAGGTCGGGTAGCTTTGAGAGCACGACAGTGGGTGTGTATGATGATAATGTGAGCATGTACGGTTATGAGGAGCACAAGTCCCGCCATGCCGAACTATTGGGAATTATTTGAATGCATCTAGAGAAACATACACTCCCTACTCAGAAACCTACCATCCAGGGTGGCAAAACCACTTACACTACAATTGGATGAATGAGGGTGTATCATACTCTCAACAATATGACTAATCACATTACCCACAAAATTTTAGTAATTATCAACCACTACAATTAGGGTCACTAGAGGACATTCCACATGTGGAAACCTATAATTCAGGGTGACAACATCCTAACTTTAGTTGGAGTAATGAGAGAACTTCAAGCTCTCAACAATACCAACCCCCACCTTTAACTTATGAATCACAAGCTTTTGATGTCTATCAATATCAAGAGGAGACACTGGAGGATACCTTGTCATAATTCATGCAATCCCAAATAGAGTGGAATTTTAGGATGGCTGACAAACTAGATGATCTTAAGAGCCTTTTAACACAAAGCTTATGTGTTCAAGAGAATGGTGAATCTCCTTCTCTACCTCAACTTCTACCTACCCCCACTAACATAGCCCACACAAAAGACTATCTCACTAATCCTAATATTGACCATGAGCAATTTCAAGCCACCACTACCACCCTTAGGACTGAGGAAGTCATTGATATAACCATCTATTCAGATGAGTCTACACATAGGGAGGGCACTTCTAGAGTGAGTGAGTACAGGGTCAAGGAGGAGGTTAGTGAGAATGATGAACCTAGTTAGGTTCAAAGTGAGATAAAGGAAGAGCCTAGGGAGATAGAGAGTGAAAAAAGAGAAGAAAATATAGAGATACCTAGGAAAGTGAGTCCTTACATCTTAGTACATGATTACATGACTCCTTCACAATCTTTCTTGTACAAGACTTATGGCCAAGAGCTTAATGAGGATCCCAAAATTTCAATTGCTTTTTATTTGTTGAATCCTTATTATGAATTACTAATGAATGAACTAAGGCCAAATTTTGAAGCCATACCACGATGTGGTATTAGTTGACTTTGTACTCAACATTATGCAGTTTAGTTTTTAATTTTTAATTTTTTTAATTTTATTTTTGACTATGAGTTACAATATTAGATATAAGAATGAATAATCATATGCATTGATACATTTGAGTATGATTTCTGATTCTTCTTCTAATATTCTTGTAATTGTTTGAATCTCTCTTGAATGCATAAGTTGAAAGGATTAATTTCATATGCAACTGTCATAGCATTACGGTATCATCCTTAGTTATCTTTTTATAATTATATCCTACATGAGTAGAGATTTACTTTGTGAGCTTTATATCTATTAACGCTTTTTAGAGTGTTTCCATTCACTCAAGAATAATTTGTTCATCTTCTATTCATTCAATAGCTTCATTATGTTTGTTCTTGATTCATATGTTGAATACTGATTCGAGTTGTTGATACTTATACTCTTTTGAATTTCACTTTTATGTACTTCAGATATGATTCTAGGCCATTTTTCTTATTTTAAGTCACAAATTTTTTTTGTTGAATGCATTCCCTTGGAACCAATTTAAACCCATATGTGAGGTGATCTTTGTTAAAATATACCATTGTAAAAGTATTCCCCTAATATAAAAATACGAGTATCTCCACTTGTGAAAATATCATTGAAAGAAGGGTGATATGTTTGTGATATGAAAAAAAAAGAAACTATCAAAGAAAGCAAAAGAAGGGAAAAACAACAACAAGAAAAGAAAAAATAAAGAGGTTAGATTTTGAAAAAAGAAAAAGAAAAAAAGAAGCAAGGAAAAAAAGAAAAAAAATGAAACATCAAATGAAATTAGAAATTGGAATTGTGTCCTTATAGATCATTACATGTCTTGATCACACATGTTTTGAACTATTTATCCTTTCCTTTCCTATCTTATACCTCTTAGCCAAAGTTACAACGGTAAAAAGTCCTAGTTGATCTGAATAGTACATATCTATGAATTTATTTTGAGTACAAGTTATATCTTGTCAATTACTTTGATTTGTGTTTAGTTTTGAATATTCGTTCATGAAACTATGCCAAGTTGAATACACTTACACCTTATCAGTTTTTGTTGTTGGATTGCTCTTTTGTGTTTCATTAGATTTACTTTATTTTGATGAGCTTTCTATTGTGAGTACCTTGTGTGCTCATTTTATTGTGAGTGTATGTCCGGAGAGGGTTGAAATCAAGACTTGAAGGATATAATTATTTTACGTAGTTATGGGTGAGCTCTAATGTGTTGATACGCCACACACACACAATGACTCTTACTTATGTTATTTGAGATTTATTCTAACTTTTGTATTGAGTAATGAAGGGAAAGATGGATGATATATCTCAGATTATCTTTTGCATAGAATTATTTGTTCTAACTATTTTTCTTGTAGGTCATATTTTGATGTTTGTGGGTAACATCACTAGAAACCCTCACGAGACATCACTCGTCCACTAGGGGTAACTTAGGGGTTTAAAGGATTTATGCATAGACTAAATGCATTTGTGACTCTTACGAAAGCAGAGATTATGTTTTTGCTAGGAACTAGCAAAAATCTAGTTGGGGGGTGTGATTGTGCTTCAAAAATATAATTATAAGGCCTTAACTAGTGTTTCGTTAGTGTTAGTTTATGATTTTATATGTCTTTTTAGTTATGTTTGAGTACTAATTAAGTTTATTATGCTTTGTATAGGTTTTAAGTTTAAATGGGAGGATTTCGGATACATTTTGGACATAGATTTTAAGAGAATGCTGCTAGAGTATAAGTTGCTAAAGCTGTGGTACAAGCTGTCGAAGCAAGCAGAACTGAAACTTTGAAAGGTCATATTTCTCAAACTAAGAAGGTTATCAGGGCCCATAATATGTCGATTCCATACAAATTTTTGAGATCTATAACTTTCGTGAAGGCACACTAGCCGTCCGGGGACGCATACGGACGGGCCGTCCAGACAGGCAGTGGCCGTGTTGGTGAAATTGCAAAAAATTGACTAAGTCTGGAGGGTCATCCGCAAGTCGTCTGTAAGCCATCCGGACGCCCCACCCGGGCTAGAAACCTGTTAGGGTTAGGATTGAGGTCTTTTTAAGCCCATATGAGTTCTTTTGATTTAGGGAGAGTTAGAAAACTTTATAGAGAGTTAGGAAATCTTAGAATTAGAGTAGTTTTAGGAATAGGAGTAGTTTTATTGATCTTTTCACCTTTTAAGAATCCTAATTTTTGTATTCATTTAATTTTTCTTTATATTCAAGATTTGATGTTCTTCCAATTGATGCAAGCTTTCATTATAATTTTCTTGTGCTTTCTTATGGCTTTAAATTGCTAGATCTTTTTCTTGGCATAGATTGAAAAGGTAAGTATGTTACATGTAGAGATTCAAGATAGTTATTTATTTTTCAAGATTTTCAGGTCTTGGATCAATATTTATTTTCTTGCCCATGAATATCTTTGAAAACAATATTCTTGATCATATCTAGCATGTATGTATAGACTAATTTGCAAGTAGGGATAGGTATATCTAGAATTTTTAATAAGGGTATTGATTATAATTATTTACATATTCTTATTAGGAGTACTTTAGAAATCTACTGTTCTTGATTAAACTTCAAACATACTTTAAAAATAAGTTTATAAACTGGGACATGTACTAATGAGACTCTGGTATGAACACCAGTAAATAACTGAATATTAACTCCCAAAGGGTAATCGAATCTTGAGTTTCTTTAATCAAGACTATCTTGGGGACCTACTTGTAAGCCTATTAACTGGATCAGTCTTGCCAAAATCTTTTGCTTATTGTTATCTAATTAAGCTTTCTTAGTATAAATTTATTTTCATTCCCTAAAATAATTTTTCAAACCAAATCTCAAATCAAATTTTCCCTTTACATTTTAGAGTTATTTTTTTTAAGAGTTCTACTTTTTCAAAGTGAGTTTTACTAGATTCTATCCATATTCCCTATGGTTCAACCTCGGACTTACCGAAATATTATTACTGCATCGCAACCGTACACTAGCGAATATAAATTGTACTATTCAAGAGCAATTAGTTTTTGGCGTATCAAACGTTTTACGCGTTATACTTTTGAAAAAGACACTATAAAAAATTAGACATAAGTTAATGTAATTTTAGCATAGTATTAATTCTATACTTAATGTATAACTATACTAGTACAATTATTGACCATTACACTTATTCGACTTTAGCAATTGTAAAAATAATTTGTATAACTTATGATTTATGTATTTTTATTAGTATCATGTCATATATTTGTGATATTTTTCTAATATTGAATATATTTAGATTACTAAACATACTTTCCTATAACTTATTAATACTCAAAATACTAAATTAAAATTCAAAGTGATAAATTAACTCATTCATACATCAAGTATTGAAATAAAAAAATAAAAAATTTATTTATCTATCACTTGAACATAATTTTTTTTGTTAATAATGCATTTTAAAAATTGATTTATATGAGACAAAAATATTACCTACTAACATATATAAGAAGAAATTACTTATAAATGTTACTGTAAGTTTGTCCCGGCTTTTTAACTAATGTTGGTATAATACCTAGATAATTATATATTCGTATTTTTTACGTTCTCGTATATTTAGACCGAATTTTGTAACCGTATTTTTTTTATAAAAAAATCGTATTAAATCCGTTTGTATTATATACCATTCTTTTGCCGTCCTATATTTTACTATGTTGCTGTGTATGGATGTTTATTGGCTACATTGGTTAATTTTAAAAATAGGAAGCACATACATGGATGACAGAGTGACGTACCCGTGTCGGAAAAATGTCGAATATGCTCTCTCCCGTCTCCTAATTTTTTTTTATCTTTTTCTCGCCGAACACTCTTTGGACATGCATGTACACTCCTAGGTCATGGTTAACTACTTCTTGGTTTGCAAAAGCTATGATTTTATTTATGGGGAGGAGGAAAGAGGGTGAGAGTGACAAAGAGCTTCATCTGAGCATTTAACAAAGAGGAGCAGAAGGAAGACATGTGGGTTTCTTTTTCTTCTTGTCCTTTGCTTTCTTTTTCTTCTAGGAGACAGAGACTCTTTGCTGCGACAAAAAGAATATGAAGGCAAGCAGGTTGTCGCGAAATAAAATATATATACTCAGGGAGTCCAAAGTCGAACATCAGGGAATGGCAAACCAACAAAATTAAAGAATAAGTGAAAAAAATTCTAGCAAAACAAGCTAAAGAGTGTTGTAAAAAAGAACAATTTTGGTTTGAAAACTATGGATTAAAGTGCTTCGGCATCGAGTGTTCACCAATCAACTAGTATTGAAATATTCATTCAATTGACCTTTTGTAAGTCAATTAAAAATTCAATGACAGTGTTCTTCAACCGGATTGATATAGCTTTGAAAACCTAAAATAAAATATTTTTGATAAACAAATTCTCCAATTAATTAATCAAGAACTCAAACACCAGTTATTTGACTCACAGTGAATCTAAAGCATTTATGGTACTAAATAAAACTTGTTGACAATAAATTTAAAGAGAATTCTAAGCATTTACTGTACCAAGACGACCTTGTTAACAATGAATTAAGAGATTATACAGAGTAAAAATTTTTCTAAAACATTTGAACAATTAATTGAAAGAATAAGATATTGAAACCATTCATTGATCAATTGGATAAAGACTTACAATATAGTTGATGGTCTCATCCCTAGCCTTGGCAAGAAACTTAACAAAACATAAAAATCTTAGGAAGAAGAAAATAGATGAAGAGAAGAATAAAAGATGTAAAGATCCGTTTTTCGTGCCTCTTCTCTCCTATATATATCCTAAAGAGTCTTGAAGAGACAGAAAACTTATTACAAATATATATATCCTCCTCTCTCAGACATATATCCTAAATTATTTTCATAATTTCGTTAACTTTCAACTCACTTTTGAGCATGTTAGGGTTCGATTCATGACATTTTTCATGAAACATAAATTTGTAGAGCTTCGTGTTTTATTTCCAATGCTGCACGAATAGCCTTAATCTAATATCTAACTTAAAAATTATGGCCAAAATATTGGGACCGCATCAAATCCTTAATCTCTTATTTGTCCTCTAGATTTGTTGCTATGAAAATGTTTCGACTCTTGAAGTTAGAGGTGTCGACACTCTGAATAGTAATAATTTTTCTAAGCATATTGTCTTCAGGTGTCAACATCTTCAAAACTGTGAGACCCATGTGGGTGAGGATGAGATCTTGGTAAGTTACGGTAGTGACAAGCTATAACGACTTGGATTTCCGAACTGTTTTAAATAAAATAAGTAAATTAGATTATCTCCTATCGTACTTTTACACTTCACTACAAAAAATGAACTCTCAAAATAATAAATAAATCTCCACATGTCAACATAATTAAATAACCAATACGTCGTGACTCATAAAAATACTTTTAATTAATTCCCAATTAATCCTCAAAATAAGTTACAATTCAATGGCTCCCAAAATAATACATCCTCCAAATAAATAATAATCAAACTTATGATTAACTTTCAAGTGTGTCTCCACAATAATAAATATATTTTCACAAGTTCAAAATAATCAACTTAATGGGCTCTAAATATTGCAATGGTACTTGTTTCACTTTGTTTCACTTCTACCTGAAAAATAAAATTAAATCCAGAAGCATACAATACGACAGGAGAAGAAATTCTCAATTTAGGATAACTAATGCGAAGCTCAACAATTACTAAATTAGTTCAACAAATTGAATTAAATAATAATAATAATAATTATTGGGAGCTAGTTAAAATCATAGAAAATCACGCTAGTAATAAACATTCCAATATTTTCATTGAGCCCATATCTGGCCATTCTTAGTACCATGCCAAAACCTACTTGTGTCACATAACAATACCAAATTTCATAGCCAATATTCGTAGGGTCACCATTCCATATCCAACACCCTGCAGGGTCACCATTTCACAACCATTTTCAATAATAGACTAACGGGTGTGTTTGTACATGTATTGATCAGTTCCATGGCACATTAGCCAAAACATAATTTAACAATTTTTAAAATTTTTTTTTATTAGCGAACGAACATGATATTCAAGAATCTGCTAAAAGAAATTTAACAAGCCAACAATAATATAATCAAGAAGTTTAACAACGAGTACGAATATTAAAAAATGAATACAATCAAGAAATAATAAGAATACAATCTTTGCAAAGAGATTTAGGAAAGAACATATCGTTTACAACTGGTTTAACTCAAACATGTGCTATAATTTCTACAGAGATCGGCCTACAACCCCTAGTTATTCTGTTAAATTTTACAGGTTAATAATAAAATTCAGTAGAGTAAAATAAATTTCACTTCTAAATCTTATATCCAGAAATAAAATTGAACACACCAAAAGACATATTTCACTTACAGAACTTCAAATTAAGGTTGTAGAATTTCTCCTCTTTTTTCCATGACTTTCTTCCTCTTATTTTTTTTTCTTTTCCATTTTTCTTTTTTTTTTTTTTCCTTCTCTATTCTTCCCTCGGCAGCACTCGTCCCTTTTTTTTTCCCTCACTTCGGCAGCCTACCACGAGAACCTTCCCCTCTCTTCTTATTTCTCCCCCTCCCCCTTTGTTGGCTGAAGCAATTGGTGTGGAGTTGATTGGCCGATTGGCCTCTCATTACATAGGCAACATGTGCTTGGGGAACAAGTCAAGCTAGTGGTCTCATTGATATTATCATTTCTCTAGGACAAAATTTGCAATTATCTTTATTATTTATTCACCCTTACCTAATCTTTTATTCATGTTATAATCCCCTTACTTTCTCTTCACTTAAGCCCTTACATGGATGTCCGCCATCTCCGTTTTATCATTTTATGTAACTTTTCGTCCTCCATTTAGGGTTATACCATGCTAGGTAAATGTCCCCTCCTTGGGAATTTATTTGAGCCATTTAGCTATTATTTTTTATTTTTCTTTATATATTTAAAATAAAATATCAAGGAATCTAAGTATTTAATTCATAACACAATCATACAATTTTAAGAGTGTTATACTCTTATATTAATGCATAAAATAAATTGTAGTTCACCCTTTTTTTTCCTTCTAATTTCCAAGGCCTTACTTTTGGTTTTTGATTAATTTATTTTGAATAAATAAATATTTGTTCTCTCCAATATTTCTCTTTTTTTTTTTTTGCTCCAAATTTATTTGCATCACACAATTGTCTCCCCATCCTTGAAATTTCATCTAAGTAATTTATTTCTCAATTCTATTTTCCTAGGATTAGAACATAACTCGAAAATTGATGCAATAAAATTTTAGGGTGTTACATAGGCTAGTTTCAATATTATGTATTGAGATTTCACATTGTATAGGGAAGGAGAGGCAAAATGCTATATATATAGGCACTTGTATCTCATTAGTCTAACGCATTTCAAAGTGGTTTGGGTTCAGCCATAAAGCGAAAAATGTTGTACCATGTGCATTTTGGCTTCTGATAAAATGATATTAAAGTCAATCCCAACCGAAAGTCTACAAATCCAGCCTAACGAGAGGACACATTACCCATTAGGGTTGCACATGGTGTGGCTTGGTGTGGAACAAATATTCAATTAAATGTTAGTACCAATTACTATTAGTTAGATTTAGTGTTGGACAATGGGGGATTTATCTAATACTTGAAACGGAAAAAATTAAAAATAGAAATAGCACCTAAAATTACGGGTATTATCTATTTGTTGGATTGTTTATAGTAGTGGGTTACAGAAAACAACTCAAATCTTATTTTTAGCGTAGCTATGAATTTTGTTCTGTACTAGCTTGTACCAGCTGGTATGTAGTACATCGAATAAAACAGTACAAGAAGAGGTCAGTACATTTTGGATAATTCTTTGGCCTGTTCCGAACTATTTCAAATGTGTAGGGATATTTTAGGCATTTTTCAATTTGTACTTACCAATCATTTTTGGAATAGTGTATTATGGTAAAATACGTTTCTTTAAATTTTTACGATAGATGTCTACAAGAAATTGCTATTTTGAACATATATTTGTGTGTTGAATAATATGTTTATGTACTATATATTAAAATAATTGGTATTGAATGGTAGTTGAAATTAGCAATGACATATTATGTACAACAAATAATATATGTAAATATACATTTTTCTCAGAAGATACAAGATTTATAATAATAAATTCAAAACGGTTTAATCAAAACGTATTGATACTAATACATACTATATACGTTGAACCAAAACATATTGATACTAGTACATATCACACATTGACTGATGCATAATTGACAATTATAATTTTTAGAGAAATAATATTTGTGAGAAACCTATGCTAACGCCAAATGCATCATTTGGAAGAGAAAAAAAAGTCCAACAATTAAGTAGTATTGAGTTTTGCTGTACTTATTCAAATCAATTTTTGCCATTTAACTTTTATTTTTTAAAAAGTCTTTCTATTCACAACAAATTAATGCTACTAGTATAATAAAACGTCACATTTCATAATTTAACAACGACAAGTCAGTGGAAAATGGGTACTATTGAACTTTTTTCCATTGTCGATGATAAGGTGGGAAAAAATAAAGGGGTACAACAGGAAAATGCATTTCCATGTGTTGGATTGGATAACCAGCAAAAGTGCCATAGTAGCCGAAGCAATGGAGCCCACCAGAGAAAGCATTATCCATTATGTTGGATAGCAGTTGGAAACTTGAGATTTGACGACCCACTAAATATGAGTGATCAGAATCAGGTGCTGGGCTCACCATAGAATTGACAGCTACAATAATATCAAATAAGTAAAAGCTTAAATTATGAAAAATATTTTTTTTACAAAAATTTTTATCAGAATAACGTGCATGTGTTACATTTGTTTGGCATGTCAAAAGCCATACTCAACATTGACAGAATCACTCATAACAACAGCAAATGGTAGAGCTGGAGCCTTCTCTCTTTCCCTTTGGCATTGTTGGAGTTGTTGAGTGGTGTTGTCAACGTTAAGTTCATCTTTGAATTCAAGTCGAAGGTGAGGTTTTCGGAAACCATGAAACAATTTCGAAAAGAAAAGGCTTTGGAGAGAGTTAGAGAGAGAGAGGAAAAGATGACAAGAGCATTGTGGACGAGGTTTTTTTTTATAGAGGAGAACTCAATTTCTGGGGAGAAAAAAAACCTTAGTGGTTGAGTAGTGTTCTATTAATCAGGAAACTGAATTGGTTGCAAAATGAAAATTTTTAATAAAAACCATTTCATGACAAAGTCTGATAAGAATGACTACTACTTAACCACTTGACTTTTTTTTTTTTTTTTTCAATTTTTCTGATTGAAATGCCAAAGAAATAGGGGATAAGAAGCCTTTGATGACTCTTCTCCCAAACACATGCTATATATATATATATTGTGGGTCAAGAAACTCTAGCCCAGCCCATCAGGGCAGACTCAATAAAGATTAAACAAATTTATTTGGGGCTGTAATAGCCCAAATATCTCCATACAGCTTAGGCCCATATTCTTGAGATTACCCTAAGTCACAAGACTTCTTAGCCCAAAGAGATGGGACACTTGCTAGGGGTATTAGAATACTCAATACTCGATTGTCAGCATTTAATGCTGAACAAACTCGCATTTAATGCTGAAGAGATGCAGCACACAATGGCCATACTCACGTCCGGTCAGTCGAACTCGAGCATGGCGATAAAGGTGAGTTTATGTCCAATCAGTCAACTCTAGTCAACATAAGCCTATGAGATAGGTTATGATTACTGGAGTAGGCTTAACAGAGAGTGCTACACTATAAACACTAAAGCCTCAAGAAGCAAGGTGTGGACAATGAGATTCAAGCATATACAGTCTTTATTCACTTCATTCTCGAGGGAGATTGCTAACTTAATCGTCGGAGTGTGATCGGCCTATAGAGGGTCGATTCATTCTAACTCCTTTGTCTCCTCACAGCAAGTTGGTGTTCTGTGATATTAGTTCGAGTGATTGGCCAGACTTTCTCAGAAATTCCACTTACAATTGGCGATGTCTTTAGGAAGGTCTAAGCAAATATGAGTACTAGCTTCTTAGGGGGAAGAGGAGTCCACCCCACTAGGCGAGGGAACGAAACTCCCTCTAGCAATGGCAATACCAATTCGACTGGCTGCAAAACTACTCTGGAAAGAAGCAACTGGGGTTGGCTAAGGAGGTCAGAGACTTGATCTCCTAGTGGGAGCCTCCGGGAAGCACGAGGCAAGTTACGGAGGGACCCATACTACGTCAGGGGACCAAACCCCCATAGAAATCACCATTGGGACTTGGGCCCTTCACTCTCCAGTGGACATGTGCCTAATGACCATTCGCTTCATGCTGCTGAGCGGGAACTTTGGCGACGCGACGAGGAGATTGCCAAACTCACTTCCTAAGTCAGGGCAATGAGAGATGCAATCTCCAGAAAAGATGATCGAGTTAGAGGAGGATCATCAGGCCATCCCAATGATAGGAGGAATCGAGATTCCAGAAGCAGAAGTTTAACATCGATGCACATTGTTAGGAGCTATGCCTCCAGTACCGGTCGCTACAACGAAACACAAGGAGATCGGTAACACAAGAGGAGCCAAACACTGTGGGACAGAGATTGGGCTAGAGCCGGTTAGCAACATAAGGAATGGAAAAGGTGGCTAAACGAAAAACTTGACAACAGAGAGCAGCACCCCAAGGCACGCACTACCCAGGACATGGTCATCAGAGCCCTGGATCAGATTGGATCCACACCTTTCACGAAAGAGATCAAGTGCTGCCAACCTCCAAGAAAGTTTGCCCTACCGAAGTTCACACCATATGATGGGAAGGCGGATCTAATCAATCACGTCCGGCACTACAAGCAGATGATGGCACTCTGGAGTGGATATCAATCCTTGATGTGTCGAGTTTTTCCATCTAGCCTGGAAGAGGTGGCCCTACGATGGTTCGAAAAGTTACCGTCCAAATCAGTTTCAAACTGGAGACAACTTGCTGAACTATTCACTGCTCGCTTCATAGCCAACAGTAAGCAGCCTAGGGAGGTAGATTTCCTACTTACCTTACAGAAGAATGATGGAGATGGATTACGGGTGTACACGTAGCTCTACTGGAAGGCCTACAATGAGATTGACGAGTGCAACAAGCAGCTGACTGTAACTCAGTTTAAGATCGGCTTGCCAAGAGAGCACCGCCTATGACAGTCTTTAATGAAGAAGCCGACCCTCATGGTGCAGGAGTTAATGTCGATAATCGAGCGATATGCGAGATTAGAATAAGATGTACCACAGCTAACCCCTGAGAAGGTCAGCATTATCACTGAGAAGAGGAATGAATGGGTCGCAAAGAAGCTTCGGTGGGAAGACAATAACAACCGGTGCAAGAAGACAAATAACGGGGTCTATACTGTCTTCAAAGATCCCATTTATAAAATCTTGCCCCAAATTCGTGACAAGCCGTTCTTTAAATCGCCTCCGAAGTTGGGAGGAGACCTTATAACCCGAGATCAAAGGACATTTTGCTGTTATCACAAGGAGAAAGGGGTATCAAATGGAGAATTGCCGACATCTCAAAAGCCACCTGGAAGATCTGGCGAAGGCTAGTCATCTTAACCAGTACATTGACAGAGAGAAGACAAAACGGGAGGTCGAGGCTAGAGCCCCCTTTACAGAAAGAAGACAGAGTCGAACCGGTCCAGGTGATCAATGTGTTGCATGGGTCGCAGAGTCAGAAGCTGTTGACCAACATAAATACAGGGCCGAGATACAAAAGGCTGTGCACTTGTGGGAGGTGATGCAGATAGGCCCTCCGCACAAGAAGGTTAAGATCAATAATAATATTGCGGCTATAACTTTCATTGACAAAGATCTCGTGGGAGTTTAGACCCCCCCACAATGACACACTGGTTGTGACTCTACAAATGGCAGGTTGTGATGTGAAGAGGCTGCTCATTGACCAAGGGAGTTCCACCAAGGTTATGTACTACGATCTATTCAAGAAGTTAGAGCTAAAGGATGCCAACCTCCAACCCTCGTTCATTCCATTGATCAGGTTTAGTTCTAACCCAGTTTGGCTGCTAGGGAAGGTAACTATTCTTATAATTGCAGGAGGAATTACTCTGCAGATAGAATTCCTAATGGTCAACGTACCCTCCCCATATAATGCAATCATGGGTCGAACATGGTTGCATCTCATGAAGGCTATCCCATCTTTCTACCATCAATTGATTCAATTCCTAACCCCAAAGGGGGGTGCAAGAGATAAGATGGGACCAAGTGGCCACTAAGTAATGCTTTCTTATGGTGTGTGCGACAAAAGCAAAAGCTAGTAAAGTATAGATGATGGAGCTTCATGAGGATACACCCACGATTGATGACGTTGGGTAGATACCAGAGAAAAAAGCCATCGAAGAATTGAACAAAATCCACGTAGATTGGCATAAGGAGAAGTACTTTATGATCAGTGCTTCCATATCCAAGACTGAAGAAAATGCCTTGATCGAGCTTCTAACAAATTACATCAAGATCTTTGCTTGGACTCCTTACGACATGCCAGGGATCGACGTGGAGGTTGCTTGCCACAGATTAAGTCTGGACCCACAGTGCCGACCTGTGGTCCAGAATGACAGGAGAGCGGCCACACAACATGTGGATGTTGTCATAGAAGAAGTTGAAAGGCTCCTTGATGTTGGTGTAATTAGAGAAGTCCACTACCCATGTTGGCTGTCAAACACAATTGTTGTGAAAAAGAAGGATGAAAAATGGAGAGTTTTTGTTGACTTCACCGATCTGAACAAAGCATGCCCCAAGAACCTTTTCCCTCTTCCCAAGATTGATCAACTAATCGATGCAACGACTGGTTTTGAAAGAATGAGCTTCCTGGATGCTTATCATGGGTATCCCCAGATCCCGCTCCATGAAGACAACCAAGAGAAAACTACCTTCATAACTCCAAGGGGCTTCTTCTGCTACAAGGTAATGCCCTTTAGACTAAAGAATGTCGGTGCCACCTATCAGCGACTAGTCATTAAAATGTTCAAAGACCACGTCAGCAGCACTGTGGAAGTTTATATCGATGACATGGCGGTCAAAAGTAAGATTGGCAGTCACTATTTGGAGAACTTGATGGTGGTATTTAACATTCTGAAGTAGTACAAAATGAGGCTTAACGCCTCCAAGTGTCTGTTCGGGGTCAGCTCGGGAAGTTTATGGGTTGTTAGTTACACACCGGGGTATTGAGATAGATTTGTAGTAGGTTAGTACTATTCAGAATGTCCAAGCTCCAAGGAACACCAAAGAAGTACATAAATTGATTGGCATAGCAACGACCCTCAACAGATTCATTAGCCGATCTTCAGACAAGTGCTGAACATTCTTTTAGCTTTTCAAAAAACATGAGCGATTTAGCTGGACCCAAGAATGTTATCAAGTCTTGGTAGATTTGAAGAAGTACCTAAGCCAACCTCCCCTACTTTCCACCCCATCGAAACATGAAGAGCTCTTCCTTTACCTGGTGGTGTCAGAGCATGCAGTCAGTGCTGTACTACTCCGACAGCAAGATTAGTAACAGAAGCCGATCTATTATGTCAGCAAAACTCTCTTGGGGGTAGAGAGCAAGTATCTACCATTAGAGAAACTGGCCCTTGCATTAGTAGTAGCGTCAAGCAAACTGGTGCACTACTTCAGGGCCCACACTATCAACGTTCTCACGAACCACCAGCTAAAACTACTCTTGAGAAGGGCTGACTTCTCTGATAGGATAGCTACTGTTGAGCTGAGAGAATTCGACATCAAGTTCCATCCCTAATCAATAGTCAAGGGGCAGGTACTGGATGATTTTATTACTGAATTCTCTGTTGAATTGCCGCAGGAAAACAACCTAACACCATCTGCCAATTTCCAAAATAATCACCTCCCGTTGGACTTTTGGGAAAATGTTGATCATTAGAAACTGTTCATTAACGGAGCATCCAATGACTGGGGTGCAGGATCGAGGATAGTCTTTATCACACCAGACAGTATAGCATTGCGGAAGGCCATCAAACTGGAGTTCACTGCTTCAAACAACAAGTCAGAATATGAGGCTATGCTCGCTGGGCTGCACTAAGCTATCGATATTAAAATTACCAAAATCATGATCTACTTAGACTTCCAGTTAGTAGTGAATCAGATCACAGGAGAGTACGCAGCAAAGAGCGATAAAATGGCATAGTACTTGGTCAAAGCAAAAGAATTGTTGTCCAAATTTAGCAAATATAGGCTCCACCAGATTGGCCTTGATATCAATGCTCATGCAGATGCCTTGGAAATGCTTACGACGAACCTAAAGTTTGGCTCGAAGAGAATAATCCATGTGAAGACGCTAGCCAGTCCTAGCATATTTCAAGAAGAAGAGCAAGCCCTGGCAATTGAACAATTGGAACCATCCTGGATGGACCCATTAATCTCCTATCTAGACATAGACGAACTCCCCAAAGACGAGAATGAAGCCAGATACTGGCTGTCACTAACCAAGGAACTCTATTGAAGATTTTTCACAGGTCCTTACTTGTACTGTGTTCACCCAAAAAAAGTGCATGACATCCTGTTCGAAATCCGGTGGCCCTATATGAAAAAGGACGCGGCCTAGTACGTACTGAAATGTGAAAAGTGTCAAAGGTTCTCCCCAACTATACATCAGCCCGTCGCGGACCTCACAACCTTAACCAACCCTTCGCCTTTTGCCCAATGGGGATTGGACATAGTGGGGCCTTTGCCCTGAGCTCCAAGCAACAAAAGGTTCCTTATTGTGACAACAAATTATTTTATCAAGTGGGTAGAGGCAGCACCCTTGTTAACCATCAAAGAAATTGATGCCAAACGATTCGCTTAGAGAAACATAGTAACAAGGTTCAGCATACCTTGGGTCTTTGTCTCAAACAATGGCACCCAATTCAATGGCAACATGTTCGGGTCATTCTGCGACGAGCTCGAGATCATAAATTACTATTCAACACTGGCCTATCCACAGTACAATGGGCAAGCTGAAATTTTAAACAGGACTATGCTGCATTGGAAAGGGCTAAAGGAAAATGGGCGGAGGAACTGTCCAGCGTCCTATGGTTCTATAGAACCACCCCGAGGAGATCTACTAGTGAAACTTCCTTTTCTTTAGCCTACGGAGTGGAGGCAGTTATACTGTTGGAGGTGGGGCTACCAACGATCAGATCGGCAACATTTAATACTAGACTTAACGACTAGACTCTGGCCAAAGATCTGGATCTTATCGAAGAAAACAAGGAGGCTGCCCTGATTAGATTCACCGGATATCATCAACAATTAAGTCGCTCCTACAACAAACGGGTTTGTCCAAGAGCCTTTGTACTTGGAGACTTAGCACTACAGAAAGTATTGGGGGCAACAAAGAATCCAATAGATGGAAAGCTCGGCCCCAACTGGTAGGGTCCCTACTGAGTGGCGTCCCAAGTCAGCGTGGGGGCATACCAACTAGAAACTTTTGAAGATGGGAGACAGCTACCCCAACCTTGGAACACCAACAACTTGAAGAAATTTTACCAGTAGAATTGAATCCTGTATGATGTAACAACTCAGTAATGTTTAGTTCTTCTGAAGTTTCATACGGTCAATAAAAATTTGAAGTCATTCGAACAAATTCATTTGTCTGATGCTACTCCAAAACATAAAGCACTGAAGGAAGATAAAAAAAAAAAAAAAAAAAAACAGGTTGTTCTAGACCATTTAAAAACTTGGTTCTGGACCATTTATGGCCAGGTTGACCAATGAAGGTCATAAAAACTAAGTGTAAAAATTTGGTCTTGAACCATTTATGGCCCAGTCGACCAATGAAGGTCATAAAAACTAAGTGTTCGACAATGGAGGTCATAAAAATCAAGTGTAAAAACTTGGTCCTGGACCATTTATGGTCAGGTCGACCAATGAAGGTCATAAAAACCAAGTGTAAAAACTTAGTCCTATCTAAGTTGGGTAGGTCGACTAATGAAAGTCACAAAAAATCAAGTGTAAAAACTTGATCCTGGACCATTTAGGGCTAGGTCGGCCAATGAAGGTCATAAAAAACCAAGTGTAAAAAACTTGGTATCGTCTAAGATGGGCAGGTCGGCTAAACGAAGGCCACAACTTTTATAAACAAGCTTATAACCAAGACCCGCCTTGGTCCTGCCTAAGTCAAGAAGGTCGGCAGAAAAAAGCCATAAAAACTAAAGAATAAAAAAATAAGTACCTTGACTAAGCTCGACTCAAGTCCGGTAGGTTGGCCAAGTGAGGGGGCACAATTTACTAATTGAGGCATTTATTTTCTTCACTAAAATCAATTTTCTGCCTAAGTTTGGTAGCTCGACAAGCAAATGAAAAGTTTTTATTTTCCTAACTTATCTAGAAAACTTTGTTTTTGGCAAGTTAGCCCAAGAGTGGTCAGAAAATTTGTTTACAGTATAAATTAACTATCTATGAGAAAGGTACTCATAGCACAGAAAAGTATGTATGCAGAAGACAACAAATGAGAAAAACTGTTCATTTATAAAATATGCGAAGCTGACAATTATATTCACAGAAGAAAAAGAAAAAGCAAAGTAAAATGTCCTAAGGTAGCTTGACAATTGGAGGCTAGGCGAGGGGCAGATGAGATGGAGGTAACTCGGCAGTTGGAGGCTTAATGAGGGTCAGATCAACTAGAGGCAACTCAGCATAATTGCCTTCATTAACTACCTCGGCTTCAGGGACAGTGTTCGCCCATCCACTTCGAGTGTCTCCATCAGCTTCGTCCTCAAACTCGAATTTAGCATCAGCCCAAGCAGCTATCTCCGTCCAAAGAAGGAAAGATTTGTCCAATTTTAACTTTCTTAGAGTCGACATCCAGCCATCTTGAAAGGCGCCCTCAGAAATGCGCTTCACCTGGATCTCAAACTGATCCCCGGTATTATTAAAACCCTTTGTGTACTGAGCGTCACCTTCCTTCTTCAGCCTTTCCACCTTTAATAGAGATTCAGCCAGAGCCGTTTTTGTTGGGGATTGCGGAATTTCCACGATCTGGCTATAGTGTATACGCATACTACCAAAAATTCTGATCTGATTAGCATAACCTAATCTACATGATTAGAATCATACCTTTGAGATCTCTCTAGTTTGATCCTGAATAACAAGAATCAGCACTAAGCATAAAGTATCCGCTCGAACTCAACCTTCGGACTTCTGCTGTATTCCTCGCACACGCCTTGCTCTACAGAGAGTGGGCTTGTCGCTGCTAGGGTTTCTCTTTCTCACAAAAACGTGTATCTCTCAATTATGTGCCGAGTGTAACCCTAGCAGCTCTTAGAGCGCGTATATATATAGGCTACAACAGGGACCATAGGATTAGTATAACCAGGGCTTCTTATGCAAATAAGGACTCCTAATCCAACCAGGATTAATCCTTATTTACGTAAATTATAATTTATACCACTAATGAATTATAATTGCACTCCCTGTTATACTAGAAATTATATTTCGAGCTCCATATTATTAAATGCCTATTTATCTCCCCACGTTAAGATTACAGATACCCGTCTATTAAATTAAATTACTGACAATTAAATTTAATAGACTTATTTAATTCCTTGAGACCTTCCACTTAACTTATTTGATATGTCGAATTCATAATCCATCTGCAGGGTTTGACATAATCAAAACTTAAAAGCTTCCTCAAGGGGGTATCATCAATCCTTATACGGGGACGTTGATTTCATCAATAATAAATATTCATCATACACGTAATGTTATTGTTCAACTCACTGAGTTTATTAACCCACAAAGAATCTCACTCTTCTGCGAATCAAAACAATAAATACTACATGCATGTGTTTATTTATTATATTAGGAATAAGAGCATAAGCACTCATAATAATCATGAGGTATTAATTGTTTTATATAGTCAGTATAAAAACAATTACCTCAACATGGTCATGTTCAATACACACAAAGTGTACTAGTGCAAGGAGTTGGAACTATACCGTTCCCCATTGTCAAGACAGACCTATTAAAACCTTGTACTACAGTCCTACTGGTGGTGTGTCCATTTCCATCTAAGACTGTGAACGATAAACTTATATTCCATAAGAACCGATGATGTGATCTTCTATGTGTAAGTCGTACTCTACACACCAAATCATCTACTTTATAGAATAAGAGACACACATGCATAATCATTAAATAAATAATGCAATGTAAACATTTCTCACACAGATTCTCATTAAAATGGAATAACTAATTTATTAATAAATACTAAAGCCATTACACAAAATATGTCTTTTAGTATAAATTCCCAACAGTTTTCGCTTCGGATGCCGACTTCTCAGCCTCGGCCAACATAGCTTTCAAATCGGCAGCCTTAGCCTTGGCTTCATCGAAGTCTTTTTCCTTTTGTTTGTAGTAGGATTGCGTTTTTGCTAGAAGGACCTGTTGATCCTGAAATGCCTTTTGGAAACCCTTGGCCTCACGATCTCTCGTGTGGAATTTATCCTTCAACCGATCGTGGTTTTGCAGCAGGTTGTCGTACAGATCTTGCAGAACCCCAACAGTCGCGTCAGCATAGTTGAGAACCAATCCTAGATGGTCATGGCTCAACCAGCAATCTTTGGTCGGGCCATGAACTCCTCGGGTATCGACTCTTCCACCTTGCCTTTGCCTTTTGGATCAGTACCCACCGACACTGATGAGAGAGCAACAAAATCTACCGCCTTTACTTGAGCAGCCTGTTTCTCGGCAGTTTTTACCAGCCTTCTTTTCTTCGCTCCTTCTTGAGATATTGGAGCTTCACCCAGATTAACCATCTTTGGGGTAGCAGGAGCTCTAGTGCTGGAGTGCACGGCGGGAGGAGGAACATTGGCATCACCAACATAAGTAGTGACTCCAGTGATGGAAGAAATGGTGGCGACAGAGGATGAGGCCACCCATCTCCTCTTCCTAGAAATTCTTCCTCCCGGTGCTAGTGACAGATCTCACACCTTAGAAGCCATGTCACTTTTAGCAATGTAGTTAGGGGGACAACAGCAAAAGTGGTAGGGAGAGGGGGCAGAAATGCCGGGTATTCGCCAATCTTGTGCCGACCTCCCTCTGTCTTTTGCGCAGCGAGAACCGGGCCAGCAACTCCGTGTATCGCCATAAAAGATTGGTACCAAACTGGGTATCCTAGTAAGATGTGAGCAGCTCGCCCGTTTCTGGTTAACGCTTCTTCGCCATTGTACGCCCAGGCAACACCTAAAGCGTTCAAGTCAACCCCCAGGAGAAAATTTTACTGCAAAGAAGAAATAAAAGGGTAACGAGTCAGAAATAGACGAAATTTTAGGCAAATAAGAGGAAATGTTTGTAGCAAATCGGGGAAGAAGTGATCGACCTATTTTCTACGGGACCTTGGGGCATCATGTTGGTGGGGCTAACTCCACTGGGATATCCCCAAATTCCCAAGGACCATTCCCCCTAACTATGATGTCGCCAATCACCTTCCCCGAGCTTGGAAGAAATTGAACCAACTCTTTGGGGCTAGTTCTGGCCCTAAATTAATATCTATGGTGGTCTGACTGGGCATTGCTCACCTCTACTGTCGAGTAGCAGTAATCGAACTCGTGAAGCCTCAGGTTTAGACCTAACCGTCTGTTCAACTCAACCACTCCCATCACTATCCTATCGCCATTTGGTGCGAGCTGGATTGGAGAGATTTCGTAATGGTTAAGGATTTCAGTCAGAAAGGGGTGAATGGGAAAGCAAAGTCCTCCTTCCACAATGGCAATGAGAGGGAAAGGAGTCCCCTCCTCAGTTACTACCTAACCATCGTCCTTAGGACTGATCAACCTAATGTCTACGCCCACTGAAAAATTGTATTAGTCCTTAAACGAAGCAATATTATCGGAAGAGTTAAGCATACTCCTAAGCCGTGAACCCATTATAGATCGGGGATGAAGAGTTCTAGGGTTTCCTAACTGGAGACGCTAGAAATGAATGAGAAAAAGGAAGAACTTACAGAGTTGCTATCCTCGCGAAGGAGACAGATGCAAAGTTAGGGATTGCTCTACGCTCGATAGGTAGTCACAATTCATTTGTCTGCAGAGAAAGTTAAGATAGCGACAATGGGTTTTAGTTACTTAACAGTCACATCTCATTAAAAGACTTTTGAAGGTTGACATCATACACCGAATAGCAATGATACACCAGCCCCAACCCCCTACTAAAGGGCACTAGGGCTAGGGGGCAATTGTGAGTCAAGAAACTCTAACTCAGCCCATCAAGGCAGGCCCAATAAAGATTAAACAAATTTATTTATGCATGTAACAACCTAAATATCATCAACATAGCTCAGGCCCATATTCTCGAGATTAGCTCAAGTTGCAAGACTTCTCAGCCCAGAGAGCTGGGGCACTCGCCAGGAATATCAGAGCACTTAATACTCGATTGTCAGCATTTAATGCTGAACAAACCCGCATTTAATGCGGAAGAGATGCATCACACGATGGCCATACTCACGTCTAGTCAGTTGAACTCAAGTATGGCAATAAAATTGAGTTTTTGTCTGATTAGACAACTTTAGCCGGCATAAGCCTATGAGATAGGTCATGATTATCGGAGTAGGCTTAACAGAGAGCACTACACTATAAACACTGAAGCCTTAAGAAGTAAGGTATGGACAATGAGATTCAACCATATACAGTCTTTATTCACTTCATCCTCTAGGGAGATTACTAACTTAATCGTCGGAATATGATCGGCCCATAGATAGTAGATTCATTCTAACTCCTTTGTCTCCTTGCAGCAAGTTGGTACTCTGTGATATTGGTTCGAGTGATCAGCCAAGCCTTTCCAAAAATTCCACTTATATATCAAAGTGTGGGTAGTCCTTCAAATCCCATTATTGTCTAGTATTCTAATGTCCTTTTCCTTTGGCTTAAACTTCCAAACACAATAAATTATTTGACTTGTGATGCATTTCAAAGACCAGAAACCAACATGATAGAAAATTCAATCTTGAAGGTTTCTATAGAGATGGGATGATATTCTCTAATCCCCCAAAGACTTTTTCGATGCCTTAATATGACAAACCTTATTTAAAGGGAACATCTTCCTAAAGGATATTGAGATGACATGCCTACCGTGTACTTGTAGTACAAAAGATGAATATATATGTCTTTTTTATTTTATTTTATGGCTTTCATGTTATTTTTAATCCTCTGATGAAATTTTTTTGGGTAAATTTCACCTCCCTCGAAATTCTTCAATATTGCACTTAACCCCTTCTTGTTTGAGAAATAGGCACAAAGCTCCCTTACCACGGTTCAAGAACATAAGGTGTGTTTTTTCATTTTTTTTTTTACTAAGTTAACTAATGAAAGTTATAAAGCCCTTCATTCAAGTTTGTATATAACGCTATATTTGCCTCACGGATTCATTAAGAGGAAAGTTCAAGGAAAATAAAATTAAAGGGAAAGGAAAGGAAAATATGATTCTTTTAAGTTTGGTTGTTTAGGGAATCTTAAGGAAAAGAAAATGATTTTCATTTCATTTGGTTTCTTGGGAAAAGTAAAAGGAAACAGATAAATAAAACAATCATTTGTCACCACACAATTGGTGTGGGAAACCTTTGGAAAAGAATTGAGATACATTCTTTTAATTTTTTTTTGTCTATATATACATTTTTTACTTTATTATTTTTTTTAATTACTAAAAATGAATATGAAGATAGACTATTATTCTACACAACTGTCAAGGCACATTGCTCCCTAACACCACATAGCTATCTAAGTGAGACCCCACTATATCTATGTAGGAGACGAAAGTTAAGTCTCACTGTATGATCATGTATTACGTATATATAGCATGAAGTTGAAATTTGAAATTTTGTTTCCCAGTCTTTCACTCTTTCCTTTTCATATATGGGTTGTCTACGTGTATGGCTATTTCCCAACATTCTACATTAGTGATCAGTATATAAGACTCGCATGAACTTACAACTTCTTTGTCATTTTGTTTTTTAATTGCCAATTATAACTAGCTTCAAATAATTAAAACAGAAAATGAACAAATATTTTCACTAGGTCATCCAGCAAATATCTGATGAACAGTTCAAGGGGGATCTTCACAACCGAAATATGTCATGGGCCAATTACAACGAACCCTTAACAAAAAGCAATAGGCTGAACCAGTTTAGTGTTCATCCTTTTGCCATCACAGAATGCTACTCCTCTTTAAGTAAAAACATTACTTTTCCTTATAATAATCCAAGCTAGATTTATACAAAAGTATAGCTACTAAAATAGAAAGTGGAATCTGAAAATGATCGGGAAAACGGACAGAAAATGCAGTAAAATAATATAAGGAAGTGGGAAGCGCAGAAGCAATTGAGAATTAAATGAGAAATTTAGTGGGAATTTTAGTAAAAACGTTTTGCAAGACTTAGAAGATTTTAAAATACTTATTGAAAACCTATATAAATACTTCGAAGGATACTATTGTATAGTATAATGAATGCTTAGTTAATACTTAAGGAAAAATAATGTATATAAAATGATAAATTACACTGTATATCCTTACACTTTACACTCATTCTTACTTCAAAACATTCATTTTTAATTATAATAATTAAGTTCCTAAGTTTTCAATTTGCTACAATGTTAACTTCTTCCAACTTCTGTTTGGGCAGTAGATGGAAAAAAAACACACGTGGCATTTTTTTTAAGGGCAAAAGGTTAATTTAAATTTGTTAGTTATACTCTTTCCCTCTCCTATTCTCTCTCTGTCTGCAACTCCCCACCGGCCTCTCAAACCCATTCCTCTAGTCAGCCCCATCACCACCCATGGCTGTCCACACTCCCATCCCCTACACCCTCTGGTCAGCTTCATCGTAGGTCGCATTCCCATCTTCCACTCTCACTCTTGTCGGTCCCATCGCCAGCCACACTCCCTGCCCTCCCCCCATTATCAGTCCCCGCCCCTACCTTCAATGCGACCACTCCTTCCCGTCAACGCCATAACCAAATCGGCCCCCCTCTTCACCTTGACCACCCCATTCCCGTCACTCCCCACAACCAAACCCACCTCGACCACCTCACTGTCTTACGTTTTGGCATCCTATTTCGAATTTATTGTTATAAATGTTGCATCTTATAAAAAAAATGTATATTTATACAAAATTTGATGTATAGAAAATGTCGTTTCTAATATCAACAACTTTTCAATACCAACCACTTTAATAGTACATAAACATATTATCCAACACCCAAATATATGTCCAAAACGGCAATTTCTAGTAGACATCTATTATAAATACATTAAAAAAACAACCCATTTTATCATAATATAAACAATTCCAAAAATAATTGGCACAAACCGAAACAATGGCTAAAGTATCCCTCCACGTCTGAAATAGTTTGGAAGAGGCCAAAAAAATATCCAAAACATAATAGATTCCCCTTCTATTGTTTTATTCGAGCCGATATAAGCTAGTACAGAACGAAATTCACAACTACGGCTATTTGAGTTGTTATCTGCAACACACTACTATAAACAATTCAACAAAGAGTTAATACCCGTAGTTTTAGGTGCTATTTCCATTTTAAATTTTTTCCGTTTCAGGTATTAGATAAATCCCCCATTGTGCAACCCTAAAACTAACTAATAATAATTGGTACTACCATTTAATTGAATTTTTGTCCCACACCATGCCGCAAATTGCATTGCTATCGGTTGACTATATACTTTGATTTTGATTATAATAAAACATTGTATTAAGTCTTGCAAAATTAAAGTCTCTAAATAAAAGGGTTAACACATGTTTCAGAAGAGTCCACATATTGAGGCTATTGAGGCAGATTACTGAGAGGCTGGAGACAAAATAAAAAAGGTCTACACATCGAGAAAGGGGATTGACACATTACCTGTAACGGCTATATTTTTAAACATTCTGCTTGACTGATCTTGCATTAAATGCATCTCTAACCACATCCAACATCTATAATGAATGCAAGCCTATAAAACAAAGACCCCTACATCATTTATACACAAAAATACAAGAAATTCAAGTGATATACATGTGATTGAGAGTTGAAATTCATGACCTATATCAGAAACATTCTTTTTGCCGGGAATTTGGGGCATTAATTGATCTCTTACTTCCTTATCTACTCTTTAATAGAGTTATACTTTGTGTAATTATTATTTGTAAGGGTTTGTAAGGCTGAGTGTCCTTAGAAAAATACTTATAAATTTGAGTGAAGTTTAGAAAAAATCACTTGAAAGAATTAGAGCTTGTGAAGAGCTTTTATAAAAAGTGAGCTGGGCAGTTGAGAAAACTAGCACCTACTGTGTAATCTTTCTTTGCATAGTGGGAGAACTTTTAAGGGGTCTTGAGGATGAGGCCGTAGGTAACACATTATGGCTGAACCTCGGTAAATCTTAGTATTCTTCCAGTACTCTGTTTTTGCTTGCTTTCTATTTCTTACTTGTTATTACACTATTTGTCTATACACACAAACACAGCTTGATTCACTTTTCCATTACTTAATTTGTTTTTCATTGCACTATTTTGTGATTAAGTTTTGAGAAACACAATTCATCTTTCTCTTGAATTGCACCTTTAGGCCAACACTATCGCTCTCGTATGCTCTCCAAAGTCTTTCTGTTCACAGTTTTTGACCACGAAAATTATCCACATTTATTAAAAATTGGGCCACTTTGAATTTTTCGAATGAGCTAGTTTGATCTATCATTGATTTCTGACTGCCATTTGTTTACTCCAGACAAAAACAGTGGAACACACACTCGTAAATACACATGAGACGAAGTTGCGTATATAAATTACCCGAGGTAGCAAGTTGTACATACAAAATTTTCCTATAAAATATTCATACAGCAGAATGATATGGCTGCGTGTTGTACTTTTATTTCAAATCGAAACACTATTTTGACTTATAATTCCATATATTTCACTGTCATATTATTCCGTTGGAGTTACATGAGAAAACGTTTAATAATAGAATTTTCCAATTACAGAAGGTAGTAAAAACATGATCAATATATAGCATTTTTCCCCAAAAAAAAAATGTTAACAAATTGGCAAGAAGGAAAAATCATTGGACCAGAGTCCACCTAGGGGCAGACTGACGTTTGTTTGAGCGGCATCAACCGACTTCACTAGATTTTAGAAATATATATATATATTTTTTTTTTTAGGAAAGCCTACTTATTATAGTTAAAATTCTGTATAATTTTAACATATTGTTTTTTTTTTTTTGAAAAAATGCCTCAATCTAAATAAGAAAGCTCACAAAAAAAGAAAAAATGGCCTAAGACTAAAAGAGAAAAGACCTATAAAAAAAGAAAGGAAATGCCTACTTCAAATGAAAAAAAAAAAAACTATAAGAAAAAAAAAGTTCTAGATCAACCACTCTAATTAACTTGAAAAAACTATTTAAATTATACATACTTTTATCAATACAAGGAAGATCAAAAGTCTAACTTATATAACTCTCTCTCCCTCTAACGTATACATATTTAGAATTTTAAACCTACACACACACACACACTCTCTCTCTCTCTCTCTCTATACAAAAGTTTCAAACTGAAAAATAAATTAGTAAATCTTTTTATTGAATGGTTAAATCTATTGTAATTCAGTGAATACTCCATTGAAAAGAGAAAAAAATAAATTGGTTAATAATTTTCATCTAAGAAAAAAAACTTTTAAGCAAAAAATTTTACACTAGTATTAAAAATGTAAAAAGCTTCATTTAAAATTTGATTTTTAGGAGTATTTTCCACCTCCACTGAAAAAAATTTCTGGCTCCGTCAATTAGTCTACCCATTTAATTGAGTTAATTAAATGAACCTACATCTTTTTTTTTGTTTTTTTGTTTTTGTTTTTAGAGAATTGAAGTGTACTTTGAATTCGTTTTTCTTTCTTTATTCTTTATTTGTATTATTATTATTTTTTAAAAGTGTAGTTGTCAATCTTATACTAGCCAACTGTAGTGGTACTCTATTCCAAAAGCTTAACATCCTTAGAGTTGATCCATGACAACCATGTTTGGAAACTCTCTAAGTGATGGTTAATCTATCAACAAACCTTCTATGTTTAATGAAACCAATTACAATTATTGCAAGAGTAGGATGAGGATTTATAGTCAATCAGTTGACTATAAACTTTGGAAGATCATTGTTAACGGTCCTAAGACTCCCACCAAGACCATTGAAAGGGTAGTCATCTTTAAACCTGAAAATGAATGGGATGAGAATGACTTAAAGGTTTTGCAATCCAATACTAAAGTTATGAACATCTTATATTATACATTAGACCCAATTGAATTTAATATGATCTCTATTTGTGAATCTACCAAAGAAATTTTGGTTAGACTTGAAGTAACCTATGAAGGAACTAATCAGGTCAAGAAATCTAAGATCAATATTCTTGTGCATAATTATGAGCTATTTAGAATGAAAGTCGATGAATCAATTACAAGATGTTTACTAGATTTACTAACATTATTTATGGCTTAAAATCTCTTGGAAGAGTTTATCCTAATAGTGAACAGGTAAGGAAAATCTTGAGATCATTGCCAAAGAAATGGGAAACAAAGGTGACAGCCATACAAGAAGCTAAAGACCTTAATACTCTACCTCTTAAAGAGCTTCTTGATTTTCTCATGTCTTATAAGTTGACCTAAAAACAAAATGCTCAAGAAGGGGAGGATAAGAGAAAGAAGTCGGTTAAATTTAAGTCCACCACACAAGAAAATGAATCTATGAAGACGAGGAGGAACTTGCTTTCATCACTAGAAAATTTAAGAAATTCATAAAAAGAAGGTGGAATGGAGGAAAGAGGCGTGAGTCAAAGGTAGAATCTAGCAATAAAGATTCAACCATCATATGTTTCAAATGCAAGAAACTAGGACATATAAAGCTGAATGTCTTATGTTTAAGAAGAGGGGAAAGAAAGGCAAATATGGAAAAAAGGCTTTGGCTTCCACTACTTCGAGTGATGATGATGAAGACAACTTTGATAAAAAAGCTGAATCTCAAGAGGTTACAAACCTATGTCTCATGGCACAAGAAGAACCTGAGGTAATTCTCTCTAAACCATCTAATTTTTCATTTGCTCAACTATAAGATACTTTTGATGACTTGTTTGTTGAATTTAGAAAGATGAGCATAAAAAACAATCTTCTCAAAAATATGGTATCCACTCTCAACAAGGAAAGTAAAGATTTAAAAAATAAAAATCAAATTTTGGAAAAGAAAAACTCTGTTTTGAAAGAAAAAGTCAATAATTTAGAAAAATCTCTTTCGAAATGTGTTGGTGGAAAAGAAAAACTTGATGTAATGCTTTGCAAACAAAAATGTTCTCTTGATAAAGCTGACCTTGGATACAATCCTTTTAAGAAGAGAAAGTTTTCAAATTTTAAGAAGAGAAAGTTTTCAAAAACAAAGGTTGTATCTCCTAGTGAAAAAACTCAAATTACTTGATTTTATTTCCATAAAAGAGGTCATCTTGCAAATTAATGTTTTGCTATGCAAAAATCACATGATCCTAAGAATGCACGGGTTTCAAGAGGACTATTAAAGACTAACTCCCATGGACCCAAAATAGTTTGGGTACCAAAGGTCAAGGTTTAAGTTGATGTTTTTGTAGGTATGTCTTCAAGCAAAGTCCAAAAAGGATCATTGGTACTTGGATAGTGATTATTCGAGACATATGACTAGAGATGAAGCTCAATTTACATCTCTCATGCCAAAGGATGGAGGCTTGGTCACTTTTTGAAACAACAACAAAGGAAAGATCATTAGCATAGGTAGTATTGGTAAAAATTCTTCAACTTTTATTGAGAATGTCTTACTTGTTAAAGGCCTTGAACATAACCTGTTAAGCATTAATCAATTGTGTGACAAAGGTTGTGAGGTAGTGTTTGAATCTTCTAAGTGTATTGTAGTAACATTAATGATAACAAAACTATATTGACTGGTCATAGATAAGACAATATTTACATTTTTTTATTTAACTGATTTATCTTCTTGCAAAATCAAATGCTTTGCAGCTATGAATAGTGAGGATAGTTAGTTGTGATATAGAAGGCTTGGTCATATTAGTATGAGTATTCTTTCAAACATTTTAAAAAGTGAGTTAGTAAATGGTCTCCCCAAACTCAAATTTGAAAAAGACAAAATTTGTGAAGCATGAGAAGCAAGCTAGATTTTTTATTTTAAATCTACAAACATGTTCTCTACCTGTAGGTCACTACAACTATTGCATATGGATTTATATAAACCAACTAAAACTTTGAATCTAGGGGGTAAGCAATATGCTCTTGTTATTGTTGATAATTACTCAAGATTCACATAGACATTCTTCATTACTCACAAGGATGAAACAATTATTTTCTTCATCAAGTTTCATAAAAATGTTCAAAATGAAAAAAGATTTACAATCACAGCAATTAGGACTGACCATAGTGGTGAGTTTGATTGCAAACTTTTTAAAATCTATTATAATGAAAATGATTTTGAACACAATTTTTCAGTTCCTAGAACTCCTCAACAAAATAAGGTGGTTGAGAGGGAAATAGGACTTTGAAAGAAATGGAGAGAACAATGCTTTGTGAAAACAATTTACCAAAATATTTTTGGGTTGAAGCTATTAACATAGCTTGCTATGTTTTAAATAGAGTTTTGGTGATAAAATTTTTAAACAAAACCCCATATGAGTTTTGGAAAGACAAGAAATCAAATGTTTCATATTTTAGAGCTTTTAGATGCAAATTTTTTGTGTTGAATAACAATAAAGACAACCTTGATAAGTTTGATGCAAAATCTGACGAGGATGTTTTTCTTGGCTATTCCACACATAGCAAGACCTATAAAATTTTTAATAAGAAAATTTTAGTTGTTGAAGAATTAATTCATGTTATCTTTGATGAACTAAACTCTTTATTTAGAAATATTGTGAGTAATGATATAGATGATATGGAGCATAACATGGACACGTTGAACATCAACCCAACTCAAAGTGAAGCGCCACCACAAGAGAAAGGAAATCAAGACATTCCTTCAATCCAACAAGATGTGAATAAAGGGCTACCAAAGAAATGAAAGTTTTTTCACAACCATCCAACAGATAAAATATTAGGTGATCTATCACAAGGGGTAAGAACAAGATCATCTCTTAAAAATGTATATAATCATCTTGCTTTTCTTTCACAAATTGAACCAAAATATTTTTAAGATGTTGAAAATGATGAGTTTTGGATTATGGCCATGCAAGAAGAGTTAAACTAATTTAAAAGGAATAAGGTTTGGAACCTTATTCCTCGGCTTGAAGATCATCATGTAATTGGAATCAAATAGGTGTTTAAAAACAAAATGGATGAATCTGGAACTGTAGTTAGAAACAAAGCAAGACTTATAGCTCAAGGTTATAGTCAAGAAGAAGAAATTGATTTTAATGAGATTTATGCATTTGTGGCTAGATTAGAGGCTATGTTGCTTGTATTTTCATGCTTCAAAAATTTGAAACTTTATCAAATGAATGTAAAAAGTGCATTTTTGAATGGTTTTATATCTGAAGAGGTGTATGTTGAACAACCTCCTAGTTTTGAAAATCCTTTACCTCCAAATCATGTTTTCAAACTTACAAAAGATCTCTTGGTTTAAAGCAAGCCCCACTAAAAATGATTTTACAAGGAGAAAGGTTGACACAACTCTTTTCATTAAAATTAAAGACCATTATATTCTTATTATGCAAATTTATGTGGATTACATTATATTTGGCTCGACTAATGACAGGTTTTGCAAGGAATTTGCTAAGCGTGTGCAAGGTGAGCTTGAAATGAGCATAATGGGAGAACTTAACTTTTTCCTTGGACTTCAAATCAAACAATCAAAGGAAAGTATCTTCAAAAACCAAGCTAAGTACATTAAAAACTTAATCAAGAAGTTTGGTATGGAAGATGCGAAACCATTGAGCACTCCTATGAGTACTGCAATAAAGCTTGAGAAAGATGAGTAAGGTATCTTTATGGATACCAAATTATATAGAAGTATGATTGCTTCATTACTCTATCTAACTGTTAGTAGGCTTGATATCATGTTTCGTATATACCTATGTGCTAGATTTTAATATAATCTTAAGGAATTGTATGCTGTAGCTGTTAAAAGAATTTTTAGATATCTCAAGTACGCACCTAACTTGGATTATGGTATCCTAAGGGCACATATTTCAATTTGATTGGCTATTCTGATGTTGACTATGTTGATAGTAAAGTCGATAAAAAAAGTACAAGTGGCTCTTGTTAATTTCTTGGTAATATGTTTGTTTCATGGGCTAGTAAAAAACAAAACTCAGTTACACTTTTCACAGTTGAGGCTGCGTACATTACAATTGGAAGTTGTTGTGCTCAAGTCCTTTAGGTCAAACACCAACTAAAGGACTTTGGACTAACCTTTGAACATGTCCCCATTAGATGTGATAACACAAGTGCTATCAATTTGACTAAGAATCTCATTCAGTACTCTCGCACAAAATACATTAAAATTAGACATCATTTTATACATGTTCATGTGCAAAAAGGTGATATTGAATTTGACTTTGTTAGCGCAGACCAATAATTTGCTAATATATTCACAAAACCTTTAAATGAAAATAGATTTTGTATGATTAGGAGATAATTGCGAATGAGCAATCCAGTATTATGATTAATTCTTGTGAAATATATGCTTGAATCATTCAAAATTGATGCGTAATAATGTTTTACATTGAGGTGCCATCCGTAAGTTATTTATGCATTTCATCAGAAAAGGAGTCAACCCCTACCTCAAGGGGTCGACTCATGTACATTGAAAAAATGACTCTTGATGGACTCTGTTGAAATGTATCGACCCCTCATATCTAATGAGTCGACCCATTTTAATAGATTACTCAGGAAGTATTTTAACAGAAAATGTGTTAACATTTTGAAGTAAGGAGTCGAGCCCTTTGGTCAGTTGTTCAGCACTTATAAATACACCATGTTTTATCGCATGACTTATATTTTTCCCTCGTCTTTCTCTATCTCTCTCCAAGCTCGACGAACCGATTTCTCAACTACCACCTCCACCAAAAGCTCTCTAAACCTTCCCTCAAATCCTTATTTATACCCAAATTGATCCACCCCAAGTCATCTTCAACCTTCTTTAACCTCCATTTTGAAACCCTAATGGCTCTCAAATCTGATAAATCAAAGAAATGGAAGAAAACCCTAAATGTGTCAACCCTCAGGGTGAAAAAGAATAAGAAAAAAAGAAAATTAATGGGAATCATCCAAGGATGGTAGGAAAAGGAAGAAATCAAAGACCACCGAGATTGAAGAAGTCATTGTGAATGACAAACTCCACTTTAGCAGTAATGATGCCTACAAGAGGTATATCACATTTATCTCCTCTTAGAAAATTATGAATGGTAGATCGATTGATTTTCAGTTCTTTTCAAAAAAATGTTTTGAATTTGAATCTAAATTTGAGTGGTGATACTTACAAGAGGTATATCGCATTTATCTCCTCTAAGAAAATTATGAATGGTAGATGGATTGATTTTCAATTCTTTTCCAAAGGGTTTAAATTTGAATCTAAATTTGAGGCATTGGTTGGAAGTCCATGACTTTAATCAAAGAGTACATTTACCCTGAATTAGTTAGGAATGTTTATGCTCATGCTGAGAAAGAGTGTGGGTGTTTGGAAGTATATAGTGGAGTGAAGGGGGTACTTTTTACTCTCACTAGAGGGGTAATATGTGAAATTTTGGGAATTGAAAATGGAGGAGAAAAGAAGAGAAACGATGTAGATAGAAAGGAACAATTATCTGCTATCTATGGTGAAGATACTCATGAAAATGCAAAACCTATTGCAAGTGATTTACTCTTAGAATTGAGACTTATTCATCATTTTTGTTTGCACCATTTTTATGCCTAAGAGTGAAAAATTTGAGTATATTTATGAAAAAGAACTATTTTTCTTGTGGGCATATATAACTAACGCCAAAATTGACATCCTTATATTTATTTTGGACCACATTATCAAAGCCTCCAACACTAAATTCAACCAACCTTCTGGAATGTTTTTTACCAAGGTCTTCAATCATTTCAAAGTGGATTTAATAGGAGGAAAAAAAAAAGAAGAAGTTTCAATCCCAACTATGATGAGTATAACAAGAAAACTCTAACTAGAATGAGATATATGTATGATGGTGAAAAGAAGATGTGGGTTCTAAAGAAAGAGAAGAGTGGTGGTGGAAGTGCCACTCCAAAAACGAAGGACAAATAAGTTGAAAGGAGTGAGCCTTCAAGTGTTGCAAGGGAGTTATTTCACATGGCACCAACTAGCAGTTCAGAAGAAATGTCTATTATAATGGAAACATTAAAGAAAATGAAAGAATATAATGAAAGATGTTTACCAAGATTGATGCTAAGGTAGATAATGGAGCTATGAGGCTGAAGGCACTAGAAACTAACATGAGGGCTATTGTACATGACAATGAAAAATTGAAAAAATTAAAGTGCAATGAAGCATCAATTACATAAGAAAGGGGGAACAAAAATTTCTAGTGTATATTTTCAACCTTCATCATTTAAATTAATTGGTTTTTAAGCTTAATATTTATATTATTGATTACATTAACTTAAGGTTTTGTCATCATCAAAAAGGAGGATATTGTTGACTCCATACCTTGATTTTGATGATAACAAAATATTGTGTTAAGGATCTTGTGGGTCAAAGAAATCAAGCCCAGCTCACCTGGTCAGGCCCAATAAAAATTAAGTGAATGAAGTTGGGCTACGAGTTAGCCCAAGTAGTCAAAAGTGCGGCCAGGTCTGCACTGCCGACCTCAGGCCCAAGCCCAATGCTGCGAGCCGAAGATGATCCACATTTAATATGGCAGCGGCTAGCCACATGACGTCTACCCTCACATTCGATCAGTTGACTCTAGCACGGCGGTAAAGCTGGACCCATGTCCAATTAGTTGGAGACAAATGATGTGATTTACGAGGTAGGTCATGATGACCCTAAGGTAGACATAAGGGTTAACACTCCATTGATTACACTATAAATATCGAAACCCCAAGGAGTAAGGTATGGACAATTAATTTTCAAGCATACACTGTCTTTATTTATTTGATTCTTAATTAAGATTGCTATCTTAATCATCAGAGTGTGATAGGCTCAAAGAGGGTCAACCCATTCTAACTTCTCCGTCCTTTTTGCAGCTAGTTTGCACTCATTGATATTGGATCGAGTGATCGGCTAGACCTTCCCGAAAATCCCAATTACAATTGGCGCCATCTGTGGGAAGGTCAAGATAACCATGAGTACTAACGCCCAAAGGGGAAGAAGAGAAAACCACACTGAGCGAGGAAATGAAGCTTCCTCTAGCAAAGATCATACCAATTCAGCATACTGCTGATGTATCCCGGTAGATCGCTACCAAGGTTGAGTGAGGAGGATGAAAATTTGGTCTCCTGCTGGGAGCCACCAGGAAGAATGAGATGCATTACGGAGAGACTCGGACTACGTTAGGGAACCAAACCTCCGCATAAACTACCATCAGGACCTCGCCCCTTCACCCTTTAGTAGATGTGTCCCAAGTGACTATACACTCCATTATGCTGAAAGGGAGCTTCGGCGACGCAATGAAAAGATTGCCTACCTCACCTCTCAGGTTTGGGCCATGAGAAAGGCAATCTCTGTAAGAGATAGGCACGGCAGAGAAGGGTCCTCGGACCATAAAAGGATGGCAAGGAGTTGAGACACTAGAAGTAGAGACGCTCCCGCGACACGAATGACAGGAAGTTACACCTTTAACATCGGACATTACATGGAAAGGCAAGCAAATAGGCAACGTCGGAGGAGCCAGAAGCCGCTAGACAAGGTTAGAACAAAAGCTAGTCAGCAACAAAAAGATTGGGAAAAGTGGTTTAATGATAAACTAAAGGATAAGAAGCAGCATCCTAAAGACCGCACCACCCAGGAAATGATTAAAAAAAGCCTTGGACCAGATTGCATCCACACCATTTACAGAGGAGATTGAGTCCCACCAACCTCTACAAAAGTTCACACCACCAAAGTTCACTCCATATGATGGAAAGGCTGACCCAGTCAGTCATGTTCGACATTATAAGCAAATGATGGTGCTATAGAGTGGAGACCAATCCTTGATGTGCCAAATTTTTCCCTCTAGCTTAGGGGACGTGGCCCTACGATGGTTCGATAGGTTGCCATCCAAGTCAATGTAAAATTGGAGGCAACTTGCCGAGCTTTTTATTGCTTGCTTCATAGCCAATAGTATGCAGCCCAAGGAAGTCAATTTCCTACTCACCTTACGGAAGAACAAGGGAGAAGGATTACGGGCATATGCAAGGTGCTACTGAGAAGCCTACAATGAGATCGACGAGCGCAATGAGCAGCTGGCTGCAACCCAATTCAAGATCGGCTTGCCCAGAGAGCACCGTTTGCGGCAATCCTTAATAAAGAAACTAACCCTTACCATGCAGGAGTTGATGTCCAGAATTGAGTGATACGCCCGATTAGACAAAGTTGGGCCTCAGCTAATTCCGGAGAAGGTCGACATTGTTGCTGAAAGGACAAACAGAAGAGATGCCAAGAAGCCTTGGCGAGAAGACAACAACAACCGGGGCAAGAAGGTGAATGATGGAGTCTACACAGTCTTCAAAGATCCCATTTACAAACTCTTACACCAGATTTGCGACAAGCCCTTTTTTTAATGGTCCTGGAAGCTGGGAGGAGACCCTGCGTCCCAAGACCAGAAGAAGTTCTACTCTTATCATTCAGAGAAAGGGCATCAGATAGAGCAGTGTTGGCATTTCAAAAGCCACTTGGGATACTTAGCCAAGGCTGGTCATCTCAACCAGTATATTAATAAGGAAAAGACAAAACGTGAGGTTGAACAACCAAGGCAGGAAATTATCCTACAAAAGGAGAATGAAGCAAGACCGGTCCGAGTAATCAACGTGCTGCACGGTTCGGCTGAATCAAAAGTTGTTGACCAACACCAATATCAGGCCGAGATACAAAAGGTTGCACATTTAAAGGAGGAAATGCAGATACAACCTCTGTCCAAAAAGGTTAAGGTCGGTAGCAACAATGCGTCCATAACCTTCACTAATGAAGACCTCGTACGGGTGCAGCCCCCTCACAATGATGCCTTGGTTGTGACATTGAGAATGGTGGATTACGATGTGAGAAGATTACTTATTGACCAAGGAAGCTCCTCCGAATTCATGTACTATAGCTTCTTTAAAAAATTAGAACTAAAGGAGTCCGATCTCCAACCATCTCTCAACCTATTGGTTGGGTTCAGTTTGGACCCAGTTTGGCCTTTGGGAAAGGTAACAATTCCTGTGACTGCTAGGGGAGTTACGTTGCACACAGAGTTCCTGATAGTCAATTTTCCTTCACCCAATAATACAATCATAGGACGGACATGGTTGCACCTCATGAAGGCAATTTAATCGTCGTACCATCAGCTGATTGGATTCCATATCCCCGGTGGAGTAGGCGAAATAAAAGGAGATCAAGTGGCTGCCAAATAATGTTTTTTGGCAGTATGCACCACAAAGTGAAAGCTGACAAGGTGCAGATGATGGAGCTTCACGAGGATACGCCTACTATCAACGACGTGGGGCAGACTCTGGAGAATAATGCCATTAAAGAAAGTCCACATTGATCGGTAGGGTGAGAAGTATTTTTTCATCAGCACGTCCTTGTCTAGAGTTAAAGAGAACTTTCTAATTGAACTGCTGACAAGTTACCTTGAGGTGTTTGCTTGGACTCCTTACGATATGCTAGGGATCAGTGCCGAAGTTGCCTGCCACTGATTGAATGTCGACCCGTAGTGCTAACTTGTGGTCCAAAAGGGAAGGAGGGCGGCAATAGAACATGTAGATGCCGTTATTGAAGAAATCGAAAAACTCCTAGATGCAAGGGCAATTTGGGAAGTCCACTACCCAACCTGGCTTTCAAACACCGTGGTGGTAAAGAAGAAGGACGACAAGTGGAGGGTCTGTGTGGACTTCACCGATCTAAATAAGGCATGCTCTAAGGATCATTTCTCTCTTCCTAAGATTGATTAGCTCGTAGATGCAATCGCCGGTTTTAAGAGGATGAGCATCTTGGATGCTTACTGCGGGTATCACCAAATTCCTCTCCATCTAGATGATCAGGAGAAAACAACCTTCATATCTCTAAGGGGTATCTTTTGTTACAAAGTAATGCCCTTTGGTCTGAAGAACGCTAGGGCCACTTATCAGTGACTGGTCACCAAAATGTTTAAAGACCATATCGGCAGCACTGTGGAGGTGTACATCGACAATATGGTGGTTAAAACTAAAGTCAATAGCTCCCATTTGGAAGATCTAAAAGGAGTGTTTGGCATCCTGAAGCAGTACAAAATGAGGCTAAACGCCTCCAAATGCGTGTTCAAAGTTAGCTTAGGAAAATTCCTAGGGTTCTTGGTTACACACCGGGGACTTGAAGTTGATCCACGATAGATTAGTGTGATCCAAAGCGTTTAAGCCCTAAAGAATGCTAAAGAAGTATAGAAGTTGACTGGAATGGTAGCGACACTCAATAGATTGATTAGCCAATCTTCAGATAAATGCTGACCATTCTTTCAGCTTTTCAAAAAATGAGAACAATTCAGTTGGACTCTAGAATGTGATCAAGCTCTTGGTGATTTAAAGAGATACTTGATCCAGCCACCCCTCCTTTCAACCCCACTCAAACATGAAGAACTCTTTCTCTACCTGGCAGTATCAGAGCACGGAGTTAGTGCCGTACTGCTAAGGTAATAAGAATGGCAATAAAAGCCGGTCTATTATGTCAATAAAACACTCTTGGGGCCAGAAAGTAGGTACCTACCACCGGAGAGCTTGGCACTTGCTCAGGTAGTGGCATCTCACAAATTGGTGTACTACTTCAGAGCCCATACCATCAACGTCCTTATAGACCATCAACTAAACCACTTCTTAGAAGGATTTACTTCTCTGGCAAGCTGGCAAAGTGGGTTGTTGAACTAGGAGAATTCGACATCAAGTTCCACCCAAGAATGACAGTTAAAGGTCAAGTACTTGGTGACTTTATTGCCGAATTCTCCGTTGAGCTGCCACCAGAAAATGACCCACCAACACCTTCTGCTTAACAACATGGTGACCTCCCACTGGACCTTTGGGAAAATATTGATCATTGGAAACTTTTTGTCGACAGAGCATTGAATGACCGAGGGGCAGGATCGAGCATAGTGCTCATTACACCAGACGGTTTGGCAATTGAACAAACTATCAAACTTGAGTTCATTACCTCCAACAATGAATTTGAATATGAGGCCCTGCTCGCTAGACTGCGTCGAGCCATTAAATTGAAAATTGCCGAGATCATCATCTATTCAAACTTCTAATTAGTGGTTAATTAGACCATAAGAGAATACGCGGCAAAAAATGATAGAGTAACGCAGTACCTAGCAAAAGCGAAGGAATTGCTAACCAAGTTCGGTAGGTATAAACTCCTCCAGATCAGCCAGGACAACAACTCTCATACCGATGCCTTGGCCACACTAGCAACAACCCTAAAGTCAGGGTCAAAAAGAACAATTCATGTAGAGACCTTAGCCAGACCTAGCATATTTCATGAAGAGGAGCAAGCTTTGGCTATAGAATAGTTAGGACCAACATGGATGCACCCAATTATCTCCTATGTTGACAATGATGAGCTGCCGGATGACAAGAATGAAGCCAGGCGAGTCAAATACAAAGCCCTCAGATTCTAGCTTTCACCAACCAAGGAACTCTACAAAAGATCTTTTATGGGCCCCTACTTGCATTGTGTCCACCCAATCAAAGTGCAGGGCGTCCTCTTTGAAATCCATAAAGGGATTTATGGAAGTCAGGTTAGCGGGAGGTCATTAGCCCATCGAGCTATCTCACAAGAATACTGGTGGCCCTATATGCAAAAAGACGTAACCCAGTACGTGCTAAGATGTGAAAAATGTTAGAAATTCTCTCCAATTATACATCAGCCCACTAAGGATCTCGCAACTATAACCAACCCTTATCCTTTTGCCCAGTGGAGATTAGACATAGTCGGGCCTCTACCCCAAGCTCCAGACAATAAGAGGTTTCTCATTGTGGTGACAGACTACTTCACCAAGTGGGTGGAGGCAGAACCTTTATCAACCATTAGAGAAATTGACGCCAAAAGTTTCGTTTAGAAAAGCATAGTAACAAGGTTCGGCATACCTCGTGCGTTGGTCTCGGACAACGACACTCAATTTGATGGTAACATATTCAGGTCATTCTGCAAGGAGCTCGGAATCAGGAACTACTATTCAACACCAGCATATCCGCAATGCAATGGGCAAGCCAAAATTTTTAACAAAATAATGCTGAATGGGATAACAAACTACTGGAAAAGGCTAAAGAAAAATGGGTGGAGGAATTGCCTAGCATCTTATGGTCCTATAGAACTACCCCGAGGAGATCTACTGGAGAAACCCCATTTTCTTTGGCTTACGGAGTGGAGGTAGTTATACCCTTGGAGGTAGGGCTACCAATAATCAGATCGGCAGTGTTCAACATTAGGCTTAACAACCAGACCTTGGCTAGAGACCTTGATCTTGCAGAAGAAAATAGAGAGGCTGCCCTAGTTAAGCTCACTAGATATCATTAGTAGTTAAGTTGTTCTTACAACAAATGGGTTTAGCCTAGATCCTTTGTACTAGGAGACTTAGTTCTACGAAAGGTATTAGGGGCAACAAAGAACCCTACAGATAGAAAACTTGGCCCCAACTAGGAAGGTCCCTACAGAGTGGCGTTCTAAGTCGGCGTGGGGGCATACTAACTAGAATCTATCGAAAACGAGAAACAACTACCCTCACCTTGGAATGCAAACAATCTGAAGAAATCTTATCAGTAGAAATTGACTACCATATGATGTATTTACTCAGCGATGTTTTTTCAACTCTTCATAAGATCAATAAAATCCAAAGTCTTTCAAACAAATCTGCTCATTTGATGCCACTCCGAAATACAAAAAACCAAGTGTAAAAACTTGGTCCTGTCCAAATTGGACAGGTCGGCCAATGAAGGTCACAAAAAATCAAGTGTAAAAACTTGGTCTTGTCCAAGTTGGATAGGTCTGCCAATGAAGGTCACAAAAAACCAAGTGTAAAAACTTGGTGTCTGCCAATAAGGGCCAAAATTTCTAAGGCAAAAAATCAAATCAAAGACGACTAGAAATAGTCCTACCCAAGTAAGGCAAACGCACAAGCACAAATCAAAATCCGAACTTAGTTCTACTCAACACATTCATATCGGTAGGTTTATAACTTCTAATAAAACGACAAAAACTAATGGCAGATTTAGTACAGTAAAAAAGTCTTGTATTAATACGAAACATCTAATTACATAAAGAAAGAAAAAATAAGAAAAGGAATACAAAAAGCTAACTATCAGTTATAATCTCCACAGACTTTTCAGAGGGCTCGACCGATTTCTCTCCAAAAGCTTCATCAATGGCCTTTGGCGGGTCGGTGGCAGTTTTGGCTTGTTCATCAGCTGCCTCCTGAGCTAGTTTTCTCTTTCGTTTAGCATTGACGATCACCTTCTCAGGATAAATAGAGCCGTCTTCTGTCGTGTTGAGGTAATCAGGGCACAGTTTCGACACATCAAAAGACTTCTCCACTTTGGCAACTAGACGGCCACCATTCCAACCCTCCTGAAAGATGGTTCGGCTTAGGTCCGCCATTTCAATAGCTACTTCCTGGGCTGCCTGAACAACACCTTTTTGCATTATCACCTCTTCCTCTCCCTTCAATTTGGCCACTTCGGCCTGGAGTGCTTCAATCTCGGCTTTGGCCTGAAATAGCAACATGGACTGTACCTCGTTCTTTTCCAACAGTTTTCTGACCTCTTTATCCCTCTTTTTGAAGTCAGCGATAACCATCTTCAACTCCGCCGTGGCCTTCTCAGCCTTCTTCATCAGCAGTCTCTCCTAGCTGGCGTTAAGCCACTCATTCTTCAGTCGGCCGTGCTTTTTAATCAACCACTGATGGTGCTCGATAAGGGACTGAAAATGGCTCATCACTTCCATAACGTTGAGGTAGCCCTACATAGTAAGACTACACGTTCGAATAAGGAGTCAAAAGAATCAAGAAAAGAATTGAAGGGATAAGAAAGAACTAGTTACCAGGAGAGACTCATGGAAGGAGCCCATAAAAATGTTCAGATCGTTGGCGCTTCCCAGCTTCATAACATCCTTTTTCAAGCAGAGCGTTGTGAAGAACACCCAACGCCACCTTTGCTTGGTCGATCATAGAATCGGCAGTCATCATTCGTCGACCTAGAATGTCCGGGATGATGGTCATCGGCTTGGTATTTTTTAGCTCTTCAAAGGCACCTTTTGAACTGATCTTGGCCTTCTTTGGGGCCAACGGTTGGGAGGCTACCTCGGGGCCTTTCTTTTTCTGCTATTGAGTACTTGGCTTCTTCTATAGAGGCGCCACTTCCTCGGTCTGAGGAGTCTCCAAGTCCCTAGACGGGGGTTCGACAGCTTCGGTGTCAGTCTTCTTTATTGGCTTGCTCGTAGCGACAAATATCATTTCCTTGGGCCCATCCCGTCCTCTTCGTTGGGAGATGGGGTAGCCCTCTACTTTCTCTTGTTCAACTTCACGTGGTGGTCGAGCACGGTTAAAGGCTTCGATGTTTATCTGAGCTGTCTGAACCGGACCGAATTGTGAGAATTTACTACACCTCAACAACAGGGTCAGATGAGGGCGGGGCAACAATGGTCACTTGACGTGTAGCGTATGCCCTTTCAATGATAACACCAACCAGAATCTCTTCGAAATCCCCCTTCGCACCCTGATCGGCCAATGTCTCAAGGACGCTCTGTGGGACCCCCGTCTTTATGGTGAACGAGTATCGAATCAGGTAGTTCAGCAAAATGTGGGGAGTTCACGCAAGATCCCTCAACTTGCCTTGACTACAAAAATCCAAGACCTTCTTCAGATCAACAAAGTTAATTCCCTAGGCGACGTCTTTCGACCTCTTTCTCACTTCTGCAAAAATGGCAAGGACAAGGTTAGAAGCAAAGTAAAATAGATCGAGAAAGTTGATTATAAGTCTGCATTGAACCTATCTCCTGAGCAAGTCTAGGGCAACGTACCACTGGTCTTTCTTTCGAAGGAAGGTCGTTGAACTCCCAGGGCCCAGATACCCAGACCCTAACGTCGTCTACGCCCTTCTCGAAGGAAGGCAGACACTTTATTATCTCCCTACTGTTATTAACGGCCCGGAGATACACCTTCTAACTATCACCCCCTACTTTGCAAACAGTGTAATAGTAGTTGAGCTTGGCAAGCCCTAGGTTCATGCCCCAGCGTCGATTAAGCTTGAGGATCCCAAAAATTATCCTATATATGTTCGATGAGAGTTGGGAAGGCGCTACCTTACTTTGGACAATGAACTTTTGAAAGAGGGGGTGCAGGGGAAACCTAAGCCCTCCCTCAACAATGGTTATAATCGAGAAAGGCATCCCCTTCTCGGTCTCGCCCATACGAAAATCATCAGAGTCTACCAACTCCAACCCAATCTGATCAGGGATCTCATACCTAGCCTTAAAGGTGACAATCGCCGCCGGACTCCTTACCATCTTTCTCAGATGGGTTGCCATCAGGGGACAATCATCAAAAGGAAACTTTTACGAAAAAGAGATGAGCACTGAAGGGACTTACAGTGGAGGGGGTAAGCGAGGGGCACTCTCAGACAAGGGAATGAAGCAAAAAAGTGCCTGTTACCGAAAAAGGCGCCCTCCTTTATACTTGCCCTTCCCACCAGTTCGTTTGCGCCAAACAATAGCAATCACGTCCTAACAACGTAACGTCACATCGGTTGTCAATGCCCCGTCATTTCGTCGCTGCGACTTTAAATCCATGGCATCCACATGGCCAAGTAACCGCCTAAATGGTAGCATGCTTGGAGGAGCGTCATTATGACCCGATGCAGCCCTTGACCCTTTAAGGAACCAGAAAAGACACAAGGGTTAGGGGGCAATTGTGGGTCAAAGAAATCAAGTCCAGCTCGCTTGGTCATGCTTAATAAAAATTAAGCGAATGAAGTTGGGTTACAGGTCAGCCCAAGTAGTCAAAAATATGGCCAGCCCGCAATGCCGACCTCGTGCTGACCTTAGGCTCAGGCCCAACACGGCAAGCCCAATTCGCGGGTATAATCAGAGCACTTAATGTTTTGACCGCAGCATTTAATGCGGAGATGACCCGCATTCAATGTGGTAGTAGCTAGCCACGCAGCATCCACCCTCACGTCCGATCAGCTGACTCTGACACGGTAGTAAAGCTGGACCATTGTTTGATCAATCGGACACGAATGATGTGGTCTACGAAGTAGGTCATGGTGGCCATAAGGTAAACACAAGGGTTAACACTCCATCGATTACACTATAAATACTGAAAGCCTAAGGAGTAAGGTATAGACAATTAATTTTCAAGCATACACTGTCTTTATTCATTTGATTTCAATTAAGATTGCTAACTTAATTGTCGGAGTGTGATCGGCCCAAAGACGGTCAACCCATTCTAACTTCTCCGTCCTTTTTGAAGCCAGTTTGCATTTATTGATATTGGTTCGAGTGATCGGCCAGGCCTTCCCGAAAATTCCACTTACAGATCTAATGACTCTACTTAGTAAGCAGATTATGTCATACCTTAATCTCAATTAGATTATGACTTGAAACTTGATGCAATGAAATATAGTGAAGAAATTGTGTATTGAGATGTTTGTCAAGAATAAGTTGAAGAGCTTATGAAGATCTAGACTTGAAAAATAGATCGGCATCATTAAAAAGGATTTTGGTAACAAAGAGAAGAAGGTTGATAGCTCTTCTGGAAGAATTGAAACCTTTTACAATATGGCATAAACAAGATTAGAAAATGATATCGGCAACAATAAGAAGAAGATCAGCATCAAGTATTGAAGTCTAACTCCAAGATGTTGACACTTAAAAAGAGATCGGCATCAGGTTCTGAAGCATAGTTTAGAGATGCTGACACTTAAGATCGGAATAGGAGATCGACATCAAGTATTGACACCGAGGTCGGTAGAAAGTACTAACACCTTCTTGGTAGAGCTTACATCTTCTAAAGAAGGTCGGCATCAAGAGTTTATGCCTTCCATGATATGGCATAAGAAGATTTGGAGATCGGCTGAAGAGAATATCACAAGATTTGGAAGCTTTCTTGAAGGTTTGAATGAAGACTTGGAAGAATGTTTGAAGTCATGGTGATTGAAAGTACTCTTGGAGATTAACATGTCTTGAAGAAAACATTTCAAGCCTTAGAAGTCCCAAGTTGATGATCCTTGAAAAGCTTGAAGAGTTTTGTAAAGAATTGAAGAAGTCTTGTAAAGTTAAAGTCTCTGAGCAAAAGAGTCGACACATTGAGACAGATTGCTAAGAAGTTAGAGACAGAACAAAAAGGGTTGACATATGTAAAAAAGGAGTCGACACATGCAGAAAAGGGGTCGACACATTGTCTGTAACTGCTATATTTTTAAACGTTCTGCTCAACTGATCTTGTATTAAATGCATCTCTAGCCATCTCCAACGTCTATAATGAATCCAAGACTATAAAACCAATATCCCTACAACATTTATACACAAGAATACAAGAGATTCAAGTGATATACATGTGATTGAGAGCAAAAATTCCTGACATATATTAGAAACATTCTTTTTGCTGAGAATTTAGGGCATTAACTAATCTCCTACTTCCTTATTTACTCTTTAAGAGAGTTATATTTTGTATAATCCTTATTCATTTCATTTGTAAGGGTTTGTAAGGCTGAGTGTTGTTGGGGAAACATTTGTAAATTTGAGTGAAGCTTGAAAAAATCACTTGAAAGAATTAGAGCTTAAAAAGAACTCTCGTAAAAAGTGAGTTGGGCACTTAAGAAAACTAGCACCTGCTGTGTAATCTTTCTTTGCATAGTGGAAGAACTTTCCAAGGGGTCTTGAGGATGAGAACGTAAGTTACACATTATTGCTGAACCTCGATAAATCTTAGTGTTATTCTAGTTCTCTGTTTTTGCTTACTTTCTATTCCTTGCTTGTTATTGTACTATTGGTCTACACACACACACACCTTGATTCACTGTTCCATTGCTTAAGTTGTTTTTTATTATATTATTTTGTGATTAATTTTTTAAAAATTTAATTCAACCCCCTTTTGAATTGCACAATTGGACCTACATTATTGCTCTCGTATGCTCTCCAAAGTCTTTCTGTTCACAGTTTTTGACCACGAAAATTATCCACATTTATTCAAAATGGGCCCACTTTGAATTTTTTGAATGAGCCAGTTTGATCTATGATTGATTTCTGACTCCCATTACTCTAGAAAAAAACAGTGGAACACACACTCGTAAATACACATGAGACGAGGTTTGCTTTTATAAATTATGAAGAGCTAGATAGTTGTACATACAAAATTTTTGTATAAAATTTCATACAGCAAAATGATATAGCTGTGTGCTTTACTTTTATTTCAAACCAAAATACTATTTTGACTTACAATTCCAAATATTCCACTATCGTATTATTCTGATGGACTTATATAAAAAAGAAGTTTAATAATAGAATTTTCCAATTACAGAAGGTAGTAAAAACATGACTAATATAAAGCATTTTCCACCAAAAAAAAAGTTAACAAATTGGCAAGAAGGAAAAATCATTGGACCAAAGTCCTCCACCCAGGGCCGATTGACACGCTTGTTTGAGCGGTGTCGGTTGCCTTCATTGGATTTAAAAAAATATTTTTTTTTGAGGAAAGCCTATTTATTATAGTTAAAATTTTGTATAATTTTGACATATTGTTTTTTGAAAAAACGCCTCAATCTAAATAAGAAAAGCTCACAAGAAAAAAAAAAAAAAGGCCTTAATCTATAAGAGAAAAGACCTATAAGAAAAGAAAGAAAATGCCTACTTCAAATGGAAAAAAAAAAACCTATAAGGAAAAAAAGGTTCCAGATTAACCACTCTAATTAACTTGAAAAAACTATTTAAATTATATATACTTTTATCAATATAAGGAAGATTAAAGGTCTAGACTATACAACTCTCTCTCCCTCTAATGTATACATATTTAGAATTTTAAATCCAAACACACACACACACTCTCTCTCTCTCTCTCTCTCTCTCTCTCTCTACAAAAGTTTCAAGCTAAAAAATAAAGGGCAAATTACATCCACCTCCCTTGAGCTTTTAGACTAGTACAACCCACTCCATGATATTCTAGAAATTGTATCCCCCTCCCTTGAGGTTTGAGGTGAGTTGAATTTTTTTCCAAATGTTAAATCTTTTAACAAAATATATGTAATGCCAGCAAAAAAAATAGTTTCATTACCTAAATTGCCCCTAATATGCATAAAATGACATAAATAGGGTTTTTTTTTTTTTTGCTTCTAAAATTAATTAGTGTGTGTTGATTTTTTAAATCTTTGTTGTTTTGCTTCTAAATTCTCTCACATATGTGTTGATTTTTTTTTTTTTTAAGTATATATATAGGATCTAAAAACTTTGGTACAATTGATTTTCTTAAGTTAAATCGTTGTCTTTTTAATATAAGTTAACTAATGTTGTTTTCGATATTACTTTTTGTAGGACAATTTTTCTCATATTGACTATAACTTTTTTTTAATAAAAATTTATAGAATCTATATAGGGCTTTAATTATAGCATATAAATTTTAAAAAAAATATGAGACTTATAATTTATTTATTCATTAAAATGGTGTTTTATACAGATGTGACATTTAATTTGTTTTTAGAATCTTGTATTGATAATGCATCTTTTTTTTTACTTATTAGAAGAAGGCTTAAAATTAACACACTAATTAATTTCATAAGCAAAAAAAAAACAAAATCTATTTATATCATTTCATGCACATTAGGGGCAATTTAGGTAATGAGCCTTTTTTTTTTTTTTGCTGACATCATATATATTCTGTTAAAAGATTTAACATCTGAGGAAAAATGCAACTCACTTCAAACCTCAAGGGAGGGGGATGTTAGAACCTCAAGGAGTGGATTGTATTAGTCTGAAATCTCAAGGGAGGTGGAAGTAATTTACCCAAAAATAAATTAGTAAATCTTTTTATTGAATGGTTAAATCTATTGTGATTTAGTAAATACTCCATTGAAAAGAGAGAAAAATAAATTGATTAATAATTTTCATCTAAAAAAATCAAATTTTAAGTAAATAGACTAGTATTAAAAATGTAAAAAGCTTCATTCAAAATTTAATTTTTAGGAGTATTTTTTACTTCCACTAAAAAAAATTTCTGAATCTGCCACTCAGTTCACCCATTTAATTGAGTTAATTAAGTGAACTTGCGTCTTCTTTCGTTTTTAGAGAATAGAAGTATACTTTAAATCCGTCTTTCTTTCTTTATTCTTTATTTGTATTATTATTATTTTTAAAAAGTGTAATTGTCAATCTCATACTAGCCAACGTCTAATATACTAAATTTTATGCATTTTTGCGTATTGTTTCAAATTTATTATCATAAATATTAAAAATTATAAAAAAATATATATATTTATCGACTTAATTTAATGCAGATAATATGATATTACCTATATCAAGTTATTAAAACTAAATTACTTTAGTAAAGTTGTTACAAACACAAGTATATATTAAAAAATGCTTAAAAAAATATACCGATTGCCTAGAATATGCCTAAACGCAAGGTCTAATGATCATTTACCATAAAAGCATAATAAAATTAAATTATTTTAATATAAAAAGTACAAATACTGATAAATACGTTTAAAAGCATCATTATGTGTATTTGTTAGTGTTGACTTTGGAATAATTTGGCCATCCCCAACGCAATAAATAGCAAGCGAAGTCCGATACACGGCTCACTAGCTTGGTTCCAAACGTGAAGGTGATAGCGTGCATGGTCCAACTCCAACATCATCCCGTGAGGAAGTGTAGTAAACCATGAACGATGTGAGTCAGAACCCAATGACAAAGTCTCAATAATTGGTTATTTTTTATTAATTACACTTTATTCCCTTTAACTTATATTTTATTTTAGTCTTAATGTTACGTTTAGAATCTGAATTTATCAACAAAAAAAAAAGTAAAAAAATAAAAATAAAAATAAAAGAAAAAAAATGAGGGAAAAGAGGGAACAATTATTTTTGTTCTCTCTTTTCCATTATTTTTTCTTTTTCCTTTTCTTTTTTATCACTATATCCTTGATCCACACATAGCCTTGCGACGTCCAATTATCACAATTAAACTTATGCAGTTTTAGCCAAGTTCCAATATCAATCCCCTTTCAATGATTGCAGTTAGTTTTGATGTTGAACTAAACATGTTAGTTAACTTTATCTAAACTAATAACATTTTAACCATCTCAATATCTCTTAAAATTCATTTTTCTGTAAAATTTGATTCTTCAAACTTTTTAAATCAAGTTAACAGTCACATGGTTGATTTCATTTTACATTCTAAACAAAACTAATGGAGGTTGACGTTGCAACTTGACTAAATGTAATAATTTAATTGTTACAACTGAAAATATAGGAATAACAGTAAAATTTGAAGTTAAATATAAAGATGCGAGTGTAACTTATCCTTTGCGTGTTCAATCTCCTGGGAGAGTCTAGGTGAAATTAACTTTTTTATAAAATTATAGGTTGAAGTATTCATATAACTTTCCACTAAATTTTCTAATATTTCCTTTAGGTTTTGTAGTAGTTAACAGAAAATCTAAAGAGACTAAGGAGAAACTAAAAAGAAATTCCAGAGAAACTATTTCAAAACATGAATCATTGACTTTATATAGGATAAATTATACTTTATGGACTTTATACTCAATCCAACTTTAGGACCTTTATTTTCAATTATATCAATCAAATTCCTAAACTTTTAATTTGTTGCGATGTACCCCTTTTGTTAGTTAGCATTTGACGGAAATTTGTCACGCGCGACTATTTTTTAAGGGCAAATATGTAAATTAAAATAATTAATTGAAGTCCCAATTAATTATTTTACACTCACGTCTAATTTAAGTGTACCTTTGCTACGTGTACCTTTGCATAACATATTTGAAGTCCCAATTACACCCAAATACACATCCCCCTTCTCTCTCAATCTCTATCTCTCTCTCTTATCTTGTAACAAACCCCATTGTGTATATTCCCAACCTCGACAACACCACTCATAACAACTCAAATAACAACAAAGGGAAAGGCAGAGAAGATAGAGCTGGAGCCTATCATCTCCCTTTGCCTTCGTCGTTATTGGAGTTATTATAAATGATGTTGTCAATGTTGCTTTGATCTTTGATTCAAGTTGAAGGTGGGGTTTTTTGAAGCTATGAATCAATTTCAGAAAGAGGAGGCCTTGGAGAGAGAGATGAGGAGAGTGTTGTGGAGGAGGTTTTAATGGAGGAGAACCCAGTTTTCGGAAGAAAAAAAACCCTATGTAGTTAGGTAGTACTGATTTTTAGTCGGGGTAATACTATACAACCAGAAAATTCGTATACAATTTATCACCAGAATGGTGTGGTTAAGTTGTGGGCCTATCACTTTAAAATAAAGAACCTACCAAGATGCTTGTTTATTACAAAATTATCATCGCTACATAATTTTAGTGTAGAATTCTATACAAAAATTCTGAAAGAATAATATTTTTCTTATTAGTAGTGGTTCCTATTAAATGGTGACATATGGTGTTCTATAATTAATAACCTGAATTGGTTGCAAAATGGAGATTTTCATAAGGAAAAATGATACATGACAATATCTAATAGTAATAACTACTACCCACCAAACACCCCACCCCCCCCCAAAAAAAAAAAAAAAAATCCCCATTTTCAAGTTGAAATGCCAAAGAAATAGGGGGTAAGAAGCCTTCAACGACTCTTATCACAGGCGCGTGCAAATATATATCAAAGAGTGGTAGTCCTTCAAATCCCATTTATTGTCTTATCATTCGAGTGTCGTTTTCCTTGTGACTTAAACTTCCAAACTATTAGGTTATTTGATTTTGTGTTGCATTTCAAAAACTTTCAAATCCAACATGATTGAAAAATCAATCTTGAAGATTTCAATAGAAGATGGGGATGATATTCTCTAATCCCCTGAATTCTCTTTCAACGCCATTTTGATATCAAAATGTTCATTTAAAGAGGACATCTTGTCAAAGGAGAATATTTTTAATCCTCTGTTGAAAACTTCTGGGGTAAATCTCCTCCCTCGAAATTTGCCAATATATTGCACTAAACCGCTTATTGTTTGTGAAATAGGCACAAAGCTCCCCCAGCTTCCCCCAGTCAAGGAACATAACATGTGTTTTCTCACTTTTGTACTAGATTAACTAATGAAAAGTTCATAATACCCTTCATTCAATAGGTTGGCTTCATTATTGGTCTTGGATGATCGTCTTCTATATGCTTTACCTGAATATATTTACTTGCATACTTATTCATGTCACTATGTTTTCTCGTTTTTCTTTTTTCAATTGGAAATATATGGAATTGCTTTCGTGAATCAAAACTTAGTAGATGCAGGTAACTGAGTTAGAACCAGTCCAATTGTTACATGAAAATTTGTCACAAGCTGTTGGCAACTATGATTCTTGTATGCAAGACAGAGGTCTAAAAAGAAAATGCACTAGCTTAACTTTGAAAGCCTAAAAATATTTCTTGGAGTGTTGCACCTTAATTTTTTTTACTCCTTTTTTTTTTAGGTTGGGTCGGGGGGGGGGGGGGGGGGGGGGGGGGGGGGGGGGGGGGGGGGGGGGGGGGGGGGGGGGGGGGGGGGGGGGGGACAAAAAGTGTGTGATTTTTAAAGATAACACCTTAATTTTTTTTAAAGTGGGGGGGGAGTGAAGGGAAGGGAAACAAAAAGTGTGTTAGATAACTTTAAAGTCAAGTTTTAAAGTTTAGTTTTAAACTTTCAACATGCATAATAACATGGAGAATATTTGTAATTTTTAAGAGTTACGGGTTCTGTTACAAGTAGGGAAGGGGTGAGGCACCCTACATTAAGACATCATATTAATCATTTGACATTGGTTTGAGGACCTTCAATTTGCTTTCAAAGACATCATATCGGTAGATATGATTGAAAGGCTTGTTTTGATAAGATGATGAAACAAGTGAGATTGTTGAAACATGTTTTTCAAAAGCAATTGACTTTTCAAAATATTTTCGAAAGTATCATTGCGGAGGGTATGATTATAGAAAGTAACCAAAACCCATTCGAATGGTGTAAGAATAGCAACTCAAACCCAAATATGAGTACAAAATTCCCTTTACCTTAAAAAGCCCATTTCTCCAAAAACCAAGATTGCAAATGCATAGGACCATTTTACTCTTAAAGATCAAATGTGACCACCTAGAGGACATAAAAGAAATATGGTACATTTTGTGCTATGTAGCTTAATATCACTACAAGGAAAAGGACTTTTATTTGTAATGATGGCGTGGCCTTTGTAAAAGTGACTATTTTTTATTTGCAACAGTGTGATTTGCCATCTCAAAATTGACTATTTACAAATGACAAAACTGACTACAGCAATTTGAGCCCACCCGGGAAAGCATTTTCCACTAGGTTGGATCACGGCCGACTTGAGACAATTGTAGGTCTAAAGCAAATAAGTTTAAATAAGATTTTTTTTTTTAACTTTTTTAGTTTATATATTTTTTTTTTATGAAATTCACTTGTGTGCTAATTTCGGTCTTTTTCTAACGGGTCTTTTTTATCTGGAAGATACCTTTTTTGTTTTAAAAAGATATAGAAACTATATAAGACTTTAATTATATAACATATGAGATTTAAAAACTTTAGGTCCTCAAAAGTTTTCTATACAATACAGTTTCTTGGATTGAACCTTTTCTTTTTTTGTTTTTATTTTAATTAGTGTAGTTTATATTGGGATTACTTTTTGTAGGGCCTTTTTTTCTTATCTAGACTAGGAAAAAAAAATAATAGAATCTATATAGGGCTTTAATTATACAATGTAAGATTTGAAAAAAATTCGAGGCCTTTAATTTATTTATCGGTTAAAATGCTATTTTTCTCGTTTAGATTTACTAGTGTAGTTGATTGTGGATTTACTTTTACGAACAAGCATTTTTTTGCATCCAAAATGGAGCAATTTTGTAAAAAAAAAGATTAAAAAATTACATACGACTTATACTATAATATATAAAGTTTTTAAAAATTAGGGGCTTTCGAAAATTAGAGCCTTAGGTGAGCGCTTTACTTGCCTAGACCTAGAGCCGCCCTGTGTTGGATAGCAGTTGAAAACTTGAGATTTGAACAACCACTAAATAAAGAGTGCTTAGTCTGCCCTGGTGATTGAGACGTTATGGACTAACTCATTTGACGAAGGTTCAAACCCCACTAGTTCTTTTCCTTCCCCCAATTGCCTTGTATAAAAAGATTAAAAAAAAAAAAAAACAACCACTAAATAAAGAGTTCAGAATCAAGTGATGGGCTCTCCATAGAAGTGAGAGCTACAATAATACCACATAATAAACCAATGGCTTAAATTTAGGCCAGTCCCGTATGCGCAGCAGGAGCGGACTGAGTCAATATTCGTCTACGAGAAGCGCATTCGTATGGCTTTGAGGCTTCCCCCTTGCAAATATTCCCAACATCGACAATACCACTAATAACAACTCAAACGACGACAAAGAGGGAAAGTGAGAAGATAGGCTGTCGTTGTCCGAGCGTTATAAGTGGTGTCATCAATGTTGGTTTGGTCTCTGATTCAAGCCGGAGGTGAGGTTTTTTGAAGCCATGAAAGGATTTCGGAAAGAAGAGGCTTTGTAGAGAGAGAGAGAGAGAGAGAGAGAGAGGAAGAGATGAGGAGAGTGTTGTGGAGGAGGTTTTTATAGAGGAGAATCCATTGTTGGGGAAAAAAAGCATGTGGTTAAGTAATACTATTCAGTATTTATTTCTATTAAATTGTGAGACGTGGTATTCTATTAATTAAGAACCCAAACTGGTTACAAAATAGAGATTTTTAAGGAAAAACAATGTATGACCAAATCTACACTACCTAACTAGTGGACTATTACCCTCCCCCTTCCAAATTTTCGGGTTGAAATGCCAAAGAAATAGGGAGTAAGAAGCCTTCAACAACTCTTATCACAAACACATGCAAATATATATCAAAGAGCGGGTCGTCCTTCAAATCCCAAAATTGTCTAGTGTTCTAATGTCCTTTTCCTTGGGCTTAAACTTCCAAACATAATAGATTATTTGATTGTGATGCATTTCAAAAGCTCAGCTTGTATAGATTTTTTTTTTTTTTTTTTTTTTAACAACAATCCAGGTGTGTATTAAAGGTCCTGGTATGCCCATAAAAATTTTGTATAGATCTAGCTTGGACTATTATTGGGAAAATATATGTTTTTACTCAAAGCGGAATAGCATTCTGTGATGGCAAAAAAATGAACACCAGACTGGTCCAGCCTATTGAAGGTTTCTGTAGAATATGTACATTAAATTATGGATTTTATTCTAATATATTAACATGTAGAAACTTTTTATAGAGGCGGTGCACCAAAATGCAACATGTATCTTTTAAAATTTAAATACAACATACACTAATCTCATTTTGGTGCATCATTTGTGTAAAATAATTACACCTCAAGAAAATTAAACTCTAAATTAAATTTCAAAGAGTGTAAAATATAATGAGAGAATCTCTATATAAATGCACAAGAGTAGTGCTTAACAAGGAATAAATGGAAGAAAACTATACAAGAGTGGAAACCAAATGTATAAGGAAAAGTCCCCAAAAATCAAACCAAATACATACATTAACAGTTTCAATGGGTTGGCTATATTACTGGTCGTCTTCTATAAGCTTCAACTCAACATATTTAATGGTTTACTTATTCATGTTCATTGTGTTTTCTCTTTTTGTTTTTTCAATGGGAGAGATATATATGCCATTGCTTTCGTGACTCAAAACTTAGTAGGTGGAAGTGAATGAGTTAGTACTAGTCCAATTGTAACATCAGAATTTTGACACAAGCTGTTGGCAACTATCAATGCAAATTCTTGTATACAAGACAGACGCCTTACAAACAAGGTCTAAAATATTTCCCGTAGGAGTGTTGCACCTTGACTTTTTTCGACTCAAAAGTGTGTGTGTGTGTGTGTGTGTGTGTGTGTGTGTGTGTGTGTGTTTTATCCACAAAAGGTGTGTGAGATAATTTCGGTCACTTGGAAACCAATTCAATTTAAGGTTTATGGGGTTTGGTTAGGAGTAAGGAAGGGTGTCTTGTGCAAAATTGGTACAACTTTTTTTTTTCTTTTCTATGTCACCCTAGGTTGTCATATTTGATCTTTGAAAGTTAAAAGGTCCAATGCATTTGCAATCTTGGATTTTTGGGAGATGGGCTTTTTAAGGTAAATACAATTTTGTACTCATATTTGGGCTCGAGTTGCTATTGTTAAACCATTCTAATGAGTTTAGTTACTTTCTAGGACCATACCCTCGGGAATGACACTTTCGAAGATATTGTTTGAAATATTTTAAGAATAATGTTTAAAAGACATTTTGAAAAATCATTGTTCAGAACATTTTGGTGAAATTGCTTTTCAAAAACATGTTTCAACAATGTCACTAGCTTGGTCACATGATCAATGCAAGGTTTTAGTCATATTAACCAGTATGAGGACTTCTAAAGATATTTAAGGTCCTCAAACCAATGTTAGATGATCCAATATGATGACTAAGGATCGAAATAGGATAGTAGTTATTGTAACCAAAATGATATATTCCAACATAAGTATGGCAGGCAAATAGCCAGAAGTGGGGTACAAAATATGGACTTGGGCATACTAGCTAGATAAAATCTTAAAATGAGGGTTTTGTATGGTGGTTAGGGGCCTTAAGGCTAAGGTTTAATTATTTTGGCAATGCTTCCCAAACTTGCATGGAACATGATAGCTAAAAGATTAACCTTAAAATGACAATTACAGTTGGAACTAAGGTCTCAAAAGAAGATTTAAGAAAAATGCTTTCTTAGAGACAAGGGTTTCAAAGTGAGGGCTTTTGAAAAGGCATATTTTCGGTTGGTGCTACAGCCTCGAAATGAGAGTTTGTGGAGACACATTTTTTGTAGAAACTATGGTTTCAAAATGAGAGTTTGATAAGTCACTTTTTTTTGGTTGTTGTGGAAATGGCACTTTAGCAGAACAGCTAAAATGGAATTTCAAAGTGAAGGTTTTGGGTTGAAAATGGGAGTTTAAAATAAGCACATAGCATAAGATAAGTTTCTTTTTTTAGATTTGTCGCATAAGATAAAGTTGAAAATAAGGTTTTTTTTTTAAGATTATTTTAGATTTGTAGCATAAGATAAGGTCCAAAATGAAGGCTTAAGCATAAGAGCTAAAACAGGCTTGGAAATAGAGTTTTGTAGGTTCAAAATGAGTTTTGGCATAAGAACTTAAACAAGTTTGAAGATAGGGATTTTGGGATAAGGCAAAGGGTTTCAAATGAGGTTTTGATGTATAAAAGCTAGAATAGAATTGAAAAAAACACCATTGTGAAAATGTCAGAGTGGAGATTAAAATTAATCAAACTACAATCATATGACACAATGTTATGATCTCCTTAAATTGGCCATTCTTGTTCCCACCAATCATCCTTTTTCACATCATTTTTATCACTGCTAGACATCAAGGTGGTGAAGCCTACATTAAAAATACGTGCGTACCCACTTGCTTGTATCTAGGTGCAATAAAAATGGAATGACTGTAGCGTCTTTGTATGACAAAAGCATTGCTCCTAGCAATAAGGCCAGCCAACTAACTTTTATGTCGATCCTTTCAGCTAGCTAAGAATTTGTTGATTCTTGAAGGGAGTTCCCAAAACTAACTAGGATAATTCTAACAAAAAATGAATTACCAATGCTTGTTGTTAAGATTGTCGCACTCCTGTCAATGAACTGCCGATAAGAGGATCAAACCCTTCCCCACAACCCAATGAAAAAAATAAAGAGCTAGTGATGTAGTAAATGCATAAATGATTTTATTTTTATAGGCAACTTAATACTTTCAAAGATTCATTAATATAAAATGAGTATGATCCTAAATCCTACTCCTTGAGCATCAAGACAATTGAAAGTAGCTTAACTAAGCCTAAACGTATATTAGAATATGCACATAATATCCTAAAAACCTTTAACCCCTAATCCTTAAGCAAAAAAGTAATCATAGTAGTAATATCCTGTAAATAGCATGCTCCAAAGGAATTCCATATTTCTACCATTTATTATTATTACTATTAATTTATGATACCGCCCATTATGCGAAAGGGACACAAACCTTCAACCTTGGCCCATAAAAATAATTCATTAAAAACAAAAAAGAAGAATTCAACCTCACCGATAAAATCATAGATTCGAGAAAATAACATCAACTCATATGCACAGATATGATTAAAAACCCCAAGCATCAAAATCAAGGCAAGAAAAACCTCTTTTCAATATCACTAGTAACTGTTTCTACTTCCCATATAAATATATATATAAAGTTACACTCGTTTAATGAGTCTGCATTTAAATGCAAAGTAATAGTAATATTCAAAAATCAAGAGAACTTCAAGTCTATTAATTTCACCCCCAACAATACTTGTTAGCAAAATGCCATTGGGTAGGTAAGGAGCACTGGTGCTGTATATATATAACTAGCTTATTGCAAAAAGTTGGTCTCACCCTGCTCTAGCTAGTAGAGATACTTATGTTGTGTTTGAAATTTAGATTTATGAAGGGAAAAACAAAAGAAAAAGAGAATGTAACAGAAAATAGAACAAAATGAAATAGCATTTTTATTCCCGTTCCCTCACCTTTTACCTTTTATTTTCTTTGCCATCACCAAATGATTGATTCACACAAAGCTTAAAGAAAAACAACTCAGTACATAGATTATAAGATTGGAAGTGTTAGAGGTGGTCACCAGACTTACACGAATTTGCACTTAATTAGTAAGCAATATTCATCACGTGGTTTGTTATTCCTTTTCATTTAAACGAACCATTAACTCACTAGTTTACTGGTTATGGAGGTGTTGGGATTTTGATTAATTAGACATATAGTTTGAATGCGTAAATGCCATTGCAAGAAGGCATTATTTGCCACGGACTATTTGTCACAACATTTTCACTCTTACAAATTATGTTGCAAATAATATTTATTAACGATGACAGTAGTTGAATTTCCTCAAATAATTAATCTTTTAATTGGAACGAAATTTGGGGCGCTGCCGTCCCAACCAATGCCTTTTTTGCAATGGCGTAGGTATTTAAGCCATCGCAAATATTTTTTTTTTTGTTTTGCAAAGTGATGTCATTTTGATTTGGTGGGTTGGATTTATTCTCTGCAAATAATAATTGTTAATGATGTCGTTCTGAATGTGCTACATTGTGTGAATTATGGGGTGTCCAAAGGAAACTCACAGAATGTTTCAATGGTTCTAGTTAAGTCATTCTTCCCTAATCGACATGGCACTTAAGGTATACATTCATTGTGTTCACAATATTTGTTGAACAACATCCTCCATAACTACATATGTCTTAGCCTCACGGATTGAGATACTCTCCATTTTCTATGTGGAATGGAGACGTCCATTTCTCTTGATAGGATCTTGACACCACATAACTGAGGCAAATGAAAGGCCCAGATGGAGCCACATCCTTCCATTTAATAAGCAATCCAAAACTATATTGTTTCATGTCAATAAATCATTAAAACCTCAACTAATGGAGATGACGGCACTACTCCATTCAGGCGAGGATCTCAATCCTAGGCTCACTATACTTTACGTGTGGTAATCAATATTGTCCTTCGTTTATAATTCGAAGTTAATTGAAACGTGAGAAGGTAATATTCTTTGTTTAGTTGTCAAGAAGATTTGGGAAAACCAAAGTATATAAAGCAAATTTGGAATCTTCCGTCTTCCAAAGATGGTCTGGTATCTCATACATGTAACGCTTTTCATTAAAGAGAAATAGAGAATGGGATTATTCTTTTCTTGTTGGTTTGGTGATTCAAAGTTGGTGATGTGCTACCATGCATTATGAATTATGGGATGTCTAATGGAAATGCTTTGTCTGAAACTAGCTCACCTTTGGGCCAAGAAAACTTTCACAAAATTTTATATATATATATAGCTAAGTCATTCTCCCCTAATCAACAAGGCACTAAATACAGGACCTTAATTATGTGGCTTGTGTTCTTGGAACAACTCAACTATATTTTGGGCTTCAGCCAATGGTGCCTCTCAAACTCTCAGTGATGTACATTTAAATAGGTAAGTTATGGATGTACGTACAAGCATTAGGACACAATGAGAATTTCACGAGGAGCTGTGGCCCCTCTCAGCCCCCGCTTCTTCTGAAATGTCCTTGCCAACAACATCAAAACTCGTCACTAAAAGTGTGCTTTTAACGAGGACATTGAAAATAGTCACTGAAAAAAGCAAACAATATTCTATTATGACGAGTTGGGAGTCGTGGTGAAAAGTTGTTGCAAATACAATGGTCCAAAATGATTGCTTATCGAGTGCAACAGTAGAAGGATGGTTGGGCAACGTTTTTTAGGAGATCTCCTTGTCAAAAGCAGTAGAAATTTGAATCTTCTTTTCCATACAGAAAAAGTTTCCAGGGAAGTATAAGAACTCAATACTTTACTTGCACAATGGTGATTCTATTTCAAAAGAAAGGAAATTGTAAGTGATTTGATATCCTTGAAGGCTTTAATGGGTAGTGACATACAAACATCCAAATTTAAGTACAACTTTTATAGATATGCCCTTAATTAGATGAAAGCAAGAGCTTCCAAGCCCAGCGAGATTGCTTTGATTCCTATATTTGCGACACCATGCATATTCAATCAAAGTATTGTTCTTATATTTCTTGCATTCTAGTGGTTTGAAGTTGAGCTCTTACATTTCCCTTCTTTTCAAGATCAAACCACTTGAATTCAAAAACATCTAGCAGCCATTGTTGTTAATTAGTGAGAGACTACCAAGGAAGATAATTTTGGAAGATGGTTTATGCAATTGTCTCCCTTGTAGTGCAGAGGCTTGATGACTTGCTCATCCAAGAAGCTGTTTCATTGAGAGGAGTGAGAAATGAAGTCTAGTGGTTAAGAAACAAATTGGACTGGAGATTATGTTTCTTGGGAGAGGCAGAAGAGAAATAGGATGAGGACTATAGGATGTCCGTGTTGGCATCTAAGATTAAAGATGTTGCTTATTATGCTGAAGATTTTATTGACAACTTCATCCTTGAATTAGAAGAGGCAGGCATTCCCAATAAAGTTCGGGCTCAAAGCTTACCTGGAAAAATACAGCTACATCTATAAACATATGCAAGCAAATCTTTATGGCATAGAAAGAGTGATCAAAGTTTTGAAGAATAAATTTGATGATATCGACCACAGTCAAGAACTTTTCATGATCAGTCATGATGTGGGATTGGAAGCAAGAAGTTGCATGAATGAGGAATTGAAATCATTAGAAAGAGCAAAGACTTATAAAGTTGATGGACATGTTGTGAGCTTTAACAAGGATGTCGACTTATTGATGTCTAATCTTGTCGGAGAAATGCCCCATTGATATGTGATTTCAATCGTGGGCATGGGTGGTTTGGGCAAAATAATTCTAGCTCGTAAGCTGTACAACACTTGTAGTCTCGAAGAAATATAGCGAAGCGAAGGGGGACTCTATTGGTCCAATTAAAAACCCTTCAAACCTTCTATGTGGAACTGAAGGGGGACTCTTATTGCTCTCCCAAACTGCAACCACTTTCTCAATGCTAACACCTTTTCCAATTTAAGTTAAAAGGGAAAAATAGCAAAACTGCCAATGGAGATGCAAGAATTACCACCGATTCTCAAATACCTTTCCTTTGATGGGAGTGGAATCAAGGAAGATCCTATGCCGACTCTGGAGAAACTTCCATAACTGATAATTCCTGACTTGTGCAACTATGGTGGAATTAAGTTGGCTTGCACCACAAGAGGATTCCCTCAACTTGAAATTCTACAACTTATTAGGTGTTCTTTGGAGGAGTTACAAGTGGATGAGGGAGGAATGCCTGTACTTAGAGGTTTGGAAGTTCCTAAGAATGTTCGAATCCTAGAAAGATTGAGGTCCATCCCTGCCCCTGAAAATTGGGGTGTGACATATGGTGCTGATTGGCCTTACTAACCAAAAAGCATGTTACAAGTTTCCTTCTTATCTATCCCTTTCTTGAACGCTGTGGTTTCAACTAATAAGCTTTTTATTGGTTTCAGCTGATTAGTTAACAGGGTTCACAAGTGAGTGAGTGAATTTAATAGAAAAATGTTTGTGTTGTGGTGACGCTCAATCGAAAAAAGAAAAAAAAAAATTAAGAAGAAGAAGTTACTATGTAGTGTATGTTTTGAAGTTCTTCTATGTACTTACTAAAAATAAAATTATTACTTTTCGGAAATTTTTCTTCTTTTTTGTGTTTAGGAAGCGTGTTAATGCTAAAATCACAAGGTCATCAAATAAGTCGAGAGGGAGATACAATTAGAAGGAAGAACTGTTTGTTTTGCTCTCGTAGAAATGTTAATTGAGGCATTTTAAAGTTGGATCATTCACACATTACGAAAATAAATGACCCTAGCTAGTTTTGAGAACAAAATAACTCAGAATTTTTTAATTTTAATTTTAATTTTGTACAAAAATTTTAATTTGTTTATTGTTTTTTTAAATTTACTTGATTTGAAAATGGAATATTCAAAATTTGTTCTCTTCAACTCCTACACAAATTTGGAATGAAATTATTTAATAATTCAGATGTTTTACATTAGTAATTCAAGATGAAAATTTTCAGTCTTCCCAACCAAACAAGACCTGAAAGTAGCCATCAGCATGCTTAAATATGCTAAGCATTTAATTATTTATCACACGAGGAATATATGATATGAAAGAACCACAATATAATATGAAAGAGCCACAGTCTATAATAATTTCAAATTAAAAATTTAACAAATTGTTTTTCAGTCAACTAATTTGTGGACTTACTTTTGATAGAGCTTGTTTGTTCATCAGCCAAATTAAGAATCCATGTCTTGTACGATGGATAAAATCTTTTATGGCTTTCCTATACTATTACTTAAGTAATATGATGACTGAGATATGTGTTTGTAATATTACTTTTTCTTTTGCATTGACGAAATTGTGAGCTGAAACTATATATGTCTTTGGAACTGACTTTATGAAGACTAAACTAGAGGAGCAGGTTGAGGATCAAATTTTTTTGTCCTTCACAGGTTTTTAGAACCAGCCGGTCCAAGCAAACCATGAACGGTTCGAATGGGTGGCCAGTTCAATGGCAATTAATTCCGATTTTCACAATTTAGGCTGGTTTTGCAAGGCAAACGGTTTCAGATGGCTGACTAGATTGGTACGTGAACCTATTGACAGTTCAATCGGTTGATCCGGTCCGGTTTTCAAAATATTACTTTGGATAATCAAGAAGTTGTTATTTACACTTCTGCACTTGGAGATGCATTGTGAGAAAATGACAGTTGAATAGGCTGCCCATAACCTATTGCACAAAGTCACATATTCAGAGAAACGTGATCTAATCTTAAAGACAATGACTACACGCTTCTATCTATAAGATTTCTTCAACTTTATACTTGTCAATTAGTTATGTTGAGAATAATAAATTGGGTTTGTTAATTTTGTGATTTGAATAATTCTTTATAATTCGGTATTTCCAATAGGTGTATCGATTAATACTTTATTTGGAACTTGAATTTTCAATTGGAAAACGTAAAGGAAAAGAGAACAAAAATACTCTTTCATTTTGTTTTCTTCTCTTTCACATTTTTTTTCTCAACAAAAATTTAGGTTCCAACCAGAGTGTAAAAGAACGATCTAATTCACAAAGGTCAAACATAAATGGTGATAAAAATACTGTTGGAGGTATGTTTGCTTGAGAGAGAGAGAGAGAGAGAGAGAGAGAGAGAGAGGGAGAGAGTGTGTGTTTTATGCTCCGCTGCCACAATCTTCTTAAAAATAGTCATTGTTAGAAGCCAGTTTAGACACACAACATGAGCTTTTACCAAATCTAAAAAAAAATTACCTATCAAACCCAACTTATTTTGAATTTATTTACTAAACTTAACTCTTTCATGAAGTTATAGTTTAAAATCACAACTTTAACTAAACCTTGTTTTACATATTTTATATAAAAGTCGTAGACGCAATCCACAACTGCAATGAAATCACAACTTCATTAAAGTAGTAGTTTCAAATCACCACTTCATGCGAACTGTACTTTGCAAATATTACACAGAACTTTCATATCTTCAAATAAAGTTGTGGTTTGAAAACACTTCAAAAAGAAACTGTGCTGGCTTTAATACCAAAGAGTTTTTTGGGCTGGGTTTAGTTAAAAAAAACTCCACACAACCTTATGGTGTATTACCAAAAATGAAAAAGAACCCGACGGGGTAAATTGCATATAAATGACTTAGTTAAAATCCACCCAAATTATAAATTAAAAAAAAAAACAGTAACGCCATAGAAATTGAAAAGTAAACTTATGGGAATGACTACGGTACCACAGTAGCAGTACCTAACAATAAAAAAGACTACTCTCAAGTGAGAAGTAGTTAGGTAGGTCACTCCAGAGGTAAGTAGAACTAGTCTCAATAGTAAGCAACTTTTTCATTTTGATTTTAGCTAGTAGTGGTTTTAGAAAAGGGTAAATTACATCCTTCTCCTTTGAGCTTTTAGACTAATACAATTCACCTCTTGAGATTCTAAAAATTACATCTCTCTCCCTTGAGGTTTGAGGTGAGTTGTATTTTTTCTTAAATGTTAAATTTTTTAACAGAATATATGCAATGCTAGCAAAGAAATAGATTCATTACCTAAATTATCTCTAATGTGCATGAATGACATAAATAGGGTTTTTTTTTCTTCTAAAATTAATTAATGTGTGTTGATTTTTTAAATCTTTGTTTTTTTTTTTCTAAATTTTCCAACATGTGTGTTGATTTTTTTTTTATAGTATATAGGATCTAAAAACTTTGGTACAATTGATTTTCTTAAATTAAACCATTGTCTTTTTAATATAAGTTAACTAATGTTGTTGATTTCGATATTATTTTTTGTAGGGCATTTTTCCTCATATTGACTAGAACTTTTTTTATAAAAATTTATAGAATCTATATAGGGCTTTAATTATAGCATATAAAGTTTTAAAAAAAATATGAGACTTATAATTTATTTATTGATTAAAATGGTGTTTTATATAAATGTGACATTTAATTTGATCTTAGAATCTTGTACTGGAAATGCATCTTCTTTTTTTTTATTTGAAGAAGGCTCAAAATCAACACCGTAATTAATTTCATAAGCAAAAAAAAACTTATATATGTCATTTCATGCACATTAGGAGCAATTTAGGTAATGAACTTTTTTTTTTTTTTGGCTAACATCACATTTATTATGTTAAAAGATTTAACATCTACAGAAAAATATAACTCACCTCAGACCTCAAAGAAGGAGAATCTAATTTCTAGAACCTTATGGGATGGGTTATATTAGTCTGAAACCTCAGGGGAGGTGGATGTAATTTACCCTTTAGAAAATAGCTAAAAAATTTACTTATCATTGAGACTGATCTTACTTACTATTGTGACTGACCTACTTACAACTGTCGACACTGTAGAACTTCCGTTAGGCTATGTATGATTCAAGGGAATAGAAATGAGAATTGAAATGAGAATGAGAATGAGATAAAAGGGAATGAAATAAAATGGGCATTCTCATCCCCTTGTTTGTTTGCTTAGTTGAAATGGAATGATCATTCTCATTCTTTGTTTGATAAAATAAATTAATAATGATAGAATGGAATGGAATTTTATTATCTAATATATTAAATATTAGAAGTATTATATATTACTTGTTAAATATTATTAGGTGCTTGGTAATCCTGTGGCGGGCGGTCGCAGCGACAGGTGGTGGAGAGTGGTGGCAAAGAGTGGTGGTGGAGACTGGTGGCAGAGGGCGGTGGTGGAGACTGGTGGTTGTGGTGGGTGAGTGGTGGCGGTGGTGGGTGGTGGCAATGGATAAAAATGGAAAAAGTCTATTTTAAAAATAAATAAAAATAATAATAAATAATTTCAAAATCATTTTACTTTTTAAAAGTATTTTTGAATAATTAAAATAAATAAATAAATAAAATTACCAAACATGTTTTGTTTTTTTTTTTTTTTTTTTATGAATTTGACAACAAAAATGTGACTAAATTTTGTTTTATGTTCTCATTTCATTAGAGAATGAAATAATCATTCTCACTTTTTAAAAAGATAGAATAGTCATTTTAACAAAATGTAATAATGGTCAATCTAACTTTAAAGAGTATGACCGAATAACAAATTGAGAATGAAAGTGATAATGACCACTTCATTATATCATATTTTCTTGTACTAAACATAGCCTTAGTATATAGTATAATGTAGTTAAATTGAAAAAATGACTTTAATTACAAAAATATCCTAATCTCATAGTTCTAGTGAAAGATTTAAGAAGGCTTTTAGGTTGACTCAATCTGCTTTTAGGAGGGCTCGGAGCTTATGGCAAGAGCCACTACAAATCCCAGCACAGTAAATCAGAACAAACTAGGCATGTAAAACCATCCTAAAAGAGACCTCTAATTTAAATCCGTCCATCTGAGTATACATCCAATCTTTTCAGTAGCGTTAAAGCACAGTAAGAGTAGAAAACGAACCAAGCTACTAGCTTATTAAAAGTTCATTTGAGATCAACTCGTTATGTAAATAAGTTAAGCTTAAACACATTTTAAAGCTTATTAAGTTTATAAACTCGGTTCTATAAGTTTACATACGCTAAAAAATTTAAGCTACTCGTGTTCGGCTCATGTTTGGTTCAATTAAAACTCGTTTAAAATCAGTTTAAAAATTAAACAAACTAAATTTAAACACATTTTTAAGTTTGTTAAGATTTTTAAACTAACTACTCGACTCGATTAGACTTGTTTGCAGCCCTACACAGAGTAGATAGCATGTAGTAACAAACAGATAGGCAATAACACACAGAACAAACTGTAATAATTCAAAATCCAAATGCGAAACAGTATTCAAGCATACACATAAACAGATCCGTATATACATATTTAAAGTGAGTCTCTCAATTATATTATTCTAGTAATAAATACAATATAAATTTTATGGTACACGTTAAAATTTGAAGCAATTATAAGACATGGAATAATTGTAAATGCATCGATTTCCACATTTGTTTTAAAGTTTAATGAAGACAAAAACATTTTTAAGCGGTAAAAAATTAATTTGTTGGAATAATTTTGGTATAAGAGAAAATTGACCATCAATTTAAGGAAACACTAAATAGGTATTTTATTTTCATGTATAATATTAGTATAAACCTAGAGGAATGCAAATGCTACAATTGTGCACCACTCAAGAAGATAAAAGAGAATAGTTGGCCGAAAGAGTGAACTATCATGTTATATAAAATGAATAATAAAAAAAGAGAAATAAATGGTTAATGAATGTTTCTCCAAAATAGGGAGTACTTAACTGCTTTCAAATTTTTAATTTGATAATCTAAAATTGAACAAAACCTGTCAAAAAATAATTTCGGAGTGAAATTAATTACAAAGTCGGTAAAGCCCCTCAGTGATCTTGCAAGCATAGCTTTACAAGCTTGACCAAAGAGCTGTTATCGGCCTTTGTTTGTTTTGGGCTTGCCTTTCTCTAATGGGTACTCTCTTCTCAGTTGCCCAAATAGCATGAAATCTCCCAAGTAAACACCTCACTCTAGACGTGATTCATGCTTTTAAAATATTCTACTTCAAAATGTTCTTGACTGTTCTAACAAACTGTGCAGGAAAATGACTTCCTCATTTTCCTTCTTTTCTCAAGAATTTCCATATATATGATTTCAGCTAAGTTTCTCCCTCTGAATTTTACACTTGTTTCTTTCTTTTTTCTCCCATTTCAGTTTTCTAGAAAATGTTACTGATAGAGACTAGAGAAGGCATCCAAGATTAGGGTATCATTAGAGTTTTATTGTAGGAGATCTATTTTGATTTGGATTTCTTATTTCATTTTCGTGTTTTGGCATTCCCTATATATAAGGCTTATTATTTAAGGATTGATCAGTTGTGGCTGTTATATAAAAAGATTCTATAGTTTCTGGAACATAATTAAACTCAATTGAACATACAGACTTGTTTGCATCTCTCTCTCTCTCTCTCTCTCTCTCTCTGGTTTCTTCTCCTCCTCTCTTTCCTCTCCTCCTCTCCTTTTGTGTCTCTATTCCTTTCTCAGGTTCTAATCCTCTTCCCCCCAATTCTCTTTGTTTTCTTTTCTTTCCTTTTTCTCTTCTCTCCTCTCCTTTAATATCTCCCCATTCTTCTCTTTCCTCTTCTCTCCTTCCATGGTTATTGCCTACATCAGTCACTTGTCAAAAATGTCTAAATAATGAAAGGTAAAATTTTTCACTCAAACTAAATTTAGTAAAAGATTAATGATCCCTTTCTTTGATTCCCCACAACTCCTCCTCCTCCTCCTCTTCTCTCAGATTGAAACTCAAATTAAGACCAACTTCATACACAGTTGCATCTTGTGAATTTCCAACTACAGAAAACAAGCAGCAGATACCCCCAGTTTCTTACATAAATATGCAAAACCACTTTACATACCAAATATAAACTTATAAATTCTTCCATCTACACAGCAAGGTTCCTATTCACATGCAAACACAAAAATGAACACCAAAGAAGAAAACAAAGGAAGTAAAAAGGTCACAAAAGAAATCATATTTGAAGTATGTACAGTATGCCCTTAGACATATAGCTAGGAACTATATAGTCTCAATAACCTGTGGACCCAAATACTCAATTCCTTCCATCTTTGCGTTGTTCGGCATCTCAATCTCTTCCAGCCATCCATAAGAGTCACCTTCTTCCTTTGTAATCGTTGTTTCTCCATCTGTAACCGTACAATTAAAGGGTCAACACAGGAACACTACAAATCAACATACAAGATTTGATAATAATACATAGATATATAAAAACATGAGTCAATAATCAAATACATCAGTAACACTGACAACAATGACAAAGACGATGATGACAACAATGACAAAGGTTTTAGGCTCAAACTGTTATGCATTTAGCATGTCCAAATACGAGCGCACACAGGATTAGGCAACATTTTCTTCAACAGTGCTTTGGAAACCACTGCAGCTCTCAAATTAAGGGGGTACATACTCTCACAAGAAGAGGGGAGAAAAGTCAGTCATAGATGTAAGGCTTAACTCTCTTGGGTTTTTGCTGCCTAATTCAGGTCTATGTTGGTGTCTCGTAAAACAAAAGCACAAACAGGGCAACTAATCATTCGGATACTTGATTCTTGTAGTCACTCGTTCTTCAAACGTATATGTACATAACAAAAAAACCTAAAGGCCAAGCTAGTGCATGAGGCTTCCAAATGTACACAGCCTTATCAGAGAGGTTGTTTCTGTGTTTTGAACTCATGACCGCTAAGTCGCAATGCAAACAAAATAATACATGTTATTTACAAGCAAGTAAAGAAAGTTGTCATTCTACATATCATAAAAGCATGGTGACTTGCATTAAAACCAAATTGGTCCACAAAAGTAGGGTAATCAGAATCAATGGTTTCAAAGTGCGAATGAAATTAGCCAAGCTTTCTTTTCCGAAGACGATTTCAGATAAAGAATTTAATAATACTTATATTCACCTTCGACCCTGCTCTGGTGATGCTTAACAGCCCACCGATGGGCCGACATCTATTGAAAACCAGGCTTAGGATTGGGCATAGTTACCACGCACGAAGGTGAATCACAGACCCCATGAAACACTAGTAAGGCAACGATTGTATCCTGACACACGCCACAACTGAGGATAAAGAAAGATAAAAGTGTTTTGCTTACTTGATACAGAAGTGTAGAGAGTATCTCTGTAGTATGAGCAATCTCGACCATCCTCTTCAGAATACGGAGGTCCAAGCACATCAAGCACTACACATGGTGTTATAGCTGTGAAGGCGTGGATATTGCCTCCTGATTTTGGATACAACACAGAAGTGTCGCATGGGGCTGTGAAGATGCTGTTGGATTTCATCCTTGCCAATCTTGCTGCAAAACCATATTCCTCCCACAGATCAGTTTTGGACTATGGAGAGAGAGAGAGAGAGAGAGAGAGATCCACTCACGTTGAGAGGGGGGCATAGAGTCATCTGAATTGATAGGATCTGCCCAATCATATGCTTTAATATGCATGGTTCCCAGCAGAAGCTTGCTGAAGACAGTCATTCCTGGGTGGTTATGGAGGGGAATGACAGCAGTCGCAGGAAGCAAGAACATACACAACTGCAGAGGGCATCGTAAAATATAAAGATTTGACCTGAATTCTGTGTATAAATTGGAATATGCTGAGAAAGAGAAATTCTGAAAAACAAAGCCTTGATGCTCAACAACAAAACCTGCAGTGCGGGGGCATTCGTATATTAAAGCTGTTTGAACTTATATAAAGGCATGCACATAATAAGTGACTTCAAACAAACAAACTAATAGATGTTTTGCATTCATTTTGTCAAAATATGATAAAGCTTCCTATTATTATAAGAAACAGTTCAATCTTACCGAAAAATTCTTGCACTTGTATATGGTTGTGTATGTAACTCTTGGAGTCCCTTCGATAGGACTTTCAGGATTGAACAACTCTAAATCTCTACTTAGCCCGACATCTTCTGGTATCATACAATCTACAACACGACAAAAATCCAGTTATAGAAAAGACCACTTATAGTAAATAAAAAAATAAAAGATGAAAAAACATTGACTAGTTCCGACAATGCATGTGTACTGAATGTGTGATCCTCGTGCCAAGACAAATAAATGTGAACGAACAAAAATGCCCTCAAATCAAAGCACATCATTAGTTCTTCAAGGACACTTTTTTTCTAATATATAATATATAAATGGAGAATACTACCCGGCCTGTTTTGGAGCCGTGTCAGACTTTCTCTTATACCAAATTGTCCTTCAAAAGTCACTTTATTACTGTTCACTTTGTCGATATTCATTACTTTGAGGGCAAATATGAAAACTCATGCTTTTATATTATCTCCACATCTTATACAAACAGAAACTTCTTTCCGTTCCCGTTTTATTCCAAAACCATTCTACATAGAGAAACCACAATGAATTTGAAGAATGAGAGAGAGTAAAAACTTAATCGTCAAGAGAAAGTAAAGAGGGAAGATTAGAGACAGATTAGATTTTTCTAATGTAACTCGTCAGAAGAGATTTAAAGTTCTTATCAGAAAAGAAAGTAGTGGCGTCTCTTCCGATTTCAGCCCAACCTTTTCTCTTCCCTCCTTCAATCCACCATAAACACCCCTAACAATCCCATTTGAATCCTCTTACCCCTCCATTGTATCCTCCTAAACTTAGGAGGTATGTTATTTATTATTTTTTTTTAAAAAAATTCAATTACTTGCACAAGCACACATCCTCCCAGATGCTAGTTATATAAATTTGCCCAGATGCATTGCTCTTTAAATGGGGTGCTTGATAGATACTCTGCTAATACTCCATGTTCATAGATATGTTCACATTTAAATCATGAGGCCTTTATAATAAAAGGAAGAGTCTAATTTTAACATGCCACTGGTATTTTTTACACAAAAATGCAACATATGTCTATTCGTCTTAATTTTGTTTTGTATACTTAAACACCGCATGTCGTATTTGGTACATGCTTGTGTAAGAAACTAAGAAATTTCAATTCTTACAAAAAAATTTAAGGATTATAAATAATAAAAAAAGCGTCATTTTGTATGAAAATTGTGGGCCAAAATTCTTCTATAATTATGGAAACTGCTACAAGAAACAAGTGCAAGATATTACAAATAAATAGAGGCAAAGATGACTTTGAAATGCAAGATATATAAATCCCAAAATTGAAGACTTTACCCAGAATGTGGCAGAGGTTTTGTACATCACCAGGGGAAGGAACAGTCCCCCCGGGGAGGCCTTTAAACACGCCACGGCACGATACAAACAGCCTTTGCAGCGCCATAGAAACTGCCGCCGGCCGCTTCGTGCTTCTCTGATTCACCATGTCTCTTGTGCATCTCTTCTTCCTAATGATCTTACGATCAACATGCCTGACCGCGTCTCTTCTCTGATCCACCAACTTTGCCACGATTGTCATCGACCCACCACACAAATCTCTCCCAAATGACAATAACAATTGCCTCCCGCCCAACAAATTAAATGCCTACTTATGACTGTCTCTGATCAATAATAGGCATCATATACACTGATTAGCTCTAAAACCCAACTCAGGGATTCACGGTAACCAATATGAAATTCAATAAATAAATAAAAACCATGCAAATTTGGTTCTTGCTTTCTGTGTTCTACGCTCAGACTGGAAAGGGTTCTGAGTAGATTATTTGGATTTTTAAAAAAACTGTAGAAAATCAGAAGAAGTCGGTGGATCAAGTTGTTATGAAAAAGTGCAAGGAGAATAGAGGTGATATATAAGGAGAGGGGAGGAGGAAAACCGGGGGCCATGGAGGAAGGATTCTTAGAGAGAGAGAGAGAGAGAGAGAGAGAGGGACTTCCAGCCCCCAAGACGAATCCCAAACTACCGGATTAACAGTACCCCGTTTCGAGACTTTAACGATTGCCTTGTGCCATTTTGGTTGATTGACCCATATACCCCAGCCCCGATTAATAATAGTAATCTAGAAGTAAAACCACTGTTTGTTAGCCTTTTTTCGATTTAACGAAATCGAAGTTTAGTTTTTTTCTTGGTTTTGTTTTGGACTTTTCTTGGTGTGAGAGTAATTCGAGGGGCTATGTGTGACAGTAATTCGAGGGGCTAAGAGATATTATTAATTATTAATTTGCACTTGATGATGTGGCATAGTTTCATTGGTTTTTTTTTATATATAAAAGAGGTCAAATAATTATCTTATTGAAAAATACTATACATAAAATAATTTCTCAATTTATTTTTTTACCCACAGAATAAAAATGAATGGGTCTCACCTGGATTTATTAATGTGAATCTCACTTCATTGTGTCTTGTGAGTGAAAAAAAATAAATAAATTCAAAAATTAGTTTATGTATAATATTATCTTTATATTGTTTCTAAGTCATTTCGAATTTACCAATATGGGTCTACCATTAGTTTCATTATAACTAGGATTGACTTTTAAACAGGTACTAAAATGCCACACATTTTCATGGGTAGCAGAATTTTTCATTTGATTAAGTTCACTAAACCTGTTGCAGCATTGTTGAGGGCTTTGTACTATTTGTGGAGCTTAGAAGCAGCTGTAAGTTGGCTTTTGATACTGTGGACTAGGTTGAATACTTCCATTTTATCTCTCTCTAAATTTGAACTTGAACCAAGATCATATTGATTCAGTAGCTATTACTTTGTCAGATTAAGAAAAAGATCTAATATTTCCTGTGTTCTTTCTAGAAAACGCCAGCTTGGGCATTATACGTTATTAGAGCAAAAGCTTTTCAAGTGATATCCAAAAGTATTGTCTTATTCGAGGTTTCCAATTTTCTATAGAATCTCCGGAGCTTTCCTAGCTATTAGTCTTGTGCTTTTTTTTTGTTTTAATATATGTCTTCTTGGCATGAAAATAGGTTTAATTTGCATTTTTGTTTCCCCGTGGAAACTCATCCTAATCTTCGTGACCTTGGCCTTGAAATCATGAACATAATTGGAGTTTATCAATTATTGACTATTTTTAGGGTTTATCTTTCTTGGAAGAGAAAGATTGAAATCACTCTCAAAATTTCATTAGAGATTAAAATTAAACATTGATTTTTCTTATGTAATGTTAATAGCTCTCTTCTTTAAATATTTTGCCGTCCTAGTTGACATCAGGCTATTGGCGTTTTATCTGCATCTTCACAACTACTAGGAGAGATTTTGTTTGAGATAAACTCACAAAGACTTAGCCCAGTTGATGAATTTTTTCTCTCTCTTTAGAATCAGAGCTTCTCTCTCTAGCTTTTGGCTAGTGCTCCCTTGAGTATCTTCCCGAGGTTCTTTCCGGCTAGGTTATCTCAGACAATCCCCTAACCCAATTTCCTTATCTCTTCTCCATCCTCTCTGTCTTCTGTAGATGAATCGGTTTACAGGATCTTTTTACACCCAGTCAAACCTTTCCCACCCTATCTCTTCCATTTGTTCTTACTTTTTGCATTTATCATCCTCTTGCTCTGCTCGTTCCTAGCCAAATACGTTTTAGTCACTGGGTTTTGTAATAATCTTATGGATAATCATTCTCGAGATTACTCAGGCTCTTCTAAGTCCGGCTATAAGCACAATCAGGAGGAAGAGAACTTAGTTCTGTCTCTTGAATTAGACCTTATTACAGCCGCTGCTATCCAATCTTATTGGTTGATCAGGAAAATTATCTCTACCAAATCTATCCATAAGAATGTTGTCAAAACAATCATCAATAGAGCTTAGGGGCTGAAAAGTAGTGTTGAAGTAAGCACAGCTAGTTCCAATACTTTTTTTCTGTGCTTTGCTGAGAGTTGTGAAAAGCAGAGGGTCCTAGATAATGCTCCATGGATGATAATGGGGAATTTGTCTGTTCTAAAACCCTAGGACTCAAATCTCACTTTATTGGAGGTGGATTTCTCTAAATCCCCCTACTGGGTTCGAGTTCATAGTCTCCCACCGGACAGGGTGACGAAGTCCAATGCGGTTAAGATTGCTGACACCATTGGGTCTTTTATTGCTATTGATGAATGGAGTACACAGGGGAGGCATTATAGCAAGTGTATAAGGCTTCAAATTGATTTTCGATACGAACGGCTTGGTGACTTTTGTTTTTGTTGTGGAAGGGTTGGCCATGCTTTGAGTAATTGCACATTTGGGAATGGGATGAGATCATCACAATCTGCCGCTAAACTCAGAGCACAACCGATCAGGAACCTTGTAGCTGTAATAGACATAGCTGAAGGTGTAGGAGAAAGATCAGGCGAAAATCAAATCAATAATCTGGTGATTGTGAGGGAACCACTGAGAAAAGTGATGAACAAGGCTCGGGAAGTCCAAATTGGTGCCCTTACAGAGCTTAAATTCGTGACCAAAGGGGCTATACATTTGAACAATCATACCCAAATCAATCCAAGTGAATAGGAAGGGTTGAATAGGATGGCGCGTGCAAATGACGATTGTATTATGGAGAGTGAAGGTATGCAACTAAGCCATCATGATCTGACACCAGCATCGCCGCACAGTTTGTTAAGTAGATGTAGTGAGCAAGTATCTTTCGGTGCAGTGTCTCCACGTGGTTCCCTGGACTTCGACAAAGGTGATATAGTGGGTACTAGAAGAATGGTGAGTGTATCTCAGGTGATGGAGGATGTACGAGTAGCAAACCCAAAGGAGGTTGAAGGGGTCGAGAGGTGTTTTTTTCCTAGTATTACAGAACAATTGTTAAGGGACCAATATGGTCTTCAGACTCTAGGCTAAGTAGATAAGGTGGCCCACAATATCTTTGTTAGAACTTCAAACCAGGCCAGAGCCCAAGCTTTTTCCCAAGTTGACTATTCCATAGAGTTTCAATCCACAACCCAATATCTTTCCAACAGCGACGCAAACTCTATGACTGACATTGCTGGTACTTTTATTCTAAGCCCTTTTCACTCCAGATAACCCATAAACGACTTTCCAACAGTTAGTTAGTGTGCCTATAGTTGATCAATGTTTAGCTCAAGACCTGTGTCGTTTATCCTTGAAAAGAAAATTGGAAGGGGTGGATGATGAAGATAATATGATAGCAAAAAAGTGGAAGAGTATGTATTCATTATATGCTAATGATCAGCATTCAAGCAGAGCCATATCTCCCTCCAAGTCTAGTACAGTTAAGAGAGAAGGATTACGTTCATATAAAGCAAAATCGAAATAGAAATTCAGAAAGGTCTTTAGAAGAAGGAGGAATATTCAAGCACAGTGTTACAGCATGGAAGAGATTACTATAGAGTAGGATGTTGAAGATACTACTGTGGCTGAGGAGGCGGCCTTACCACGCCCCCAATTAAACCATGATTGGAATTGTCAAGGGTTGGCTCAAACCTCGACGGTTTGACAACTAAGAGCCTGGTTACACACAATAAACTCGGATTGGATCTTCCTCTCTGAAACTAAATTATCAAAGAAAAAAACTCAAGCTCAACTTTAGAAACTTAATTTTGTCAATTGTAAGGTTGTTCCAGTTACAAGCAGAGCGGGGGATATTTGTCTAGCCTGGAAATGTGGGGTGGATATGGAGGTGGTTTATGCAGATTCCAATATTATTCCGACCCTTGTTTTTTTAGATCCTCCAAATCATCCCTGGCTCCTAAATGGCATTTATACTCCTGCAGTTCGTCCCCTATAACATCAATTATGGAAATCCATGAGCTACATAGGTGAGAATTTCCTTGGCCCATCCATCTTCATTGGAGACTTCAATAATGTTATTTCACAGGTAGAGAAGCAGGGGGTAATCCTTACACAGAACCATCTCATAGCGGTTTTAGGTGTGTAATTGATGGTTTGGGTTTAGTTGACCTCAGTTTTACAGGGAACCCATTACATGGTCTAACAATTGGGTTAGTCTTGCAAACATCAAAGAAAGGTTGGACAAAGGTTTGGTGTCTCAAGATTGGAGAGTTCTGTTTCCTAAGGCAGCCATTTATCATTATCCTGCTATAGAATTTGACCACTCTCCTCTTGTTATGGACTTATATGGTGAGAGACATGCTATCAAGAAGCCCTTCAAGTTTGAAGCTATATGGACCAAAGATCCTTCTAGCCACAACGTTGTTTATGGTGCTTGGTATTCTTTCTTTCAAGGATCCATAACTTATATATTCTGCAACCAAATTAGAAGCACTAAAGAGGCCTTGAAGAAGTGAAATAAGGAGGTTTTTGGCCAATGTGATATTCGAATAAGGGATCTTCATTGCCAGATTGACAAACTTCAGATGGGCCCCCCAGATAGTTACAATATGTCCATGATAACAGAGCTTAAGTTTAACCTTAAGGAACAATTACTGAGAAAAGAAATCCTTTGGAAACAAAAATCTAGGAATCTTTGGCTTAAAGAAGGGGATGCTAATACTAAATTTTTTCACACTTCGACTATCATTCAAAGATGCAGAAATTCTATTGATGCCCTTAAGTTGCCTGATGGTTTATAGATTTCAGACAAGAATGACATAGGTAATCAGTTTGAGTGCTTCTACAGAGAGTTGTTTACTTCCTAAAACCCATCCATTCCTGAATGGATTGAAGACTACCTTCCTCCAGTAATCATCGCAAAAGACCATTCCTATTTATGTTCTATTCCTTCTCCTGAAGAAATTCGTACTATCATCTTTGGTATGCCTCCCTTGAAAGCTCCGGAACCGAATGGTATGTCTACTTTCTTTTACAAATCTCACTGGTATATTGTGGGCTCTGATCTATGTAATATGGTTAGATCCTTTTTCTTGACTGGTTATTTGTTGAAAAGTCTGAACCACACCTTCATCACCTTGATCTCAAAGTCTTAGAATGCTTCTACGGTTGACCAGTTTAGGCCTATAAGTCTGTGCAATGTGGCCTACAAAGTGATATCCAAGATCCTTGCGAATTGTTTGATGCCTTTTTTCTGGAGAGGATCATTGCCCTGAATTAAGCTACTTTTGTGTCCAATAGAAACATTGGTGAGAATATGATTATTGCCAAAGAAATCATTCACACTCTCAAAAGCAAAAAAGGTAAGAGTGTTCTCGTGGCCATTAAAGTGGATATGGCTAAGGCTTATGATAGCATTGAATGGTCTTCTTCTTATAAAAATTCTCACCTGCATTAGGTTCCCATCTAAGATTATTCATTGGATTCACCAGTGTATCTACACTCCAACCTTCTTTTTGTTAATTAATAGGGGCTCCTATGGTATGTTTAATGGGCAACGTGGTCTTACGCAGGGGGATCCCTTATCCCCATTCCTTTTTATTTTTTGTACTAAAATCTTATCTAGAGTCTTATCTCATGTAGAGGATCTGAAGTGGTTCCATAGTATTAAGATTGCACAGAATTGTCTACCTCTATCTCATTTGATGTTTGCGGATGACCTCCTAATCTTTTGTAGAGAAAATGGAAAGGAAGCGATGGCTGTTCAAACTTGTCTATCACTTTATGAGGCCTAGTCTAGGTAAATGATCAATAAAGGAAGTCAGCTATTTTCTTCAGTAAAAATGCCTCTCGGGAAGTAAGGTCTTCTTTCAAGCAAGAGCTGAATCTTAAAAGAGGTAAAGATGATGCTTCTTACCTAGGCTTGCCTTTATAGATGTGCCCTTAATTAGATGAAAGCAAAAGCTTCCAAGCCCAGTGGGATTGCTTTGATTCTTATATTTGCGACACCATGCATATTCAATCAAAGTATTGTTCTTATATTTCTTACATTCTAGTGGTTTGAAGTTGAGCTCTTACATTTCCCTTTTTTTCAAGATCAAACCACTTGAAATTCAAAAACATCTGGCAGCCATTGTTGTTAATTAGTGAAAGAGTACCAAGAAAGATAATTTCGGAAGATGGTTGATGCAATTGTCTCCCTTGTAGTGCAGAAGCTTGATGACTTGGTCATTCAAGAAGCTGTTTCATTGAGAGAAGTGAGAAATGAAGTCAAGTCGTTACGAAACAAATTAGACTGGAGATAATGTTTCTTGAAAGAGGCAGAGGAGAAACAGGATGGGGACTATAGGATGTTCATGTTGGTATTTAAGATCAAAGATGTTGCTTATTATGCTGAGAATTTTATTGACAACTGCATCCTTGAATTAGAAAAGGCAAGCATTCCCAAAAAGTTAGGGCTCAAAGCTTTCCTAGAGAAATACAGTTGCATCTATAAACATACGCAAGCAAATCTTTATGACATAGAAATAGTTATCAAATCTTTGAAGGTAAATTTTTTAGATGGAGCATACTCAAGAACTTTTCATGATTACTGAGAATGCGGCAAAGGGAGCAACTCGCATAAATGAGGAATTGAAATCATTACAAAAAGCAAATCCTTATGAAGAAAATGAACATGTTGTGGGCTTCAACAAAGATGTCGACTTGGTTACTGATGTCTAAATTTGTTGAAGAAATGCCCCATTAATCTGTGATTTCAATCGTGGGCATGGGTGGTTTGGGCAAAACAACTCTAGCTCAAAAGCTGTATAACACTTGCAATCTCGAAGAAATATAGCGAAGTGAAGGGGGACTCTATTGGTCCAATTAAAAATCCTTCAAACCTTCTATGTGGAAGTGAAGGGGGACTCTGATTGCTTTCCCGCACTGCAACCACTTTCTCAATGCCAACACCTTTTCCAAGTGAAGTTAAAGGGGAACATAGCGAAGCTACCAATGGAGATGTAAGAATTACCACCGATTCTCAAATACCTTTCCTTTGATGGGAGTGGAATCAACGAAGATCCTATGCCAACTCTGGAGAATCTTCCACAACTGACAATTCTTGACTAGTGCAACTACAATGGAAATAAGTTGGCTTGCACCGTAAGAGGATTCCCTTAACTTGAAATTCTACAACTTATTAGGTGTTCTTTGGAGGAGTTACAAGTGGATGAGGGAGGAATGCCTGTACTTAGAGGTTTGGAAGTTCCTAAGAATGTTGGGATCCCAGAAAGATTAAGTTCCATCCCTGCCCCTGAAAATTGGGGTGTGACATATGGTGCTGATTGGCCTTACTAACCAAAAAGCATGTTACAGGTTTCCTTTCTTATCTTTCCCTTTCTTGAATGTTGTGGTTTCAACTAATAAGCTTTTTATTGGTTTCAACTGATTAGTTAATAGAGTTCACAAGTGAGTGAGTGAGTGAGTGAGTTTAATAGAAAAATATTTGTGTTGTGGTGATGCTCAATGGAAAGAAAAAAAAAATGAAGAAGAAGAAGAAGAAGAAGTTACTATGTTGTGTGTTTTGAACCTCTTCTATGTACTTGCTAAAAATAAAATTATTGCTTTTCGGAAATTTTTCTTCTTTTTTGTTTTTAGGAAGAGCATGTTAATGCTAAAATCACAAGGTCGTCAAATAAGTCGAGAGGGAGATACAATTGGAAGGAAGAACTATTTGTTTTGTTCTTGCAGAAATGTTAATTGAGGCATTTTAAAGTCCGATCATTTACACATTACGTAAGTAAATGACCCTAGTTTTGAGAACAAAATAACTTAGAATTTTTTAATTTTAATTTTAATTTTGTACAAAAATTTAAATTTGTTTATTGTTTTTTTAAATTTACTTGATTTGAAAATGGAATATTCAAAATTTGTTCTCTTCAACTCCTATACAAATTTGGAATTAACTTATTTAATAATTCACATGTTTTACATAAGTAATTCAAGATGAAAATTTCCAGTCTTCCCAACCAAACAAGACTTGAAAGTAGCCATCAGCATGCCTAAATATGTTAAGCATTTAATTATTTATCATATAAGAGGAATATATGAAACGAAGAACCACTATACAATATCAAAGAGCCATAATCTCTTTAATAATTTCAAATTAAAATTTTAACAAATTGCTTTTCAGTCAACTAATTTGTGGACTTGCTTTTGATAGAGCTTGTTTGCTCATCAGCCAAATTAAGAATCCACGTTTTGTATGATGGATAAAATCTTGTGCGACTTTCCTATACTCCTACTTAAGTAATATGATGACTGAGATATCTGTTTGTAATATTACTTTTTCTTTGACGAAATTGTGAGTTGAAACTATATATGTTTTCAGAACTGACTTTACGAAGACTGAACTAGAGGAGCAGGTTAAAGATCAAATTTATTCTCCTTCACAGATTTTTGGAACCAACCGGTCCAAGCAAACCAAGAACAGTTCAAACGGGTGGCCGGTTCAACTGTAGTTAATTCCAATTTTCACAATTTAGGCCGATTTTGCAAAGCAAATGATTTCAAAGGGCTAACCGGACCGTTACTTGGACCGGTTAATGGTTCAACTGGTTCAATCGATTGATTCGGTCCGATTTTTAAAATATTGCTTTAGACAATCAAGAAGTTGCTTTTTATGTCTCTCCACTTAGAGGTGCATTGTTAGGAAACGACAGTTGAATAGGTTGCAAATAACCTATTGCACTGAGTCACATACAAAAAGAGACTCAGTCTATTCTTAAGGATAATAACTACATGTCTCTGTCAATAAGATTTCTTCAACTTTATATTTGTCAATTAGTTATGTTGAGAATAATAAATTATGTTTGTTAATTTTGTGATTTGAATAATTCCTTATAATCCGATATTTCCAACAGGTGTCTCCCTTAAAAGAGCGATCTAATTCACAAACGTCAAACATAAAATGGTGATACAAATACTGTTGGAGATATGTTTGCTTTCGAGAGCAATGTCAATTATTAATAAAATGAATGCCCCATCTTTTATTCTTGTTATGCCCGTGATGGATGTTATTTCGAAGCTCCTGCAATTCCAGAGAGAGAGAGAGAGAGAGAGAGAGAGAGAGAGAGAGAGAGAGAGAGAGAGAGAGTGAATGTGTGTGTGTGTGTGTGTGTGTGTGTGTGTTTTATGCTCTATTGCCCCAATCTGCTTCTTAAAAATAGTCATTGTTAGAAGCCAATTTAGGAACACAACATGAGTTTTTACCAAACTCAGTCTCAAAAAATTTATCTACCAAACCTAGCATGTTTTGAACTTATTTACCAAACTCACCTCCTTCATAAAGTCATGGTTTGAAACCATAATTTCAACAAAGTCGTGATTGCAAACCACAACTTCAACTAGACTTTATTTTGCATATTTTATATGAAAGTCGTGAATGCAATCCACAACTACAATGAAATCACAACTTCATTACAGTCGTGGTTCAAATCCCCACTTCATGTGAACCGTGCTTTGCAAATATTATATAGAACTTACATAACTTCAATTAAAGTGATGGTTTGAAAACACAACTTGAAAAAGAAAGTGTGTTTGGTAAATAAATTCAGAACAAGTTGCCTTTAATACAAAAGAGTTTTTTGAGGCTGGGTTTAGTAAAAGAAAAAAAAAAAACTCTGTACAACCTTATGGTGTATTACCAAAAATGAAAGAAAATCTGATGAAGTAAATTGCATATAAATGACTTAGTTAAAATCCACCCAAATTATAAATTAATACAACAATTTGGTCATAGTCCGTTAGTGTTGGACTCGGCATGGGTTGGGCATCATCGTCGAATATTCAATCGTTTTGAGGCCACATGGTTGAAGTTTCAAATAGTTTCTAACATCACGAAAAAGGTTTAGCAATGTTTGCTTCCTGTTTCCCCTCTGTTTTCAATAATTCAGCGCTAAAAGCTTTTGATTAAGCATTTGAAGAGGTGGAGCCAACTCTCTTACAAGAGTATTACCCTACAAATTTCGGAAGCATAACAAAAGCTGCAGGAGGTGCAAAAGGTAGCTGGGAAAGGGGGTCGAGATGAGGAAGGTTGGGAGGAGGAAGATTGAAGTTTGAGACTCCAGCTTGACGAACTGTTGTTGCAAGAGGAGGTTTACTGGGTGCAACGCGCAAAGCAAACCTAGTTAGCAAAAGGTGACTGGAACACCCCTTTTTTTCACTTAGCTGCAACAATTAGGTCCTCTTAGAAGTGCATTGCAGTTTTACTAGACAGTAATGGATCCTGCTTCACAGAGTCGCAACAGATCCATACACTTATGGTGGAGCATTTTAAGAATTTTTTTAAAGCTTTGCCATAAGTTTCTCATGATGCACCGATGGATAATGATATGTTGATGGATATACTATAGGCTGTAAGCCAACGGTTAACAGAAGCACAATGTCTTGAGCTAGACCAGCCTTTCACTGAAGCTGAAGTGGAGCGGGCTGTGTTTCAAATGGCGGGAACGAAAGCACCAGGACCTGATGGCTTTATTGCTGCCTTTTATCAAAAGAATTGGGCAGTGGTGGGTGATGATGCGATAAACTGGTACGTCTTTCCCAACCCCTGGTACAGCTTGCTGGTGCGATGAGTTTCCCCTCTCTATGGGACACCGGTGTGGTGCCTGCCAAAGACACTCCGATGCCAAAGTTAGGCTTAGGGAAACATGGACAGAATTACAATATCTAAGGTGGTGTAGAATCGTACCTTCTTGGAGGTGAGAACTGTTCCCTTTATAGGAGTGTTGGCCTTGATCGTGGGCACCTTCGTGGGTCAGTTAATCGTGCTCCCCACTCGTCATGCCTCCCACTTCGTGGGGGTATATCGTGCCTTGATTTTCGCCCCCATGGATCATGCTCCCGTTCATGGGGGAAACGCTCAAATCATGGAATCGTAGGGACTATTTACCAGGCGAGAATCTCGGGGTGCCTTCGTGCCGCCGCCCAGTGTGTCGCTCGAGCTCTGCCGCTCTTTCTGTTAACGGACCTGACCTAGGAGGGAGGTGACATGAACTGGATATGCGAGCCGGGCTGGTCTGGTCTGTCCAAGGATGGGCTGACCGACCGTACTTGTCATTTGCATTATCAGATGCCCCCAATTCCCTAGGCAGCCCAGGTCGGCCTATGAGAATTCCAAAGGTATGCCCACGGGAATTTCGAAGAGTCACCGAGTGCCATCGAACCGGCGCATTTATGGCGCTGTATAACCGTCATGATTACTATGCCAGGTGGATCGACGCGACTGTTGGCCTTTCTGCCACGTGGCCTCATGTGGTTGGCCCCGTATGTCGATTAGACATCAATTACACTGCCCGTCCGATCTTGAGAGCTTCGGGCCGATCTACACCGTTGATTTCGAATAGAGGGGGCTTATAAAACCTTGGCGGTTCGTCGAAAAGAGCCTCTTATTCTACACATTTCTTCCCAAGCATTCAACTGTGCTCGTTGTTTCTCTCCCTTCGTCCTTCTCACTGTTGTTGTTTGTTCGGAGGGGTTCCAAAATCACTTCCTAAATCCATTCCCATCAAGGTACGTAGTGTTAGTGTTTATGTTTTGGCTCCTACAGAAGGCTATTTGGTACGACGAGTGGAGGATTAGGGCCTCATACCCCCTAGGGTTTATAGGTAATCCCCCCTTCGTTGAGTCGGTATACTAGGGTGTTCTTGAAGCATCCAGAGCAGTTTTTGACACCCTCCGAGAAATTGAGGATCCTATGGTCATGAACCCACTGCCAATTGATCTGTCGAGCGGCTCTGAGCGTACTGCCTCCATGGACCTAGATAGGGTAAGACCAGACGAGGCATCCAATGCCTCGGTGAACTACTCTGGGGCAGATCTCGAGGAGATTACTCAAGAGGTGAGGCCTATGAGGGCAAGGAGTCCCGTGGCCATTGTGGATGCCTTTGAGAGTGCCCCCATGGCCATGGCTGAGGTAGGGGCAGTGTCCCCTGCTCCAGAAAGTAGGTACGAGGCTCGGCACTTTGCCTCCATCCTAGATGGAGCAAAAGTGCAAAAGTTGTGGTCTGTCTACCAATTTCCTCCCTCTATGAGTTACCGAGTGCCAGGGAGCGAAGATAGAGCGTGCTTCCCTCGCCCAGGCGAAATTGCTGTATATGAGAGCGCGTTGTCTGGGGGACTGAGGTTCCCCATCGCTCCACCTATTAGAGGGGTCCTGAGTCGGGCTAGACTAGCCCTTGGGCAGCTAATGCCCAATTCTTGGCGCATACTGGTGGGTTGTGCCGCTGTGTGGCAGGCTACCACTGACAAGGAAGAAACCCTGACCCCAGAAGATTTCTTCTTCTGCTACAAGATAACCGAGAGCGAGAGTTTAGGCTGGTACTACTTCTCAGCTAGGGAAAGTCAGCCAGCTCTGATTAATCTCCCGGTCTCCCACAAGCGCTAGAAGGAGAAGTATTTCTTTGTGTACGGCGAGGGTATGGAGATCGCTTACTGGGAAGATGTGACTGACCAGACCCCCCGCATACCCAGGCAGTGGGGTAGACCAGGTAGGAAGGGTAAGCGCCTTTTGTGCTTTTATGCCTGACTCCTTCTGAGGGTAGCGGTCTAACAATCATCTTCTTTTCTTTTACTCAGCACGCCTTCCTATATTGGAGGACGAGTCGAGGGAAGGCCGTTTAGCGAGGGTGAGGGAGTACCCGGTCAAGAGCTGGGCCCCACTTGTGGCTGGTGAGAGTTTGGCAGACTATCTCTTAGGTCCAGACCCTTCCATCGAAGCCCTTCGCGCTGAGAGGAGTGAGTCTGGTCTGTCTTTTGCGGCCGCCTTCTAACGCTAGTGCACTGACTCTTGCCCCGTCCGTTTTGCAGGACAGGGATCATACATGGGCTTCGACAAGAGGAGCATGGGGTCCTCTGCAAAAAAGAAGTTTGAAGAGATGGAAAGGGCAAAGGCTGCTGGAGAGAGGCCAAGCAAACGCCACAGGCCTAGCTCTGGGGGGAGGGCTGTCGAGCAGTCCCATGACAAGGGTCCTGCTACGGCCAGTACTCCCGCAGTACCGAAGGCTTCCAACGCTGGTCAGTCCTCCAGGGCTGGAACTGGGATGCCCCCGCCTCCTGCCGAAGCGACAGCTGTTGCTCAGACCCAGACTCCGCAAAACGAGCCCCTTATTGTGGAGGAAGTCCAGGCCGCTTGGGAGAGGATGAAGCAATTCATCAGCATGGAGGACGTGGGGCCATTTGTTGACTGGACCAACGCCCAACTGACAAGGAGCATAAACCTCGACTCTGTAAAGGTGAGGGCTCTAGTTATCTTTCCTTTCCATCCCATTCTCTCCCTTTTCCTTTATTTAATTGTGTATGACCCTGCAATTCTTCTGCAGCTCTATGTGAAGGCGCTCTGCTTGTCCACCCGTCTGAAGGCGAGGACAACCGAGTGCGCCAAGAAAGGGCAGGTCATTGAGACCTTGACCACATCCGTTAGTGGCCTGGAGAAGAAGGTCAAGGATGCTGAGGAAGCCCAGGCAGTTGCAGAGGCAGAGAAGACAGCTGTACTGGACGAAGTATCCGAGCTCAGGAAAAAGGTGGAAGCTCTGGAGTTCGATGCCCAGGCTTTTGGGGCAATCAAGGAGTCCCTTACTTTGAAGGTCGCTGAGCTGGAGGGGCAGCTGAAAAGTGCTCAGGACAATGCGATAGAGGAGTTCAGGGCTGGGGCGGCCTTTCAAGATGAACTCAGCAAGGCCTACATGGAAGGCTTCGTTGACGCCAAGGTTATGGCCAGGAAGCTCTTCCCAGACCTTGATCTTTCTGCCTTGAAACCTTCTGATGACACGACCTCCAATGCGCCTGGCGTGGAAGACCAGACCGCGGCGACAGAAGAGGGAGACGAGGCCCAGTCCTGAGTACTTTGTAAAAACATCCAGTGGCGTTTTTTTTTTTTTTTTTGTAACCTGTCTTTAATCAATGAACGGTTATTTTGATGCACTGTATTTCCATGTTAAACACTTGATTAATTAGGCTCTTTGGTAGCTTTGTAATGTCTGACTATTGTCCAGCTGGACTTCGTAACTTTTACGGGCTCTCGGCCTGTGCGGCCTTGAGGACTGACCAGTCGGACTTAGTAGCCTTATTGGCCTTTCGGCTTTGCTGGTCAGCCCTGAGGACTGACCAGTTGGGCTTAGTAGACTTACTGGCCTTTCGGCTTTGCTGGTTAGCCCTGAGGATTGACCAGTTGGGCTTAGTAGCCTTGTTGGCCTTTCGGCTTTGTTGGTCAGCCGTGAGGACTGACCGGTTGGGCTTAGTAGCCTTACTGGCCTTTCAGCTTTGCTGGTCAGCCTTGAGGACTGACCAGTTGGGCTTAGTAGCCTTGTTGGCCTTTCGGCTTTGCTGGTCAGCCCTGAGGATTGACCAGTTGGGCTTAGTAGCCTTACTGGCCTTTCGACTTTGCTGGTCAGCCCTGAGGACTGACCAGTTGGGCTTAGTAGCCTTATTGGCCTTTCGGCTTTGCTGGTCAGCCCTGAGGACTGACCGGTTGGGCTTAGTAGCCTTGTTGGCCTTTCGGCTTTGCTGGTCAGCCTTGAGGACTGACCAGTTGGGCTTAGTAGCCTTACTGGCCTTTCGGCTTTGCTGGTCAGCCCTGAGGACTGACCAGTTGGGCTCAGTAGCCTTATTGGCCTTCCGGCTTTGCTGGTCAGCCCTGAGGACTGACCGGTTGGGCTTAGTAGCCTTGTTGGCCTTTCGGCTTTGCTGGTCAGCCCTGAGGACTGACCAGTTGGGCTTTGTAACCTTGTTGGCCTTTCGGCTTTGCTGGTCAGCCCTGAGGACTGACCAGTTGGGCTTTGTAGCCTTGTTGGCCTTTCGGCTTTGCTGGTCAGCCCTGAGGACTGACCAGTTGGGCTTAGTAGCCTTGTTGGCCCTTCAGCTTTGTTGGTCAGCCCGGTGGGCTGATCAGTTGGGCTTAATAGCCTTGTTGGCCCTTCGGCTTTGTTGGTCAGCCCGGTAGGCTGACCAGTTGGGCTTAGTAGCCTTGTTGGCCCTTCGGCTTTGTTGGTCAACCCTGTGGGCTGACCAGTTAGGCTTAGTAGCCTTGTTGGCCTTTCGGCTTTGTTAGACATCGGTTTTGAAGGTCATAAAAAGACTTTTCATTGAAGGTTGTTGGTTTCATTACACATAGTATTTTCTCAGGTGCTCGGCGTGCCAGGGGTTGGAAAGCTCCTTGCCGTCGACCCCAATTAGCCAGTAGGTCCCTTTCCTGGAAAACCCTTTAACTGTATATGGGCCCTCCCAATTAGGCCCGAGTTTGCCATCTCTAGGCTTTCTAGTAGACTGATTAACCCTCTTGAGAACCAAATCACCTGCTTTGAACGTTCTAGGTCTTACTCTGGCATCATGATATCTGCGCATCCTTTGCTGATAAGCAGCCACCCTCACAGCTGCTTGCATCATTTTCTCTTCAAGTAGGTCCGGGCTTACTTCTAGGGCCTCATTGTTAGCCTCTACTTCGAAACGCTCAATCCTGGGGCTATGGAGGCCTATCTCCACCGGGATTACCGCCTCCGATCCGAAAGTCAGAGAGAAGGGGGTGTGCCCTGTTGTGACCCTTTCTGTTGTTCTGTAGGCCCATAAGATATTGGGAAGCTCTTCTGCCCATAAACCCTTTGCCTACTCCAGCCTTGTCTTGATGTTTTTGAATAGGGTCCAGTTGGTGACTTCAACCTGGCCGTTGACTTGGGGATGCTCTGGAGAAGAGTAGTGGTGGCTGATCTGTAGGTCTGAACACATCTGATTGAACTGACCGCCTTTCAATTGTTTTCCATTGTCTGTGACAACCACCTTTGGGATGCCGAACCTGCATATGATATTTTTCCATAGGAAATTTTTCATTTTCTGCTCTGTGATTGCGGCGACAGCCTCCGCCTCCGCCCATTTTGTGGAGTAGTCAACTGCTATCACCGTGAACCTAGTTTGGCCTTTCCCCAGGGGTAGAGCACCTACTATATCTATGCCCCATTGGGCAAAAGGCCACGGGCTCTGAATCGGTGTTAATTCATGGGCTGGCTGCCTTGGGATGTTAGAGAACCTTTGGCATTTATCGCATCTTCTTACAAACTCTTGGGCATCTTTTTCCATTGTGGGCCAGTAGTAGGCTGCTCTGAGAATCTTCTTAGCCAAAGATCTCCCTCCTGAGTGGTTGCCGCAGACCCCTTCGTGTACCTCCCTCATGATATAGTCCGCTTCTGCTTTTCCGGCGCACCTTAACCAGGGCATGGTGTGTCCTCTTTTGTACAGGACACTGTTTATCAGGGCGTATCTGCTGGCCCTGTATTGAATCCTTCTTGCCTCAACCTTATCTGCAGGTAGGGACCCCTTTTCCAAGTAGTTCCTGATTGGCATTGCCCATTCCACCTCTTGCTCTGTTTGCAATATTTTGGGCTCCCGAATGCTTGGCGAATCCAGTACTTCCATTGGCACTCCGGGGTCGTCTTCCTGGGATGACGCGATCCTTGCCAGCCGATCTGCCTCCACGTTCTGTACCCTTGGTACTCTTTCGAGAAGTATTTTGGGAAATTTTTTCGTCAAATTTCTGGCCATCTCGCAATACTCTTGCATCTTGTCTCCCCTGGCCTCATATTCTCCTTTGACCTGTTCTACCACAAGTTGGGAGTCGCTGCGTACCAAGACATGTTTTGCCCCCATTCGCCAAGCCATTTGGAGACCAGCAATCAAGGCCTCGTATTCAGCCTCATTGTTGGACGCTGGGAATTTGAACTTGACGGCATATTCGAGTTTGTGTCCTTCAGGGGTGACGAGCACGATCCCGGCGCCTCCTGCTTTATCCGTTGAAGAACCGTCGACATTGAGTATCCACTGTGGCTGTAGGGTGTCGACACTGGGGCCAATTGTGGGAGGGGTGAACTCAGCGATGAAATCTGCTACAGCTTGCCCCTTGATTGCCTGTCTTGGTCTGTACTGAATGTCGAATTGGCTGAACTCTATGGACCATTTGACGAGTCTGCCCGACGTCTCTGGCTTGTGGAGGACCTTTTTCAATGGTTGATCGGTCAGGACAACTATGGTGTGCACCTGAAAGTATGGCCTCAATCTTCTTGCTGAGGTCACGAGGGCGAGGGCCAGCAGCTCCATCATGGGGTATCGTTCTTCCGAGCCCCTCAAAGCCCTGCTGGTGAAGTAGACGGGTTTTTGGACACCTTCCTCTTGCCTGACCAGGGCAGAACTCACCGCTGTTTCTGATACGGCGAGGTAGAGGTAGAGCTCTTCTCCTTCTGTGGTTTTGCTCAGCAGTGGTACTGAACTCAGATATCCTTTGAGTTGCTGGAAAGCTTGTTCACATTGGGGAGTCCACTCAAAAGCTTTACGCAGAACTTTAAAGAAAGGTAGGCACTTATCTGTTGATCTGGAGATGAATCTGTTCAGCGCTGCCACTCTACCAACCAGCCTTTGGACTCCCTTGGTGGATGTTGGGGACTGCATGTCTAACACTGCCCTGATTTTCTCGGGGTTAGCCTCTATCCCTCGGTTGGACACCATGAACCCTAGGAACTTGCCTGACGCTACTCCGAAGGCACATTTGGCAGGGTTTAATTTCATTTTGTAGGCTCGTAGGTTTTTTAATGTTTCTTCCAAGTCAACTAGGTGGTCGATGGCTCGCTTGCTTTTTACTAGCATATCGTCGACATAGACTTCCATGTTCCTCCCGATCTGGCTGCTGAACATTCGGTTCACAAGCCTTTGATAAGTTGCCCCGGCGTTTTTGAGGCCGAATGGCATTACCTTATAACAATACAGCCCTCTGTCTGTCACAAACGCTGTGTTTTCCTGATCGTGCTCGGCCATTCTTATCTGGTTGTATCCTGAGAAAGCGTCCATGAAGGTTAACATTTCATACCCTGCCGTTGAGTCCACCAGTTGATCTATTATGGGGAGGGGGAAGCTGTCTTTGGGACACGCTCTGTTCAGATCGGTGAAATCCACGTACATTCTCCACTTTCCATTGGCCTTTTTGACCATCACCACATTAGATAGCCAGGTCGGGTATTGGGCTTCTTTTATGAAGCCTGCGGTGGTCAGTTTCTCGACTTCATCTGCTACAGTCTCGTTGCGTTCCGGGGCGAAAGACCTCCTTTTTTGTCTGACCGGTTTTGCCTTTGGGTCTATGTTCAGGTGATGGGCAATAATCCGGGTGTCAATTCCCGGCATATCCTCATGAGACCAGGCGAAAACATCGGCGTGATGCTTGAGGAAGGACCTCAACTTCTCCTTGAATTCTTCGGGAGCTGCTGTTCCGATTTTCACTGTCTGGGTCTGGTCATACTTTCCGACTACTACCTCCTCGAGCTCTTCCACTGGTTCCCCTCTCCTGATCTCCTCTTCATCTCGAACTTCCAGCTCTTCAATTAACATAGCCTCCCGGGTTTCCCCTTTAAGGGACGCCATATAACATTCTCTAGCGGTCTGCTGGTCGCCTCTAGCTTCCCCAACTCCTTGGGATGTGGGGAACTTGACTTTCAAGTGATAAGTTGAAGGTATGGCCTTGAACTCATTGAGGGCTATTCTGCCAATGATGATGTTATAAGCTGATGGGCAATCCACCACTAAAAACGTGATCATCTTGGTAGCCTGTTTGGGCGCTGTTCCTAGCGTTACCGGCAGAGCGATGGAGCCTAGAGGTGTGACTCTGTCTCCAGTGAAACCAACAAGGGGGGAGTGAACCGGTTGTAGTTGCTCCCCGCCGACCTTCAGTTGCTCAAAGGCTTTCAGGAAGAGAATATCCGCCGAGCTGCCGCTGTCTACCAGGACCCGACGGATTAAAAAATTTGACACAACAGCTGATATGACTAAAGGGTCGTCATGAGGTTGGCATATGGCTCCAGCTTCATCGTCTGTGAATGTGATGGGGTCATGCTCAGCCCGGAATTTTTTGGATGACAGGTCTACGGACATAACTTCTCTCTGGTTCCGCGCATCCCTTGCATGCCGTTTCCTTGCCGATGAGGATTCTCCCCCACCTGCGAACCTACCAGAAATGACCCTAATCTCGCCCATAGGCTGCTGGTTTGGCCTTCCCCTTTCTGGGCTTTTCTGTTCGGCCTGTCTTGGTGCCGGCTCTCGCCTTTCGTCACGTCTGCCCCCAGCTATGTACCTGCCCAGCTTCCCTTGCTTGATTAAGTGTTCGATTTGCTGCTTAAGGTCGTAACAGTCCTCTGTGTCATGCCCGTGGTCTTGATGGAAGCGGCACCACTTGTTGGTCGGCCTTTTCTCTGGTGGAGTTCTCATCCTCCCGGGCCACCTCAGCGCCGCATCTCCCTTGATTTCGTAGAGCACTTGATCCAGAAAAGTGTTTAATGGGGTGAAGTACTGATTATACCTGGCCTGCTTGGTCTTATCGCTCTCTCCCCTTGGCTTCTGCTCTGCCACTCGTGGGGCCTTTGCTGTTCTGTCGTCTTTCTTTTCCTCCGCCATCCTTTTCTTGTCCAGGCTGGTTGCAACGCCCTCCTGGTCTTCCCGAGCTCTTAGTGTGTCCTCCGCATTCATGTACTTCTGCGCTCGGAGCATTAGCGCAGCCATGGTTTTGGGCGCCTCCTTGGCCAGGGAGAACAGGAACTTGGGGGTCCTGACCCCTGCGATGAAAGCTGCCACCGCCACTTTCTCGTCCAGGTCATCTACATAAAGGGTCTCCTGGTTAAAACGGGTGACAAATTCTTGCAGGGTCTCCTTCTCGCGCTGCTTAATGTTGAACAGGGAGGTGGAAGGCCTCCTCTGTCTCTGTCCCCCGATATAATGGCTAACGAACAGCCTGCTCAGGTCCACGAATTTATTAATTGTCCCTGGGGAGAGCCTGTGGAACCAAATCCTTGCTGGACCCTTAAGGGTGGTAGGGAATGCCCTGCACATGATTTCGTCGGGGACTGCTTGAAGGTCCATCAGAGCCTTGTACGTCTCGAGATGATCCAGGGGATCCTTGGTGCCGTCAAAGGACTCTATTGTGGGCATTTTGAACTTCGGGGGCAAGGGCGCCCTCATCACTGTTGGTGTAAATGGCGTGTTTGTCCGGCTTACTAGCTCCTCTACCGTGCTGGGGCCCTTTTCTTTTACCGCCGCTATCACTCCTGCCAATTTTGCCTGCATTTCCTTCAGCTGTTTGTCCCATATCGGCTGAGTTTCGGCAGTGTGTTCTGGGAGGACCACGGTTGGTGCTTTGGACAGGTCGGCGTGACTCTGGGCTTCGTCAACGTGAAATCTGACCCCTCTCGGGAGGGGGTTCTCTCTTGGAGGCGCTGGGTCTTCCGCTCCTTCGCCGGCGTCGCCTCCTTGGTTCCTTGCCGCTGGTTGGTTCGCAGGTAATGGTGGGTCCCCTAGTGGGGGCGGGTCTACCGTTCCTGGGGCCGCCGGCGGGGGAGGCAATCTCCTCTCCTACTCTTGATTCCGGGACTGGAGTTGGTTCATAGTTGCCATCATTTCCATGATCTGCTGCTCCAAAGCAGCGATTCTGGCAGTGCTTTGTTCCTCCATCTCTCCACCTTCCCTAGTTGATGCGGCACCGGATCGGGTCAAGACCATGAAAAGATCGAAGTGTCGTTCCCACAGACGGCGCCAGCTGATGATGCGATAAACTGGTACGTCTTTCCCAACCCCTGGTACAGCTTGCTGGTGCGATGAGTTTCCCTTCTCTATGGGACACCGGTGTGGTGCCTGCCAAAGACACTCCGATGCCAAAGTTAGGCTTAGGGAAACATGGACAGAATTACAATATCTAAGGTGGTGTAGAATCGTACCTTCTTGGAGGTGAGAACTGTTCCCTTTATAGGAGTGTTGGCCTTGATCGTGGGCACCTTCGTGGGTCAGTTAATCGTGCTCCCCACTCGTCATGCCTCCCACTTCGTGGGGGTATATCGTGCCTTGATTTTCGCCCCCATGGATCATGCTCCCGTTCATGGGGGAAACGCTCAAATCATGGAATCGTAGGGGCTATTTACCAGGCGAGAATCTCGGGGTGCCTTCGTGCCGCCGCCCAGTGTGTCGCTCGAGCTCTGCCGCTCTTTCTGTTAACGGACCTGACCTAGGAGGGAGGTGACCTGAACTGGATATGCGAGCCGGGCTGGTCTGGTCTGTCCAAGGATGGGCTGACCGACCGTACTTGTCATTTGCATTATCAGTGGGTAAGGATGTCTCTCAAGCAGTTCTCTTCGTTTTTTTATTCAGGTGTTTTGTTGAAGGCAATTAATCAAACCTATATTGCTCTCATCCCCAAAATAAGACAACCGCAGACTGTTAATGATTTTCAGCCTATAAGCTTGTGCAATGTCATTTACAAGGTCATTTCTAAAGTCCTCACAAACCGGCTTCACAAGATGATTGGCTCTTTAGTGTCTAAGGTGCAAACTGCTTTTATTCCAGGGTGGCTAATCTCTAATAATATTTTGATTGCGCATGAACTTCTAGAGTTTCTTCGCAAATATAAGCGAGGTAGCAAATCTTTTTTTGCTCTTAAACTTGATATGAATAAGGCTTATGACCGCATTCGGTGGGACTTTCTTCAGAAGGTGCTGGAGGTTATGGGTTTTAGTACAAAATGGATTAGCCTAACTTGGCAATGCATTACCACCGTGTCTTTTGCTATTCTAGTCAATAATCAACCTTCTGATTAATTCCAATCGCGATGTGGATTGCGGCAAGGGGACCCGCTGTCCCATTATCTATTTCTCTTATGTACTGAATTTTTGTCAGCTGCGCTTGAAAGAATGGCTTCCCAAAATGTTTGTCGAGGTATCTCAGTGGGACATCATTCTCCTGCAATCACTCACCTCTTATTTGCAGATGATTGTTTTTTTTTTCAACAATTTGATCTGACACATGCATGGTGTTTGAAAGGGGTGCTGAATGCATATTGTCAGCAAGCAGAGCAAAATATCAACTTCTATAAATCAGAGCTTTTTGTTAGCCCTAATATGTATGGGTGAGGTAGATCATCAACGGGTGGTGGAAATCCTTGGTGTTCACATAGCTGATAGACCGGGAAAGTACTTAGGTACTGTAATGGACTTCACACTCAGAAAGGGGGAGCTATTCAGCAATATTGCTTCTCGAATGCAAGCCACGCTACAGGGTTGGAAGGTGAAGATGCTATCTTTTGCTAGGAGGTGCATACTAGTGCGCCATGTCCTTTCATCAATCCCAATTTACCTTTTTAAGCTCCTTGTTATTTCCTTAGGCATATTCGTTCGATTATGATTCAGTTCTTATGGAAAGGAGGGGAGTCTTGTGGGATATGTTGGAAGCGGTGGCAGGATTTATGCAAACCTATTACTCTTGAGGGGTTGGATCTGAGAGATTTAGGATCTTTTAATCGAGCCTTGCTAGCAAAGATTGCGTGGTGCATCACTCAAGATAAAACTAGTCTTTTGAGTCAGGTAGTTTGGGGCAAATACAACCACGGTCAAGATTTTTTCAATATGAAGCCTTGTTTAGCTTGTTCGTGGGGTTGGAGAAGTATTTGATGGGGAAGAGACTTACTATTAAGAGGTGTTAAATGGGGAATTGGCTCGAACTCGAGGTGCATGTTTTTCGTCATCAATGGATATCACAGGCTTACAACCCTTATGCGAATGCCTCTCGAAGACCTTGGTTTCTTAATTTTTCAGTGGATCAGTTGATCAATCAATAGTTTGAGTGGCGTAAGGAGTTGCTTCAATGCCTCTTTCCCCTAGAAATTCTCAAATGCATTCTTGCTATGTACATTCCTAGCTCATCCATCCCGGATTGTTTGGTTTGGGCCCCCACAAGATCAGGCCAGTTCTTTATCAAGACGGCTTATTTTTTGGATCAAATGCCGCGTAGCTCCAGCGGGTATTCAATGTCCATCAAGGGTGAGACCATTTGGAAGAAGGTTTGGGGTCTGTGTTTGCCGCCGAAATGGTTGTATTTTCTGTGGGAATCCCTTTATGATATACTTCCAGTAAAGGTAAATTTGGGGTGTAGACACATCCCTGTATCTTTGGAATGTCCTTGCTGTAAGGAGTCAGAAGAGACTGTTGTGTATCTCTTTTTCGAGTGCTCCATTGCAAAGCATGTGTGGAGGGGAACTACATTGGGTGCAGATTTTGAGCTGAATGTGCCAATTTATTTCCGTGACTGGTTTGATAACTGGGTTTCTCGAGCACCTAGTGTGGATGTGGTCAAGGAAACTGTGGCTATTTTCTGGGCGTTGTGGGTTCATAGAAATTAGGCGCACTTTGAGCAATCGTTTGCATCTCCTCTGGAAACAATTCAGTTGGCGCAATCTGTTATGCAGTAGTGGAAGTGCAGCTTAGGCAAGGAAGCAGGTATCACTCATTCCACTTCATTGAGCTCAAGTCCAGCATCTGTCCCCAAATTGTGTGTGTTTCGGAGGCTTGGTACAGTGGCCACAGTTGCTACTTATGTTATAGCTCGTGTTGATGGTGTGTGGCGGAAAACTTCTCTATAAGCAGTGGCAGCCTTTGTCATTCACGATAGCAATGGACAAGAAATCATTCAAGGGGATGTTCGGTGCATGACGCTTCCACCTTTTATGACGGAGGCTCATGCGTGTCTGGAAGCAACTCGACATCTCACCCAGATTGGGCTTCGTAGAGCTCTCATTCTTACCAATAGTCAGCTTCAGATACAGGCATTGCACAATCCCGACGTGGCTGAATGGGCTGCCAGAACTGGTTTTAGATATTTTGCATTTTCTGAACTCAATAGATTATGATTGTATTTGTAAACAATCTAAAAAAGATGTCGCTCAAGCTCACCTGCTGGCCACCACTCATTTAAGGGAATTGCAGCAAGACGGGAGCTTTTAGGTTGTTTTTGCTTCATTATATATGTATCTATATATCAGTATTCCTTTGCATGTTCTCAAAACAAATGCAAAACAGTGTTCATGCATACACATGTACAGATCCATATATACATATTTAAGACGTACATTTATGCACATATAATTATTATGAAGATATATATCTGATTAAGGTGCTCACTCAGATCAAGAAGTCAATACACATAACATCATCCAGTAGATTTCCGAGCTTCTCTTCCAGCAATTTTACCGCAACATTTGACTCCAACCTGCTCAAGTCTGAATAAACTGACAGCAAACCAATCGAATATCCTTTACCTCGTGCTTGTGAGAAATTCTCTCCAAAAGTAATCTGATCGGACGGTCCAAAACAAGTCTTTGTAATCCCAACAATTATAGTCAATACCTGTGTCTTCTCTTCAACACACAAACCATCCCTCGACTTCAAGATGGTGATTCTCATTGCAGACGCCGGTGGTGGGACCACCGGCCCTCCTAGATCGTCGACGACCCAATCGACGGCCATGATGTCTTCGCGAATGGGGTCACCTAACTCTGTTGCGACCCTCAGGTGTTCCGGGTGCAGCGAATAACTACTCAGGTCTTCTTTGGAATTGTACCGGGCGTGCAACATGTGGGTGAACTTGAGCGACGGCGATCGGATGCGGAGGATCGGTCCGGCTGTCAAGTGGAGAACTTGATCGAGCGAATTGAGGCCGTTGAGTCCGTCGACCACGGCGTTTACCTTTGATGGGTCGGAGTCTTTGAATTTGAAGAGGACAACGTGTTCAATGATTTTCGACATCTTTGGGTGGAAATTGAGAGGATGGAGCAGAAAGTATGAAGTACTAATTGGCTTTAATATATATATTATATATACGGGCCTTGAGGAGCTGGTACATGGATGCATTCTGAGCTGATTTGTAGGAGTGTGTTTTTTTTCTTTTTTTGATAAACACAATTTATACAAAATTTACAAATGACATTTTTTAATTTACTAGCGATAACTGTGGATGTTTTGATTTGATCTGAGAAGTAGAAAACGATCGATTGTATGGAAAAAAAATTTGTACAAAAATTATGTTTTTATAGCATTGCTCTTTATGTTAATAATGGAGTGCTGTGAAAACAACGAGAGAAGGTGGTAATTACATGACAGTGACTTTTTTGTAATTAAGAGTCATCAAGATCAGTGTTTTATTTTAAAATGAGTCTCTCAATTATATTATTCTAGTAATAAATACAATATAAATTTTATGGTACCCTTTAAAATTTGTAGCAATTATAAGACATGGAATAATTGTAAATGCATTGATTCCCACATTTGTCTTAACGTTAATGAAGACAAAAACATTTTCAAGTGGTAAAAAATTAATTTTTTGGAATAATTTTGGTATAAGAGAAAATTGACTATCAATTTAAGGAAACACTAAATAGGTATTTTATTTTCATGTATAATATTAGGATAAACCTAGAGGAATGCAATGCGCGCTACAATTGTGCACCACTCAAGAAGATAAACGAGAATAGTCAGCAAAAGAGTGGACTGTCATGTTATATAAAACAAATAATAAAAAAATAGAAGTAAATGGTTAATGAATGTTTCTCCAAGATATGAAGGACGTAACTGCTTTCAATTTTTAATTTAATACTCTAAAATCGAACAAAACTGTCAAAAAAAATAGTTACGAAGTGAAATTAATTACAAAGTTGGTAAAGCCCCTTGCTGATCTTGCAAGCATAGCTGTACAAGCTTGACCAAAGAGCTGTCATCGGCCTCTGTTTGTTTTGGGCTTGCATTTCTCGAATGGGTACTCTCTTCTCAGTTGCCCAAATAGCATGAAATCTCCCAAGTAAACACCTCACTCATGCTCCTAAAATATTCTGCTTCAAAATCTTCTCGCCTATTCCAACAAACTGTGCAGGAAAATGACTTTCTCATTTTCCTTCTTTTCTCAAGAATTTCCATGTATATTATTTCAGCTAAGTTTCTCCCTCTGAATTTTACACTTTTTTCTTTCTTTCTTTTTTCTCCCTTTTCAGTTTTCTAGAAAATGTTACTGATAGAGATTAGAGAAGGTATCCAAGATTAGGGTATCATTAGAGTTTTATTGTAGGAGATCTATTTTGATTTGGATTTTTTATTTTATTTTCACATTTTGGTATTCCCTATATATAACGCTTATTTAAGGATTGATCAGTCGTGGCTGTTATATAAAAAGATTCTATAGTTTCTGGATCATTATTAAACTCAATTGAACATACAGACTTGTTTGCATCTCTCTCTCTCTGGTTTCTCCTCCTCCTCTCTTTCCTTTCCTGTCCTTTTGTGTCTCTATTCCTTTCTCAGGTTCTTCTCCTCTTCTCTTCTCCCCCCCCCCCCCCCCCCCCAATTCTCTTTGTTTTCTTTTCCTTCCTTTTCCTCCTCTCTCCTTTCTCCTTTATCTCCCCATGCTTCTCTTTTCTTTTCTCTTCTCTCGTTCCATGGTTACTGCCCTACATCAGTTACTGTCAAAAAAAATATAAATAATGAAAGGTAAAATTTTTCACTCAAACTAAATTTCTGTAAAGATTAATGACCCCTTTTTTGACTCCACAAATACCAAACCCCCCCCCCCCCCCCCCCCCCCACAACAACAAAAGTAGGCTTTCGCTATAAAATTTTGTCACAAAAAGTCAAAATTTCGTCAAAAAAAAAATTTCGTCACAAGCTCGTCACATATAAGCTCATCATAACAAGCCTATTGTAACAAAAATAAAAACTCGTCACAATAATCATATAAATATAGTGACGAAAGTTTTTCTGTCACAATAACAACACAAATAGTGACAAGATATTTTATCACAATAAAAAAATTATTTTGTCAGCATTTGCCTATTTTTGTCACAAGAAGTACGTTCCATAAGAAGATATTATGACGAAAAAATTTCATCACAATATTTGCTCAACAAATATTTCGTCACAATAGGTTTAATTTTTTTAACAAATCATTTTTGTCATAACATGAAAATTTGTGGTGACAAATGCTTTTGTTGCAATATGTATGTGTTAAGGTGGCAAACCCAGGTTGTCACAATAAGTTAGGTTTTGCAACAAAATTGTTTCATCACCAAAATTCTATTTATTATGATAGATTAATTTGTCACAATAGACCTACTTATAATGAAAAATTTGTTTGTTAGAATATGTATGATGACAAGGCCTTTGTTACGATATATTTATTTTTGATTGCCATTTAAATATTGTGATTAAAAAAATGTTCAAACGGGCTATGTGACAACTGTTTGTCACCAAAACCCCGTGCGTGGCACGCCTTTAGTGATATATCCATTTTTCCAAAACAAGCCTGCAATTATTTTATTGGATTTGATGAATAAATTTATGGGATTGCTATTTCAATATTTTCACAAAAATAGCAATTTGATAAATTTATTCATCAAATCCAACCAATATTCTTAATATGAAAAAATACGCATCAACAAGTATAAACATGAGGATTAAAATAAGCATTCCAACGAATTACTTCAAATCTAATCAGAAATGCAAAAAATACAAAGCTAGTTTGCATAAAATAGTCAAACACCCTAGTCATTCAAAGTACCTTACTTCACTCGCTAAATTAATTAAAATGGTGCCAACATGAAAAGAGAAATCATGTAGATAGCAACATAATAAATATCAAAAATCTTTGATGAAAGGCTGGAAGGAAGATTTGCTTTCTTTTCAACTTCGCTGTCAAATCAGGGGTCACAACTACTTGCAAAAAAAATTAAATTAACTCTAAAACATACAACTGTGAGCCGATACATAATAATTGTTTCATAAAGAAGCTCTATCCTATATAGTTTAGAAACATGATATGATATCAACACATTCTGTCTCACAACTTAGTGTCCTAACCATTACATAACATTCCAATAAAGAAGAAACATGTACTGCCTCTAACTCCTACAAATTAAAGATACAAAGCCCATTCTTAAATCTCAAAATTGGACCACACAATGTAGCCAATTTATTTGAACAAGCCAAACCCTGAAATCTCCCCTTGATTGACAAATCAAACCTGAGAGACTGGGGATACATGGTTGCTCTGGTTTCAGAACTCAAATGAGTCAGATTCATCTCTTGGGATTGGTCAAGGAACATGTGATAATAATTCAATAAAACTACCATCAAGAAAACTACAACAAAGGAGGATCTTTTCAACCAATAATAATTATCGACATCAAACAAGCAAAAGATAGCTGGTAATGTAGCCAACTGTAGACAAAATAAGAGAATATTAACTACGACGAGTGGTAAATCATTTGGAGAATATTAAATACATGGTGCATGTTGGTGAGAAACAAACAACTGTCATAACATGGTATGATATTTTATAAGACTTCTAAGAATAATTTTTTTCAATTTACAGAAGTTTAAACAAAACAGAAGAGAATAAGATTGTTGAAGAGAATAACATAGAAATTGAACCGGTTCAAAACATATTGCCAAAATCCCATAGACTAAACCAACCACCATACAAGTTAGTGGATAGTGACGTCATTGTTGTGTCACTCCCACTAGAGAAACAACCAACACTTAGGTAGCAGATTTCCAAATTGGATATAGAGTTAGCCTTTGTTTTACAGTGACATTGTTATTTACCGTTGGGTCAGAACTAACACATCTCAAATCATCAAACTCAAACGCCCACCAAGATCCCAATCCACACTAGCTCTAGAAATCACCATGAACACATTATTATCACCACAGCTAGTACATTTTCAAATTGAAATAGCTGTTGTATATATGCCAGCTTGCATAGGCAACAAAATTGGGTAAATTAGCACCAAAAATCACAAACCCAATTGAGTTCAAAGATCAAAAAGTAGATAAATAATATTCTCAAAAAGGATTATATAATGATTACTCCAAACTAAGCCAAATTCAAAAGAATCTAATATCAATACGTACCCAAACCATAATAAACATATTAGAGTAAAGATTTCCATGTTCCAATGACCAACTAACAGGATAGGTCATCTTTGCAACCTTCAGGTAGATTGAACTCATCTAATTCTCTAAACCCTAACTTTCAAGCCTGGCTATGGATTATAAAAATAGGGCACATCCAAGCCCAATTATCCCAGAACCTAACTCATTTCATGAAAACATCAATAATGAACTTACTTGATGTCCAAAATTCTGGAAAAAAAAACTTCCAAATACAATTATCAATTCATCACAAAACCCCTAGTTCTTCAACTCATTTTTAATGTTTTTTCATGAGTTTAGTTGAGTGAAGCCATGTGCAGAGCCATTCTAGCTTGGCTTTGCGTCAGTGAGAAATTTTTTATGAGGAGAAGAATTAGTAGTGAGAGAAGCTGAAGTTAGTTTGCTGGCAACAACTTTTACCTAGTCTTAATGCTTGAGCAATTCCATTGGTTGAGGATGGCCTATGTACGGTGGTGGTTGAGTTAAAGGAAGTGGTTAATTTTGATCTTGAGAGACTTGGAGGGAACAACAACGTCCTTGGGCTTGGATGGGTAGGTGAATGGTGGCATAGGTGATGCAAAGATGGCAACAAGAAAGTGGCTAATTTTGATCTTGAGAGACTTGGAGGGAACAACAACGTCCTTGGGCTAGGATGGGTAGGTGAATGGTGGCATAGGTGATGCAAATATGGCAACAAGGAAGTGGTTTCGATAATGAGTTGTATTGGAATCAATGTTGGGTTCAAGAGAGAGAGAGAGGTTGGGGTTCATTTAGAAGTCATTTTCCCTTATTTTTTATGTACTAATTGAAGTGAAATCAGTAAACACTATTGTACTCTCGAGTATCAAGTATGCGTATGTGAATACACATACTACTGAGACTCAAATAATCCCTAACAAGAAACTCAGGTATCGACGAAAAAGAACAAAAATCCATGGAATCCCAAATATGATTAATCAATTCGTTAGACATATTCCAATAAAGGAGGATGAACATACCAATAAAGGAGGTGACTTCTTTGGCAAAAAACATTCAGGGGTAATCGTTGTGACTGAAATAGGGTCCTCACAGTAAGGGTGGTAGCGATGGAAACAGAGGCAGGGTGATGGGTCGACGGGGGGTAGATGCGTCGGTGGCAGGAAGTTTACTTTGCCGTTGGAGGGGGAGAGGGAGAGGTAGAGAGAGAGGATAACAAACAAATTTGGGGCTGTAAAGTTGGGGCTCAATGGGAAAGGGGGGAAATTTTGGAAAACCTTCACAATGAAGGTTAATTTTCTACCACGCAGGATGGAAGAAAATATAGGAAAAGTTGAATTTCCCACGTCTTCCCAATATACAATCATTAAAATTATGGTAATGCTATACATTCAAAAAATTCAGATAGAATTTATATCCAGAGTGATGTGGCTGAGTTGTTCGCCTATCAGTTTAAAATAAAGAATCTATCAAGATGCATTTTAATTATAAAACTGTCACTGCCACATCATTCTAGTTCAAAATTTTTTACAAAAATTCTAAAAGAATAGCATTTTTCTTAAAATTATTAAGGATTTTACATTACTTACATGGTTTTGACTTTTGAGCGATAATACTACTCAATCAAGCAGGTAAAAAGTGGCTAAGATGTTTTTTATTTTAAAATAGAAGAAATTTAAAGAAATATAATTTGATTATTCCATTTCTTAATTTTTTATTCAATATATTTCTTTAGTATAAAAGTTTAAAAGGATATACATTATTTGAACAATAACTATAACTATTTTGGCAAAAAAAATTATATTTTTGTCTCACTTATTTCATAGGTAAACAAAAAACCACCGTTTGAGTCACAAAAAAAAAAAAAACTTAGAATTAAGTATTCTTTTTCTCTAATGAATTTTTCCACCCAATTATTCTTTCAGGTTTTATTTTCATGGATAATTTACTAATAAATAAACAATATATTATATTTTCTTTTAATTACTTACCAATTTTTCCTTTCTTCATTTTATCATAATTTACTTGCCATTAGAAAAAAACGGTTGAATTATAGAATATATGAATTTAGTAATTGTAGCCATTTCTAGTATGAGTCAAAAGACATGCTATGACTGGTTGATGCTAAAGAATAAATATTAAAAAAGATTGAAAGTGAGAACAAGTGGGGAAGGGAAAGTGATTTCAAGTACAAGGGAAGGACGAAGTTTGTTCTTGCTGTAGGTATCATTAGTGAAAATTTGTTTTAATCGTTTGAGTAGCTTACAAAAATTAGAGCATAACAAGTGGTTAGGTGTGCATGAGTCGAGTTGGATTGAGTCTGTGCTAAAATCAAAATTCACCAAATCTTGATTGGTTTTAAAATTTTGAACCCAGAATCGAACGATTCTTTTATGGAGCCGATTCGAACTAATTTGAGTTAGTTCGAATTGATTTGATTTGATAGTTTTTCGATTCTTTTATGCATTCCTAACAAATAATACATTATAACTGAAAAATTATTGTGATAATATCTATAAATTTGTCACAATGCATTAGAGGTAGCTATGGATTGAGCCTAGGCAAAATTAAAATAAAATTTTGTGGCCCGAACCCCTACTAACTCGAATGAGGCCTAAAATCTTAATTCCAAGTTGAATTAAGAATTAATGATGCCCGAGCCCACCCACTCCTACCAAAATGGTAAATTTCAAATTAAAAATACAAATAATTATTAAAAAAATCAATTAGAAGCCCAATTGGTGTCAATGCATTTTGCAAACCAATTAGGTTTGAAGTTCAAACCATGCAACATTACCTTCTACACATTATTTATTTTCTTGCCTTGAAACAAAAAGCAAATATAGTATATACATATATACATTACATAAATGCAGTTGGGCTGATGGCCACTCTCACAACATGTATATGTCATATACAAAAATAATAATTGAATAATTTTTCCTAAATTAATATTTTCAGTACATTTCATATCAATAATGGTTAATTATAGTGATAAAATATTTCATCACCATGATTCCAATATGAATATTTATTGTGATGATATTATTTTGTAACAAATATTAAGCCACCTTGATGCAATGAACTGCCATGACAAAATATATTTTTTCACAATTATTGCCTCATATAAGACTTATTGCTACAAAACATAATTTCATCATAATGCGTATATTTATTGTGACAAACATAATTTTGTAATAACTAACATACACCTATTGTGACCAAGTGTTTTGTCACTCTGCTATTACACTTCAATATTTATTGTTACCAATTTGTAGTGATAAACTTTTTTTTGTAACTAAAGTTAACATAACTTTAGTGTGACAAAAAATTGTCATAATAACGAAAACCTATTGTGACAAACTATTTTTAAAAAAAAACAATTTGTGACAAATCAGTTCAAATCAATTAAGTGCTACTTATTATGACAAAAAGGTTTGTCACTAAATGCAAAAAAATAACTTTATTGTGATGAGTTTATTCTGACAAGATATTTTTGTAACAATTATCTGTTCTTGCCAACAGGAAAAGTCCCCTTGCTACAGTAGTTGTGATAAACTCTTGTGACGGAATTTATTTTGTCACGCTTTTGAATTTATTGTGACAAACTATTGTAATGAAATTTTCGTTTGTAACAATTTTACTTTTACCTATGGCTTATTGCGGCAAAACAAATTTTTGTCATAATAAGTGTACTTTTTGTGACAAATTTCATTTCGTCACAATAGATTTCATAGCAATAGCTCATATTTGTTGTAGTGCCTTTCCTCCTCTCATATTGAACTCAAATTAAGACCAACTTCATACACAGTTGCATTTTGTGAATTTTTAACTAAGAAGCACGGATACGGATACGAGTGTTAAACACGATACATGACGGACACGGACACGAGTGTTCGAGTATTGTGTCGAACATGCTGACACAATAATTTTTAAAAAATGCAGGACACGACAAAAAGAACATATTTTTTATATGTTATATATATAAATATGTTACAAAAGAAGTGAAAAATATAGAAGATAACACCAATTAAAATTTAAAAACAACATATTTAGTTAATTCTATTTCATCAAAAATAATAAAGTTAACAAATACATTAAAAACAAAAAAGTTATTCTATCAATACATAATACAATAAAGTCATAAATTACCAAAAATATTAAAACATCATTACACTTCATCAACTATCCATTATCATCTAATATAAAATTCATAAAGAACACACAAAATAAATTAACAACCAATATTAGTGGCATACTTATTTTTCTTCTTCTTCTTCTTCTTCTTCTTCTTCGATTCACAATTGGTTTTAAAATTTATAGTTGAGCCTTCGCTGTGTCTCTAAAGTGTCCAAAATAGGACACGTGTATCAAAACGTGTCCGTAAAGTGCTCAATGTAAAAAGAAAATAAATAAAAAATTAGACACATAAAATGGAGTGTCTAACATATCTGCGAGTGTCCCACGCGTGTCGGTGTCCAAGCCAAGTACGTCTCCTTCAACAAAACGTCTGTGCTTCCTAAATTTCCAACTACAGAAAACTAGCAGCATATACCCCCAGTTTCTTACATAAATATGCAAACCACTTTACATACCAAATATAAACTTATAAATTCTTCCCTCTACACGGCAAGGTTCCTATTCACATGCAAACACAAAAATGAACACAAAGAAGAAAACAAAGGAAGTAAAAAAGTCCCAAAAGGAATCATATTTGAAGTATGTGCAGTATGCCCTTAGATATATAGCTTGGAACTATATAGTCTCAATAACCTGTGGACCCAAATACTCGATTCCTTCCATCTGTGAGTCTTTCGGCATCTCAATCTCTTCCAGCCATCCATAAGAGTCACCTTCTTCCTTTGTAATCGTTGTTTCTCCATCTGTCACCGTACAATTAAAGGGTCAACACAGGAACACTACAAATGAACCTAAAGGATTTGATAATAATACATGGATATATAAAAACAAGAGTCAATAATCAAATACATCAGTTACACTGACAACAATGACAAAGACAACGACGACAACAATGACAAAGGTTTAAGGCTCAAACTGTTATGCGTTTAACATGTCCAAATACGAGCGCACACAGGATTAGGCAACATTTTCTTCAAATCAAGGGAGTCCATACTCTCACAAGAAGAGAGGGGAGAAAAGTCAGCCATAGAAAAGTCAAGTGTTTTGCTTACTTGATACAGAAGTGTAGAGAGTATCTCTGTAGTAGGAGCAATCTCGACCATCCTCTTCAGAATACGGAGGTCCAAGCACATCAAGCACTGCACATGGTGTTATAGCTGTGAAGGCGTGAATATTGCCTCCTGATTTTGGATACAATACAGAAGTGTCGCATGGGGCTGTGAAGACGCTGTTGGCTTTCATCCTTGCCAATCTTGCTGCAAAACCATATTCCTCCCACAGATCAGTTTTGGACTATGGAGAGAGAGAGAGAGAGAGAGAGAGAGAGAGAGAGAGAGTGATCCACTCACGTTGAGAGGGGGGCGTAGAGTCATCTGAATTGATAGGATCTGCCCAATCATATGCTTTAATATGCATGGTTCCCAGCAGAAGCTTGCTGAAAACAGTCATTCCTGGGTGATTATGGAGGGGAATGACAGCAGTCGCAGGAAGAAAGAACATGCACAACTGCAGAGGGCATCGTAAAATATAAAGATTTGACCTGAATTCTGTGTATAAATTGGAATATGCTGAGAAAGAGAAATTCCGTAAAACAAAGCCTTGATGCTCAACAACAAAACCTGCGGCTGCATTCATATATTATAGTGGTTTGAACTTATATAAAGGCATGCACATAATGAGTGACTTCAAACAAACTAATAGATGTTTTGCATTCATTTTGTCAAAATATGATAAAGCTTCCTATTATTATAAGAAACGGTTCAATCTTACCGAAAAATTCTTGCACTTGTATATGGTTGTGTATGTAACTCTTGGAGTTCCTTTGATAGGACTTTCTGGATTGAAGAACTCTAAATCTCTACTTAGCCCGACATCTTCTGGTATCATACGGTCTACAACACGATAAAAATCCAGTTATAGAAAAGACCATTTATTGTAAATAAAAATAAAAGCGTAAAAATGTCACGGGTGGAGAGTCACCTCTCACCCAACTCTAACCAGACAATTAAGTTAAAAGAATTTTGGAACCGTTCTCAACTCATAACATGATCGGGTTGGGTTAGAGTTGGAATGGATTGGGTCGGGTTTGAGTTAGGTGAAAAAAATTAAATTTTGGTGTAAAAATGTCGAATTGGTCAGATCGAGTTTGAAAAAGTAAAATCCTGACGCCCTAAGCGAATATAGTCAGATTGGTCCAAACTTATTCCTCATCCAACAGAATATATTTTGGTACATACTTGAGTAAGAAACTAAGAAATTCCAATTCTTACAAAATAAATTGAAGGATGATAAAAAAAAATTAAAAAAGAGCGTCATTATGAAAATTGTGGACCAAAATTCTTCTACAATTATGGAAACTGCTACAAGAAACAAGTGCAAGATATTAGAAATTAATAGAGGCAAACATGACTTTGAAATGCAAGACACATAAATCCAAAAGTTGAAGACTTTACCCAGAATGTGGCAGAGATTTTGTACATCACCAGGGGAAGGAACAGTCCCCCCGGGGGGGCCTTTAAACACGTCACGGCACGATACAAACAGCCTTTGCAGCGCCATAGAAACTGCCGCCGGCCGCTTCGTCCTTCTCTGATTCACCATGTCTCTTGTGCATCTCTTCTTCCTAATGATCTTACGATCAACATGCCTGACCGCGTCTCTTCTCTGATCCACCAACCTTGCCACGACTGTCATCGACCCACCACACAAATCTCTCCCAAATGACAATAACAATTGCCTCACACCCAACAAATTAATTGCCTGCTTATGACTGTCTCTGATCAATAACAGGTATCATATACACTGATTAGCTCTAAAACCCAACTCAGGGATTCACGCTAACCAATCTGAAATTCAATAAAAAAATAAAAACCATGCAAATTTGGTTCTTGCTTTCTGTGTTCTCTGCTCAGACTGGAAAGGGTTCTGAGGAGACTACTTGGATTGTGAGAAAAATTGTGGAAAATCAGAAGAAGTCGGTGGATCAAGTTGTTATGAAAAAGTGCAAGGAGAATAGAGGTGATATATAAGGAGAGGGGAGGAGGAAAACCGGGGGCCATGGAGGAAGGATTCTTAGAGAGAGAAAGTAGGTATAGAGAGAGAGAGAGACTTCCCGCCCCCAAGATGAATCCCAAACTACTCGATTAACAGTCCCCCGTTTCGAGACTTTGACGATTGTCTTGTGCAATTTTCGTTGATTGACCTTTATACCCCAGCCCTGATTAGTAATAGTAATCTAGAAGTAAAACCACTGTTTGTTAGCCTTTTTTGATTTAACAAAATCAGAGTCAAGTTTTTTTCTTGGTTTTGTTTTGGACCTTTCTTGGTGTGAGAGAATTCGAGGGGCTAAGAGATATTGTTAATTGTTTACATTCCACTTGATGATGTGGCATAGTTTCATTCGTTGAATAAAAGAGGTCAAATAATTATCTTGTTGGAGAATGATTTACATAAAATAATTTCTCAATTTATTTTTTTATCTACAAAATACAAGTGAGTGGTCTTACGTGCATTTATTAATGTGGATTCATTTTATATTGTGAGTGAGAAAGAAAATAGATTGAGAAATTAATTTATATATAATATTGCTTTATTTTATTTCAAAGCAATTTGAATTTAATAATATTGGTTTATGTTAGTTTTATTATAATTAGAATTAACTTTTAAGTGAGTACTAAAATGTGATACGTTTTCACGAGACTAATTCTTAATTCTTAGAATCTTTCATTTGATTAAGTTCACAGAACCGCATTATTGAGGGCTTTGTGCTATTTGTACAGCTTAGAAACAGCTGTAAGTCGGCTTTTGATGCTGTGGACTAGGTTGAATACTTTCAACTTTATTTTCTATCTCTCTCTAAATTTAAACTTTGAACCAAGATCATATTGATTCAGTAGCTAGTACTTTGTCAGATTAAGAAAAAGATCTAATATTGCCTGTGGTCTTTCTAGAAAACGCCAGCTTGGGCATTATATATTATTTCTTCTTAATTAGAGTAAAAACCTTTTCAAGTGATATGCAAAAGTATTGTCTTATTCGAGGTTTTTAATTTTTTTATTTTGGTATATTGAAAAGGATTACTAAGGGAGCGCAGTTTTCTTAGAATCTCCAGAGCTTTCCTAGCAACTAGTTTTGTGTTTTTTTTTTTTCTGCCTTTGTGTTTGTGTTTTTTGTAATATATATCTTCTTGGAATGAAAATATGTTTGATTTGCCCTTTTTTTTGGATCAAAACTCGTCCTAATCTTCGTGACCTTAGCCTTGAAATCATGAACATAATAGGAGTTTGTCAATTATTGACTGATTTTTCGGGTTTATCTCTCTTGAAAGGGAAAGATTGAAATGACTCTCAAAATTTCACCTACACATTTGAGATTAAAATAAAACATTGAATTTTCTTATAAAAGGTGTATTATTATTTGTAATGTTAATAGCTATCTTCTTTAATTATTTTGCCGTCCAAGTTGACATCAGGCTATTGGCGTTTCATCTGCATCTTGACAACTAGGAGAAATTTTGTTTCACATAAACTCACAAAGACTCAACTAAAGGACTTAAAATTTATGTCGTACAGTGACATCCGTTATATGATTCGAGATTCACATTTGAAGTGAACTAACAAAAAAAACTTGAAAAAATTATAGTGGCCTCCCTTGAGATTTCTGACAATTACAAATAATTTCCCTCAAATACCTAAAATAACATGGACCTCTCTTAATAGAGTTGGACATGTACATTTACTCTTTTACCTTTTTACAAAGTAATATTTCCACTACTATATTTCTATCCAAACAAACCCAAATTAATTTATATCTTTGTGCCCAAACAATCGTCTTCTGCCTCCCCCACCCCTCTCTCTCAAAAAAAATTCTGCACACCATTCAAAGCCCCCAGTCCAGGGCCGGCTCACCCTTAAGGCCATTTAGGCAATTGCCTAAGGCCCCAATATTTTAAGGCCTCAAGATTTTTAAAATTTGGTCAAGTTTTATATAGTTTTTACAGTATTTTTTTTTAAAAAAAGGCCTAATTCAAATGAGAAAAAAGTATCTATTAAAAAAGGAATTTTAAAATCAACTACACTACACTAGTGAACTTCAAAGAAAAAAGCTAGTTTAATAATAAATAAATAAACTGCACAAACAAACTTTTTTAAAGCCTCAAATTTTTTAAACATTAAATATTATAGTCAACGTGTTATGTAGCTTTCATATTTTTTTGTTCTAGAGAATTTCGTAATCTAGGTGAAAAAAATAAGGCTTATTAGATAAAGAAGACTGAAAATCAACTAGTGAACTTTAGAAAGAAAAAAAATTGGCTAAACAAAAAATTGTACAAATAAAATTTTTTAAAGGCTCCAAAATTTTTAAAACCTTTATATAGTTTCAAGGCCTTACATGATTTCTAGATTTTCCTTTAAAAGAAGAGGCCTTAGTCTAAATGGACATTTTAATGTCCATTAGAAAAAGTATCAAACTCAGCACAATAGTTGACTTCAAAATGAAAAACACCAATTTATAAAATAAATAATTTTAAATAAAAAAAATAATAATGATATTAAAAAATAAAGAGCCATATTAAAATTATCGCCTTAGGCTTCAACATGTCTCGAGCCGGTCCTGCCCCAGTCAACCCACTCCATTCCCCTTTTGAGTCTGGCCGCCATCTCACTCCAACACCCTATCCCAATGATGGATTGCCATTGCCCTCACCTAACCCTTTCCCTGCCATTTTGGGACACTATGATATGAACAAAATTATAGTAACCAAAAAAAAAAAGAGAGAGTAGAAAGGAGAAAGGAGAAAGGAGAAAGGAGAGAGGACAGAGAAGCTTTGAACCCACAAAAATACAAAGAACAGAAGCACAAACTAGCGGACCACCACAAGACATCCCCACAAAATTTCCTACCTTCAGCCAAATATTGCCCTGTTCGTACCAAAGAAAAAGTAAATATATATATATATATATATGTTGGAAATATTTTCAAAATATATATATATATGTTTTTAATTGGGTGTTTTTAGTTAAAGTTTTTAAATGTTGGAGAGATGCAATCTACACCATTAAAGTGTAAATGTGTGATCGAATGGCCACATTTAAATGTAAAAATTGTGGTTAGAATATTTGAATTCTAATGGGCACACCAATTCCAAATAGGCACATTTGAGTCTATATAATGGTAATCTTATTAGACCATTAGAGGTGGTTATGATAAATGTTCCTATGCATCAATTCCTTTCTGTTTTATTATTCATTACTAGAATCTGTTTACTGCAGATACAGAATTTTAGATTTTTGGCAGACTTGCAAAATCTGAAGGTATTCGGTTCTGACTTCGTTTGTGCAAAACGCAGTTAGATTACAGATTATTCTGGGCTTCATTGTATCTTGGAGGCGATTCGCCATTAACCCGGTGCACACCAGATTCACTAAATTGGTGGGGGCGAATATCGTCTTAAGAAAAACGATATTTTATCGTGCCTTAAAGCAATTGTTCATCATCTTCTTCTTCTACAAAAATTTGCACCAACAATATATACACACACATATATTGCACTGTCATTTGCTATCAAAAGAAAAAACAAATTCAATTTAGATATTTGAAGGGTGAAAAAACAAAACCAGTAGTGAGTAGAAATATCAATGCAAGTGTGCATTCTATTGATTCTTGAACAACAGCCATCAAGTTATTTTGGTTAGAAAATAAAATTAAAAACCAAAAAGTAGGAGACATTGCTTTAGCACTAGGCAACTAAAAGGGTCGCCTTAGTCCCTCAATTTTGTAATATTCCGAATTTTTTAAAATTTTACATGTTATAGTAAAATTCGAAATAATTTTTACATTTTTTTCTAAAAAAAAGGCCCTTACCTTGGTGAGGGAAAAAAAGGCTCGCTGAAAAAAAAAAAACCCCAAATCAACTATACTAGTAAAATTCAAGAAGCAAATAAAAGTTTAACCAACAAATAAATTGTACAAGTAAATTAGTTTTTCAAGGCTCAAAATTTTAAAAATATTATATGCTATACTTAAGCACCTATATAGCTTCTACAATGCCTTTTATTTTCTTCTCTTTTTTTGAAGAAAAAGGTCCAAATAAAAAAAGGCATATGAAATCATAAACTTTTAGTGATAAGTTAGTATTAACTAGTGCCTCTAATATCTAAACATTATAGTGTGGGATTTATCACTACATTATGAGTAAAATATCATAACAGAAATAATACTTAAAAATAAGAATACTACCTACCTACTAAACTTTTTTTTTTTTCACGCCCATAATCACCTACACTAGTTAACTTTAAAAAATAGGTTTAACTCAAAAAAATAAAGTGCACAAAAATTTTTGAAAGCCTCAAATATTTTAAAACCTTATATGCTATAATTAAAACTATATTTTTTAAAGAAAGAAAGGGGTTCAAATTTAAAAAAAGAAGACCCAAAATCAACACATTAGTTAATTTTAGAAGTAAAAAAACACCGATTTAAATACAAATGTTAATACAAAATTTTTTATATTAAATAAAAATATAAAAAGTTTCATTTGGAGTTATGGCCTTGGACCTTAAATTCACTCGTGCGGGCCTGTACATGACATACTTTACCACAAAACAAGCCATACTTCTTGCTAATCAATCTTATATATAAGGTTCACGTGAAAGTGAACCACACAAACATCATTAAACCCAGACTCCATACACGAAAGCCCCAAATTGAAACCCAAATCCGCATATAGATGTCGAGAGAGAACGATGATCTCGAAGACGATATGTATGGGTTTCAAATTGAACTCTTCACCGGACTTAATCGTGTCTTCATCTGCAGTGGTGATGGTGGTGAAAAACTCTCTGGGCATAGCGAGGGTTTGTACATTGCTTGCTTCGATTTTCAGATTCATTCAATCGGCTTGTAGACGAGGGAGCCTGAGGTTTGATATGTAAGTACATATGTGTGTGCCCCACAGAGAGAGAGAGAGAGAGAGAGAGAGAGAGAGGAGGAGGAAGGAGCACTGGTGATGGTCGTGAATGGGGATTTGGGTAAAGGAGATGGGTAGGGTAGACGGCAACTGTTTGGATGTGAGGACAAATAATGACTTCTCGGGTGTTTGATTTCATGGTTTCTGTAGGTCGGATTTTTAAAAAAGTCCAGTTGAACTCTCGAAAACGTATTGATAAGCATAAACAATTTATAAGAGTAAAAGATAATGAAAATATCTCGACTTTCTTTGGGCAGAAAGCACTCCGATGATTAAGTTAGCAAACTTAATCACAATAAATCAAGTAAAATATTAGAGAGTTAGAATTTAAGTGAATGTACCTTACACTCTTAGTGCATAGGGGTATTTATAGTTTTCAGAATGCCATATTCCTTTTGGGATTTGAAGTTACTTTCCTGCTAAGAATTCTTTGTTTAATAAAGTCGGTTTAATGTATTGAACTTATCCTTTATTTATCCTAATTCACTTAGAGGTGGGATTTGCATTGCAGATGTTATTAGTCTTAGTACCTTTTGGATTAGGATCTATGAGCCAGCCATTTTGGGTCTCTACCTTTGATTGGCATGGGCTTTGTCTAATAGGTTGGCACTCATGGGCTGACCTCTGTGAGCCGGTCTTTCCTGATCTTGAGTTTGGCTCTCATTGGGCCACAATTGCCCTTCAGCCCTTGCGTCCTATTTGGACAAATGTAGGGGGCAATGACTGAGATTTGCATTTAAAGTGTGCCTTTTCGCCTTCCCGCCGTTTCGTAACACATGGACGTCCCATGCGAGCCCTACAATCGAAGGGACGCATCGATTGGGCTTCCAAGGTGACGGTTTGTTCAGGTGTCATGATGGTCATATCCGAACTGACGACACAGCCCCTTATAAATTGTGCACATACTCATTCGTTCCCAATATTCGAACCTGCTTTAAGATTCTTGGTGAAAGAGAGAACAGCTCCTCGAATACTGTAAGTCTTCTAAACCCTCGCTTTCTTTGCTTTCTGTCCTATTTTTTGCGATCGTCTCCTGATGGCGGCTCTCCTTAGAAAACTTGTAGATGGTCCGGCGGTTATTGCTGCTTTTGAGGCTAAGTATAACATTGTTGACCAAGTTGGCATAGAGCTAGTTGACCCTGACAACTATAGGATGGAAGAAACCGAAAAGGGGATACCCTTCCCCATGATTGTCGTCGTAGAGGGTGGTGTTAGGTTTCCCTTAAATCCTTTCCTTGTAAAGTTCCTTCAACTTCACGTCATCTACCCTGTCCAGGTCAGCCTAAATACATATAGGACAGTAATGGGGGTACTCGAGCTGAATCGAATTCTAGGTGTCAACTTAGGGCTTGCCGAACTATACTTTTGCTATACTCTATGCAAAGTCGGGCATAATAGTTGGAAAGTCGTTATTAGGGCAACCGACAAAAGTAAGGAAATAATAAAGTGTCTCCCATCCTCAGGTAAGGGAGTAGATGATGTCAGGATTTGGGTTTCTAAACCCTAGGAGTTTGGCGACTTTCTTGCAGACCAAATGTCGTTGACTCGATACCACAGAACCCCCAGAGAATTAGGTTAGTGTTAACCTCTTACCTTTCATGCGTTTTAACTTGTACACATCTAACTTCCCTGTTTTAATTTTTCAAGTGACTGGTCAGAATAAGAAGCAAACGTGAGGCGTGAACTTTCCTGAAATGTACAAGGTTCTTAACTACAGAGGTACTGGTCCATTGCTTGATATCGCTAGAACTCCTCACATCTTGCTGAACTACCCCCTTCGAGTTTTTACCTTCACTGCTTCAGAAGGGATCCCACCCACTGTGATTTTTAAGCTTGCAGCAAAGGGTGCAGCCGGTGAGTTTGCCGAGATCCCGGTGGGGATCACTATTGAATGGATCCATCTCGACGACCGAGTGACCGTTGCTGACGTGCCTGCTAACGCATTGCCACCAGTAGGGAGTTTGGCCACTCGAGTTGTTAAAGACGTGGTCCCGGTTTAACTTCCCGAGTTGGAAATCCTTTGAACTACCTTGAACCACTACTGAAACAGCAGCCCATCTTGCGGATCATACTGTGCAAGAAATATTTTTGGATCGGTCGAGGTCTTCTGAATCAACGTCTACTTCAACTCCAATCATGATACCAGACCGCCGAGTTGCAGCCAAAATTAGGAAAAGGAGTAAACTGGTGTACCCATCGTCTTCCAATTCTGATACTGCCGATACAATGAACCTCAAAGAAATGGTGCTACAAAAGGTGGCAAAGACATTGAAGAAATCGAGAAAGCCAGTGGCCAAGTCGACGAAGCCCACTCCCCCTGACCCCATTATAGAGGTCAGCGCTACTGAACCCAATAAGCAGCGGCGGGAGACGCACTGATTGAGCCTGCACCCAAGAAGGCCAAGGTAGTGCCAGCTAACCCCCTTCCGAGTAGCAGCGCCCCAAATGATGATACTGGTTTTGTTGTTGTCAGACCCACAGTTGGTGACCGTTGTATGTGGCCGACTAACTCATTGATCAAGTCGGCTAAAGTGGCGTTAAGGGTGGTTGAAAGTAACCTCCAACAAGTTGACATTGATTTCCTGGAGAGCAACAATAATCTTTCTGTCTTCGTAGGAGCCTTCCATGAGTCACTGCTAGTTAGTTCCTTCGCCTGTTTGTTTTCAACAATTGTTTGTTAATTGTGTACTAATCTTGTTACCGTTGTGTCATTTCCAAGGCTCTCTCAATGCCTTGGAGGCCATGCGCCGCTTTTGATCTTTGTCAAAGGAGCACAATAAGCTCGCTAAAGATCATGGTACGCTGAAGTTGGAGTGGGTCAAGGCAAAGCAGGCCAGCTTGACCGCTAAGAAGGAGGCTAGAAAGGTAAAGATTGCGCTGGACCAAGCTATAACCGACCTAATCAAGAAGGATGATGCGGTGTCCAAGCTGGAAGATGAGAAGGTCGTACACACAATGGATTTATACAAAGCAAATACCAAAGTGGATGGTTTTAAAGCCGAGCTTGCCAAGATCAAAGCCGAGAAGAAAGGCAAAAGCAACACTTGGATGATACTGCTGAAGAGATGGTCGATCTTAGGTAGTCTATCTTTATTGAAGATTGGCACGGGGCTCTAAAGGCAATGAATGTCGAGAGCTCCTCCCGCCTTTGGAAAGAAGTCCCAGACTATTTTGAGAAGACACTGGGGGGCAGTGATGAGGATGCCTCCAAGAAAGCTGTAAACACCCCATTTTTGATCGCTTGGTAATCTACAGTCCGTCCAGACTTGAGTTCAAGTCAATAGGAACATATTCTAGAATTCTAGTCCTAATCCAGTCAATTTATCGCTTCGCGGGCCCACCAGGCCCAAATAAAGGCAAAATGACAAAAATGCCCTTGTGGGCGTTGTTCGGTCCAATCCCGTAGGCACATCTTCCCGAAGACGATAAGTCCCATTTTTCAGTCCAATTTCAATCCCTCTCTTTAGAAAGTTGATTCCTCGAGACGGTAAGTCTATCCTGTTTGGCACGTTTTCTGAAGAAAATTTCTTCAGAACGGTAAGTCCCTTCAAACCCGTCGACCGGGACGAGACCTTAAGTTCCCTAGATGGTAGAACGGTCCACCTTTGACGCCTGCTAGCCCGCCAATGCTGAAATGTCCATTTTGACACGCCTTCTGAGAAAGTTGATTTCTCAAGCGTTAAGTCCCTTTAACAGCTTCCCGAGATTAGGCAGTCTCAGGAATGATCGCGAACTGTCAAAGTAGGGAAGTACTCACAAACATTGCAACCGTCAAAGTAGCGGAAATACTCGCAAACAGGTCAATACAGGGAATTGCCAGCAAACCCCTGTATCACTGGACCGCCGTCAGAGTGGCAGAAACACTCAAAACCCAGGTCAACACCGGTGCCTGCTAGCCCACTTTGGTGAAAAATGACCAAACTGCCCCTAAGGCCATTTTCGACACGTTTCTCGAGAAAATACCTAAGTCCTCAAAATGGTAAGTCCACCCTTCCAAGATTGTCTTAAAGGCAATCTGGCATGATTAGGTGCCTTCTAGTCAGTTTCGAGCCGATTCCGAGACTTTCTGATCAAGATGACCATTTTGCTCCTAAGCATTTAAGCGCCCCGGGGACCACACCGGCTTTGGGTATCAAACCGGTAACCTCCCGAGAATGCTTCTTATAGTATTCCTGACTTTTCATTATCTTTCTGGATCATTCCGAATCAATTCTGGCAAACCCACTGCGAAATGATCGTTTTGCCCCTGGTGGGCCGATCGCCTTTTCCGACCACATCAACTCTGGGTGTCAAACCATTAACCTTTGGAAACATTCTAAATAATGTCTCCAAATCTTGATTCTTCTTCCGGGACATTCTGGGTCCGTCCCGGCAGCTTTCCGGCCCGATTGACTGTTTTGCCCCTAATGGCCCGGTCAACCCTTTCGACAATTCTTGTCATCCTTTTTCAAGGCCAATACCTCCGAGACCCTATTCTAAGGCTTCTTGCCCTTTTCCCGTCTTCTGGGTCGTTTCCGGTCTCTTAAATCCTTCTCAGACCTTTCGAAGTCACTCCTAATGAAGCCAGGCTAAAAATTACATGGTAGTCACTAGTACAAGCGCCCAAATCTTCTCAAGATATGTTGCTTGCCGACCTTAAAACTTTCCTAAGTGGCTGGCGCCACTCCTAGTGGCACCAGAAGGATTTTTGGCCTGGCGCCACTGTAACAGGCACTAGGTCATTCTTCTCTCTATAAATACAGAGCCTCCTCCAGCGTGAAAGGGGTCCGCAAACTCAGTCTAAAAACCCTATTCTTCGATACAGAGCTTGTAGCCTCCTTAAACCCTAGCTTCTTTAGGTTTTCCAAACCCTAGCCTCCATACACAAACCCTAACCTCATATACACTCATATACATTTGCATACACTCATACACTAGCCTCCAAAGCATCCATTGAAGACTTGAAGTGCTGTAAACTGAAGTTCTCGAAGATCAAGACGAAGGCTAAAGCGAAGACCGAAGCAAAGCAAGAAAAGCAAGGCGCACAAAGCAAAGCAAGATAAAAAAAGACACACGGTAGGCTTTCTCTTTAAGTTTACGCATCTTCCCTCTCTCTTCTCTCTGCTAACCCACTTGGGTTTTCTTCTATTTTAATCCTCCATCTTCTAGTTTACGCATCTTCTCCCTCTCTTCTCTCTGCAAACCTACTTGAATTTTCTTCTATTTTAATCCCCCTTCTTCTTCCCTCCTTTTCTTGCATGCTTGAAACAAGGAATTTTCCAATCCATGTGTAGGATTAGGCTATTGGAGGGTCACCATGTCGGGGGCTTTCTTTTAGTCTAACTGGAGACCACGTGGGTTCGGCCCTTTTGATTATGGTGTGAAGCCTTTAATCTTGTATGTTCACGACCCTAACTTGCATTGTGCATATCATAATCTTGCATTCTTCCAAAATTCGTTTTCAAATTTGTTTTCAAAACTTGCATCAATATCGTTTTCAAACTTTCATCAAAAACTTCTTTTTCAAAACTTGTTTTCAAAATTACAATCTTAAAGTGATTCTAGCATTTTCATGATTAGGGTTGCTTTAGAAAAGTGTTATATTTAAAGTGACCAATATGGTTCATATTTTCAACTCCTTGTTGTTTTCAAAACCATTACCCTAAAGTGGTTCTGACCTTCTTATGGTTAGAATCATTTTAAGAAAGTGAGATATTTTACATCCTTTCCATAAACTCTCTTTAAATTTCTTTTCCAAAATTGTTTTCAAAAACTTCCTTCCAAAATCTATTTTTCAAAACTTCTTTTTAAACTCCTTTCCAAAAAGCTCTCTTCAAAATTCCTTTCCTAAAAATACTCTCTAGGTTTTCTTCTTAAATCTCTTTCCTAAAAACTCTTTCCAACAAGCTCCTTCCAAAAATCCCCTTCCAAAAACTCTCTTTTTAAATTCCTTTCTAAAAACTCCTCTCTAAGATTTTCTTTCAAAAATCTCCCTTTTTAAAAACTCACTTTCCAAAACCTCTTTTCTTAGAGTCCAAGTCAAGCCCTAGAGCCGACAATTGGGAAATCCTAATTTTCCTCCCCAAAAACATAGTTTCCAATTCCCTATTTTGGCCTCAAAACTTAGGTTTCCAAAACCTCTTATTTTCTACATCAAAACTATATATATTTCCTAAACCTCTTTTCTACGTCAAAACTACAGTCTTCCAAATCTAGGATTTCTAAAACATCATCCTTCCAAATCCATGTCAAATCTTATCTTCCCTTTAGGAAACCAAATCCAGTCTTCCCTTTTAGAACTCTAGATACTATCCTCCGTTTTTGGAAACAAAATCAAAACACTTCTTTTAGAAACAAAATCCAATCCTTTGTTTTAGAAAATAGGAATCTCAATCCTTTCAACTCCAAATCTTTCCTAATCTCATACCTTCCCAAGCCTTAAGTTTCCAAAATTTAAACTTTTAAATCTTCCTTTAAACTTTAAGCTTCCAAATCCTTCCTAATCTCATACTTTCCTAATTCCATACCTTTCTAAATTTCGACTTTCCAAATATAAGTTTTCAAATCTTTCTAAGACTCAAACACTTCCTAAATTCTAAACTTTCCTAAACTTCAAATCTTTCCAAATCTAAAACTTTCTAAATTCTAAACTTTCCAATTTCAAACCTTTCCTATTCCAAAACCTTTTTCAAACCTTTCCTGTTTTAAACTTTCCTAATCTAAAACTTTCTTAAGTTGAAAACTTTCCTAAATCAAAACTTTCCTAAAATGACACTTTCCTAAAATGAAACTTTCCTAAAACAGAACTTTCCTAATTTGAACCCTTCCTAAATCCAACCTTCCCTAATCTTCCAAGTCCAATATTCGAATCAAATCTTCTATTTTCTATCGGACTCTTATCCGAACTATGACTGACCTGATTTCTCCAAAAGGATACGTTGGCAACCCTTATGGGTGCGGTCACAACCTTTTTCAATTCTCAAATTCCACAATCTTTTTCAAACTTCTATTTCCACAACTTCTTTCAAATAACCAATTCTACAATCTTCTTCAAGCTTTCAATTCCATGATCTATTTCAAGTTTTCAAATTTCAAAAATCTATTTTCAAACCTCTATTTCTAATTTCTAAAACTTTCCAATTTCAAATCTCTTTCCAAATCTATTTTCTAACTTTCTTTTCTTGCACTTGCATATCATGCATCATGTCTTTTTAAACATTCTTTTTTTCTAAAGTGGATAGGATTGAACATTTTTTAGTTAAAGACTCTCATAGGTGAATCTAGGGTAAATAGGCATGTAGGTATTGAAAGGGCGGGGTAAGGTGATGGCTTAGTGCGTCTTTCCTACACATAATTAACCTCCGAACCTAGGATCACTGTTTTTGAAAGACCAAAACGGAGTTATTTTTCTAAAAAGGGTTTAAATGTTTTTCAAAAGTTACTAAACAACCTGTTTTCCTAAAAACTCTCTCTTGAGGATGTTTTTCAAAATCGTTTTTCGAAAACCCTAAGTGTAGTCTTCGGATTATGCTTAGTTTTTAGGTGACCTAACTCACCTTAATCAAGTTAGGTGGCAACTCTAAATCTTTTCTAAAAGCCTTTTATTCGAATCAATTTTCAATTCAAACCTAGTCGCACTCATTCTTCTAGGAGGGTGAGTTCTAACGAGATAGTACAGTATTTTTCCCGCTTGTGTGTGTATTCCTCGAGTGCAAAAAATCTAAGCGCGACAAAGGCCAAGGAAACTGAGACTGAGACCTTGATGATTCCTGCTACGAGTGAAGATGGTGTCCCCAAGGCCGCTGATATAGAAGTGCTAAAGACGGTTGAGGTTGACATCTCGCAAACAGTTGAAGCTAGACATGCTCTCTCTAACTCGGCTGATCTGACTAAGAAGTCTATTGAAGATGTAGTTTAGTTTTAGTTGTAGCTTTCTGTGCTTGTTTTTTTTTTCTATTTTTCGTAGTTGAATCTTTATTTTGAAAAGTCCTATAATGAACCCACTATTTTTGAATGAATGTTTGATACCTGGATGTTTCTTCGTTTTAAGCACATCACTTTAGCTTTGGATTTTTGTTCTTTCTAGCCTTTCTAGGCTAAGGCCTTTATTGGCCGATCTATCTAACTTTTTGGGACAAGACCAAGTATAAACACTTGGTTTTTGTGGCCTTCATTAGCTGACTTATCCAACTTGGGCAAGACTAAGTTTTTAGACTTGATTTTTTATGGCCTTCGTTGGCATACCTGCGCAAGTTGGACAAAACCAAGTTTTTACACTTGGTTTTTATAGCCTTCATTGGCCGACCTGCCAACAAGTTGGATAGGACCAAGTATTTACACTTGGTTTTTTATGGTTATCCCCTTTTTATGTTTGTCTGTTGTTCTGCTAAATCACTTATAACTTTTGAGGAAAAGAAACAATGTATTATCATAAATTGTTGTTAATCATTACATTATTTTGGAAAACATCCCTACTAATAGAATTTTCTGAGATTGTTTGCATTCCATGATCGGGGTAGTTGTCGCCCTTCTTCAACAATTTCCAATCAGTATACCCCCACGTCGACTTAGGACGCAACTCTGTAAGGGCCTTTCCAGTTTGAGCCAAGTTTCCCTTCTACCGGATTCTTGTTTGCCCCCAATACTTTTCTTAACACCTAAGTCTCTAGGAACGAATGGTTTGGGCTGGACTCGCTTATTGTAAGCTCGACTCAGTTGCTAATGATATCCGGTAAGTCTGAGTAGAGCAGCCTTCCTCTGTTCTTCAATAAGATCGAGGTCCTTCGCAAAAGTCTGGTTGTTGAAGCCGGTGTCGAATGCTGCCGATCTAATGGTTGGAAGTCCGACTTCCAAAGGTATTACTGCCTCCACCCCATATGCCATTGAGAACGGGGTTTCTTCAGTAGATCTCCTTGGAGTGGTTCTGTAAAACCATAAGACACTAGGTAGCTCTTCAACCCATCTTCCCATAGCCTTCTCCAGCCTGTTTTTTATTCCATTAAGCATGGTCTTATTTGATATCTCGGCTTGCCCATTACACTACAGATAGGCTGGCATTGAATAGTAATTTCTGATCCCAAGGCCGTCACAAATATCATTGAACATGTTACCGTTGAACTGGGTGCTGTTGTCTAAGACCAGTGCACAGGGTATGCCGAATCTCATAATAATGCTCTTCCATGCAAACCTCTTAGCGTCAATTTCTTTGATAGTAGATAAGGGTTCTGCTTCTACCCACTTGGTAAAGTAATCAATTGCCACTATGAGAAATCTCTTATTTCTTGGGGCTCGGGGCAGCAGGCCGACTATATGCAACCCCCATTGTGCAAAAGGCCATGGGCTAGTGATTTTTGTGAGGTTCTCGGTAGGCTGGTGGATGATCAATGTGAATTTTTGGCATTTTTTGCACTTCAGCACATATTGGGCTGCGTCTTTCTGCATATAGAGCCACCAATAACCGTGAGAAATAGCTCAGTGTGCAAGAGATCTTCGGCCGACGTGACTCCTGCAGATAACCTCATGAATTTCGAACAGAATGCCCTGCACCTTGTCGGGGTGAACACAATACAGATAGGGGCCCGTGAATGATCTCCTATACAACTCTTTGTTAGGGGATAGCCAGTACTTTAGAGATTTATTCTTGATTCTTCTAGCCTCATTCTTATCTTCCAGCAGCTCGTCCTTGTCGAGATAAGAGATGATCGGGTCCATCCAGGATGGCCCTAATTGCTCAATAGTCAGGGCTTGCATTTTTTCTTGGAATATGCTTGGGCTCAACAGTGTCTCCACATAAATTGTTCTTTTTAATCCCGACTTTAGTGCCACTGCCAGTTTTGTCAAGGCATCGGCATGAGCGTTGCTGTTACAACTGATCTGATGGAACTTGTACTTACTGAATTTGCCAAGCAACTCCTTTGCTTTTGCTAGGTACTGCGCCATCCTGTCATTCTTTGCCGCATACTTACCCATGATTTGGTTGATCACCAACTGGGAATCTGAATATATAGCTATTTTGGCAATTTTAGGCTTTATAGCTCAGCGCAGTCCAGCGAGCAGAGCCTCATACTATGACTCATTGTTTGATGCAGTAAACTCCAATTTATTAGCTTGCTCCAATGCCATACCATCTAGCATGATGAGTATTATGCCCGATCCTGCCCTCCTGTCGTTGGATGCTCCATTAACAAAGAGCTTCCAATAATCAACAATTTCCACAGTTCTAAGGGGGGGTTTGCCATTTGCTTGATCGGCATCAGGTGTCTGTATAGGTTCCTGTGGCAGTTCAGTAAAAAAATCAGTAATAAAATCAGCTAATACTTGACCTTTTATTGCCGATCTGGGTAGGAATTTGATGTCGAACTGTCCCAGCTCCACTGCCCATTTTGCTAGCCTTCCTAAGAAGTCAATTCTTATGAGGAGTGGCTTAAGCTGATGGTTTGTAAGGACGTTAATTGTATGGGCCCTGAAGTAGTGCACCAACTTCCATGATGCCATTACCAATGTAAGGCCCAACTTCTCTAGTAGAAGATACCTGCTATTTGTTGACTTAAAGTTGACCCTTGTTGACTTAAGGTTAATTCTCATGATGATTTTGATGATAACTATACCTTGTGTTATTTTACTAATGAACCTACTTAATGTGCAGATTAACAAAGTTCATAATTTAGACTGAAAGCTCAATCTTAAGTCTAATGCATGTCAAAGAGAATGCACAACAAACTCAAGATCAAGCAATGAATTCTAAGAGCTATGCAATGAACCAAACAGAGGATTGTCGCCTATATCTACTTCAAGCAAATGTCTTACATTCAAAGAGATTGAAGGTGTTCAAATGAAGCTTTCATCAAGTATGCATAGTTTCAATAAAGATTGATTTGCACTAGACAGATGATTTCATCAGAATATGCAAAGATCAATTCAAGACAATGTGATTGAAGTTGCTGAGAAGATGGCTCACAATGATTGTCTGATCCCTACCTGAAATCCAAGTAAAGAATTCTTCTACAACATAAAAGATCTATGAAGACTAGATGCATGAAGACTTCATCATGTCTGCAATGATCTCAGTAAAGTGATTTTAATAAAAAATGAAGAATTGCTAGCAAAGAGAGGAAATCAGAAATCAAGCATTGTGAAGGTCTACGTAATTGATAAAGCTTGGCATTGAAGAAGATGATCTACAATGAAAGAAGAAAGCTTTGCAAATGAAGAAGAAACGATGAACATTGATCAAATGAAGCTTTGACAGTTTGAGATTCAAGAAGAAGATCAATATCCAATGATTGATTCAATCCGAATTGAATAGAAGTTAACTCTGATGAGTTAAGAAGATTTGATTAATCATCATACCCCAAAGACATGCTCCTTGAAGATCTTATATGTAAGCACCCCATTTTTGCCGACTCGGCGATCTCCGACCCGACCGGGCTAAGTTTTCCAAACATCACAACACATGCAGGCTCAAGACGAGCCTTTCAATCTCGAATCCAACCAACTAGTCGCTTCTCGGGTCCACAAGGATCCGCTGGAGCCTTAAGCACCAGTATTCCAGGCAGTTTTTCGGACCGGGCGGTCCCGGAAACCAACGCCATCCAGGTAGCTTTCCGAGATCGGGCGATCTCGGGGACCAACACCTCATCAAATTCCAGACAGTTCATTTCTAGCGCCTGCTAGCCCCCCAACATAGAATGTCCGTCATTTGGTAGTTCTCTGGGACCAGGCGTTCTTGGAGACCAACACCATCCTTTCAGGTAGCTTTCTAGGACCAGGTGTTTTCAGGAACCAACACCACCCTACAGGTAGGTCTTTAAGACCAGGCGTTCTTAGAGCCCAACACTGCACAGGTAGTTTTCCACGACCGGGCGGTCTCGGGAACCAACACCTAAGTTAACACCGGCGCCTGCTAGCCCAACTCGGTGAAAAATGACCAAATCTGTCCCTTAGGCCTCCAGGCACGTTTTGGGAAAGTTCAAAATTCCTCAGAATGATAAGTCCATCCTTCCACAATGTTGTCAAACCATCAGGCGCCCCCCGCATGCCACTTGGTCCAAATCCGATCCTATTCCAGCTCACTCTGGTCAAAATGACCATTTTGCCCCTAAACGACTCGGCACGATACAAACCTCGCTAAATGGCAACAGACTCTCTTAAAACCATCCTTGAACTGCCCTACACGCCTAACACAATATACCAGACCATTCTTGACCATTTCTAGCTGACTCCGGTCAAAATGACCGCTTTGCCCCTGGAAGCCCAAAATGCCCCGAAACAGCACCGGCCTTGGGATTTCGAGCGAGGGTTTCACCACGCACCCTTGTTTAACCCCAGGAACACCCTACGACACTAAACTCACACGACACGATAAAAGTTCCATGGAGCATCTCGCAGACACTCCGCTTAAATTGTCTTTTCTCCCGATTCCCTGGTTATAACGCACCGTCAACTGACTTGAGAAACGCATAAATCAGGGAATTCTCGAAAGCTCGTCCGTAGATCTTTCCATCGATATGGTTCGATCGAATAGATCGCTTCCTGAATCCCTTCATCGTACGGTGCGAAAATTATAACTTTCGGCAACCCCTGGAGCGTCTCGCAGATGCTTCGCTAAGGTTGACTTTTTCTTCGATTCCCTAATCAAAACGCACTGTCAAACGACTTGAGAAATGCGTAAATTTGGGAATTCTAGAAAGTATTTCCAGAGTACTTTTCATCGGAACAGTCTAATTGAATAGATCGTTTCTCGAAGGCCTCAATCGCACGAAACGAAAACAGTCACTTTCAAACACACACGGAGGGTATCACAGACGCTCCACAAAAGTGTCCTTTTTGGCACGCTTCCCAAGGCAATATCCCACACTTCTGAAAATAATTCAAACTCTTCGAAAACATGAAAGTTCATCGGATACACTAGGAAAACATCCCAAGTGCGACCGATTCCCCTGGAACCTTCCTGGTTGGCCCAATTATCGAGGCGAAGTTTGGGCAATTCTTCCCAGTGATGGAGCGTATGCTATATGCGCTCAAATTTTGTTCAGATCGATCGACCTTCGATCAATGGTTGAGATTTAACCAGCACATAGGGTGCCACGTGTTATTGTGCCAATGGAACAGTACCTGCGCATGTCCTACATTCGCACGGCTAAAGTTTGGCCATGCGCATGTAGCACATGTGCATGGTCTGTGCCAGATTGCCTATAAATAGAAGCCTCCCCCCTTGCATATTTTAGGTTCAAAATTGATACGAAACTCTACTAAAATCACTCCAGAAACTCGAATCTCTATATATATTCCTCCCCTCCAACACTTAGGTTAGATTCTATCTCTCTTAAGCCTATACACTCCATACACAAAGCCTCATACACACTTATACACTCCACTCAAGCCTCTCAAGCCTTCTTGAAGCCACTCAAGCTCCAATTAAGACATCCATTGAAGATTACAAGAGTGTTGAAGGCAAAAGGTGGTATCCCTTTTATATTTGTGCTCTCCCCCACTCTTCTCTTCTCCCTCGTAACCTACTTACGCTATTCTCTATTTTAATCCTCATCTTCAACCCCCCTTTCTTGCATGCTTGAGCCAAGAGGGCTTCTAGATCATGCTTAAAGGAAAGCAAGTGAGAGCCACTATGTAGGGGGACCTCTCACTAGCCTATTTTAAGATGGTATGGCCTAAAAGCCCCTTGTTTGTATAGTGAAGCCTAAAAGCCTTGTATGTGAATCATGACCCCTTGCATATTATTATTTTGATCATGTCTTGCATGCTTGGCTTCATTTTATGCTTATTGTCATATTCCACAATGTTTGCATTGCTCTTAATTTTATGACATTTTCAAGTTCTACATGCCCTTTAAAAATTGTTCCAAGAGTAGGCCCCTTGAAGTTTAGGAGTCATGCCCTAGAAAATTCCTCTCTACCCTCTAATTCACACTTTTGCATCATTGCATTTCAACTTGCACAAAAGTCGCTTTCAAACTCCTTAATTTTCAAGGTTTCCATTCTCTCAAATTTAGTGGCTAAAATGGCCCCATGGAACCCTCTCTTGAGTGGTCTCCTTTTATATTGGCCATAGATGCCCTAAATTGTTAGAATGGCTCCCTTTTCTCTTTATGCTTGCCTAAGAATGATGTTCAAACTCTTTGAATTCTATGGTTTCTATTCTCTCAAGTTTAGTGGTTGGAACGGCCCCATGGAACCCTCTCTTGAGTGGTCTCCTTTTTGTTGTCCATATGAACCCTCTCTTGATGGAATGTTCCCCTTGAAAAATGGTTTTCAAAATCCTTCTCCAAGGATGATTTTAAAAATGCATTCTCTCCATCTTTGCATCAAAAATGATTTTTCAAAAAATTGTCATCGTTATGTTGACTTTTAACCCATTTTACTCTTGTCAAAATAGTGGTTATAATGGCCATGAGGAAACCTTCTTTGGAATGGTCTCCAAGCACCACCTATACAAACCATACTCTTAACTAGAGTCAAAATTTTCATGGAAATGATCTTCAAAGAGATGGCCCACTAAAGTCCATTGCATAACATGTTGTGTTTTTCAAAACTCTTTAAAAAAATACACCAAACCACACTTCAAAATCATCTTCAAATCCAACCCTAGGTTAACTTGACCCTAGTTACCTAACCCTAGGTTAACTTAACCCTAGTTACCAAACCCTAGGTTAACTTGACCCTAGTTACCAACCCTAAGTTAACTTGACCCTAGTTACCCAACCTTAGGTTAACTTGACCCTAGTTCACTCACCTTAGGTTAACTTAACCCTAGTTAGTTAACCCTTAGTCTTCTTAACCCTAGGTTAACCTAACCCAAGTTAGTTAACCTTAGGTCCCCCCTAACCCTAGGCAAACTCAACCTAGGTTAATACACTTCAAGGTTCCAACCCTTGAACCATTTTCTAAATGATCTTTCAAATCTTCAAACTATTTTTTCCAAAACCTCCTACTCTTTTTGATTTCAAAAACCAACTCCATAAACTCTTCAAATGTTCTTACATTCCCGCTTCAAGGCCTTCCAAAAATGTTTTCAAAAAGTCACATACCTAAGGTGTCCCTAGCCCTCTCATGGCTAGGGATTCCAATGAGAAGTGATAAATCAAGAACAACCTCCAAGGTTGTCCATATTAGGATTCCAAACCCTTAGCCCTTTTCAAAAACTACTTTCAAAAATTAATTCATCAAAACATGCTTCCAAGGTTTTCAAAACAAGGCTTCAAAAACGCTTCCAAGTTCTTTTGAGTCATGCCAAAGCATTTTTTTCAAAACTCCCCTAAAGTCAATCCAAAAGAATTTTCAAAACACTTCACTTCCAATTTCAAGTCAAAACTTTCAAGACCACAAATAGTCTTCAACTTCTAAAGACCTCAAAGTGTCTTAAACTTTTCCAACACTACAAAGTGTCTTAAACTTTTCCAAAGACCTCAAAGTGTCTTAAACTCCTTCAAAGATCCAAAGTGTCTTCTAACCTTCCAAAGGCCCTAATGTGTCTATCTTCCATCGGGCTCTTGCTTGAACTATGATTGACCTGATTCTCGCCAAATGAGATACGTAGGCAACCTAAAATGGTGCAGTCATAATTTTTATTCCAACCCCAATCCCTTTTTCAAAAATTCCAATCAATTCAAAGTTTCTATCCCAAACTCTTTCAAAACCTCCATTATTTTCAAACTTCTTCCAAAACTTGCATCATGCATCATTCATCCAAAAAGTGATGACTAAATCCCTTTTTCAAAGTTCTAAAGTGGATATTAAGTGGACAATGGTAACCGGTTATTCTAGTGAGTGAACCAAGGGTGATTAGACATATAGGTACCGAAAGGGCGGGGTAGGGTGATGATCTTAGGATATCTTCCCTACACGTAACTAGCCCTCGAACCTTAGATTTCTGTTTTCGAAAGACCAAAATGGAGTTATTTCAAAAAGGGCTTAAACATTTCCAAAGGTTACCAAATAACCTATTTTCTTAAAAACCCTCTCCTGAGGGAGTTTTCAAAAAACCTTTTCAAAAACTCTAAGTTTAATCTTCGAATTAACGCTTGGTTTTAGGTGCCCTAACTCACATTTATCAAGTTAGGTGGCGACTCCTATTTTTCTAAAAAGCCCTTAGTCAAATTAATTCTCAAACCTAGTCGCACTTGTCCTCCTACGAGGATGAGTTCTAATAACAGAGTTCCGTGTTTTAGGGTTTCCGAGCCGAAAGAACCTTGGACACCTTAAAAACCGGGGCGCGACATTATACGTATGCTAAGATGATCTGAATTATTAAAAGATAGAATACAGATATCTGGACAATGAGCGGACTCATTGAAATGAGGAGTCGCCTCTTGAACATAGAAGCAAAAAGCCTGGAAACCATATAAACAAAGAGTGGACTCATGGAAATGACGAGTCGCCTTTTGAACACAGAAGCAAAAAGCCTGAAAACCATATAAACAAAGAGTGGACTCATTGAGACAGACACCAAGGCTTGAAGATGACATAATCAATGAGCGGACACATGAAGACGAAGAGTTGCCTCTTGGAAGCAGAAGTAGAAGGCTTGAAGATAATATAATCGATGAGCAGACACCTGAAGATGAAGTGTCGCCTCATGACAGCAGAAGCCAAAGATGTGAAGACAGAATAAACAAGGAGTCGCCTCATCGATATGAAGAGCAGACTGATGAAGTTAGTGATCAACATCTGGTAAATGCAGAAGCAGAAAGTGTCGACTCCACAAACCTGGAGCCGACTCCTTGGATATAACGGTTATTTTTCTTAACGTTATAATGGACTAAACATGCATTAATGATACCCAACAACCTCTAACGGATGGAATCAATACAAGGGTATATATACAACCTTCCAGATGCATTTATACAGATGATTGAAAACAAAAATAAGATCAAATCTACTGATTCACTGATATACTCTGAATATTCTTCCTCTCTTCATATGTAAGCTTTGAATGTAAAATTTACTCTTTCTAGAGAGTGTTAGTTACTTGTGCACATTTATACACTTGTAATTGAGAGTTTGAGAGTTCTCTTGTGAAAGCAAACTCTTGTAAGTTTGAGTGGAGCTTGGACAAAACCACTTGGAAATTGAAAAGCTCGGTGAGGAATTCTTGTATAGTGAGCTGAGCACTTTATCAATTAGTGGCCCACTTTGTAATAGGTGATTACATAGTGGAAGAAGACTTCAAGGAGATCTTGGGGTGAGTATGTAGACCACGATTTGTGGTTGAACCTCGGTAAATCTGTATCTCTCTTCTATTGCTCCGTTTTCTTTATTTCTACTTATTACATTGCATTACATATAGATTGATTACTATTACATTACGTAGATTAATTTTAATTAATCTTAACTATTGTTAATCTCCGCAAAACCCAATTCACCCCCCCTCTTGGATTGCCTTTTAGATCAACACTCTTTGCCCCTAAAAGAATTTTGCTGACGTAGTATACTGGCCTCTATTACCTATCTTGTTGTCTCAGTAGGACGGCGCTGACTGCGTGGTCTGATTTTGCCAGATACAGATAGAGCTCTTCATGTTTTAGTGGTGTAGAAAACAGTGGCGGCTAGGCCAAGTATTTCTTCAGGTCGGTAAGGGCCTAATCACAATCAAAAGTCCAGTTAAAATGCTCCCGTTTCCTCAAAAGTTAGAAGAATGGTCGGCACTTATCTAAAGATCGGCTGATGAATCTGTTGAGAGTCGCTACTATTCCGGTCAACTTCTGAACTTTCTTAAAGTTCTTTGGGGCCTGGATATTCTAGATTACACTTATTTGATTTGGATCTGCTTCAATCCCCCAGTGTGTAACTAGAAATTCAAGAAACTTTCCCGAGCTTACCCCGAACACACATTTAGGGGCGTTAAGCCTCATCTTATAGCTCTTGAGGATGTTGAACACTTATTTTAGGTCGGCCAAGTGCTATTTTCCAACCTTGCTTTGGACCACCATGTCGTCAATATACACTTCAACAATGTTGCTGATGTGTTGCTTGAACATTTTGGTGACTAATCTCTGATAGGTGGCGCCTGTGTTCTTCGTACCAAAGGGCATTACTTTGTAACAGAAGATGCCCCTCGGGTCATGAAAGCATTTTTTCTTGATCTTCTTCATATAGTAGGATCTGGTGATATCCATAGTAGGCATCCAAAAAACTTATCCTTTCAAATTCAGTTGTTGCTTCCACCAACTAGTCAATTTTCGAAAGGGGGAAAGGGTCCTTGAGGTATACTTTATTCAGGTCCGTGAAGTCAACACAAACCCTCCACTTGCCATTTTTCTTTTTCACCACCACTGTGTTTAAGAGCCAGCGTGGGTAGTAAACTTCCCTTATTGCCCCTGCTTCAAGGAGCCTGTCCACTTTTTTAATTACATCATCGATATGTTAAGTAAATGCCATTCTCCCTTTCTGGACCACAGGTCGGTACTGTGGATCCACGCTAAGTCTGTGGCAAGTTACTTGTGGATCGATTCTGGCATGTCATAGGGTGCCCAAGCGAATACTTCAATATACTTTGTTAACAAATTGACCAATGATTTCCCCTTAGATTTAGAAGGTGTCGAGAACAAAATACTTTTCTTCATCATACTGATCTATATAAACCTTCTTCAATTCCTCAACCGCCTTATTTTCTAGTAACAGCTCGACATCATTGATCATGGGCGTGTCTTTGTGAAGTTCCATCATCTGTACCTTGCCCGTTTTTTCTTTGGTGGCGCATGCTGTCAGGAAGCACCGCTTAGCAGCTACCTGGTCCCCTCTTATCTCTCCTACTCCTTTCGGGATTGGAAAACAAATCAACTGATAGTAGGACAAAGGTATGACTTTCATAAGGTGTAATTATGTCCGACCCATGATTGCATTGTATGGGGAAGGCACATTAACTACCAGGAACTTCGTCTAAATTGTAATCCCTCCTACAGTAACCGAGACAATTACTTTTCCTAGCGGCCAGACCGGGTCTGAGCTGAATCCGACCAAGGGGTTCAATGATGGTTGGAGATCGATGTCCTTTAGTCCTAGCTTCTTGAAGAGGTCATAGAATATAACTTCAAAAGAACTTCCTTGATCAATCAGTAGCCTTTTTACATCACAATCCCCCAACCGTAGTGTTACCACCAATGCGTCATTGTATGGCAGTTGCACCCTTGCCAAGTCACCATTGGTGAAGGTTATAGCCTTGACCCTACTGCCGACCTTTGCCTTTTTGCTTGGGGCTTCCAACTGTATTACCTACCTGAGGTACACTGCTTTTTGGATCTCTGCCCGGTATTTGTGTAGGTCAACAGTTGCTGATTCTGTCGATTCGTAAAGGATGTTAATTATTTAGACGGGTTCAGTTCTGACTTCCTTCTGGGGAGCAGCTGCTTGCTTTGTCTGCTTTGTCTCCCATTTCGTCTTTTCTCGGTCAATGTACTGGTCAAGGTGTCCCGCCTTTGCCAACTCCTCCAAGTAGCTCTTAAGATGTCAGCAATTCTCCGTCTGATGCCCTTTTTCCCTGTGGTAAAAGTAGAACTTTCTCTGGTCTCGCGCGACAGGGTCTCCTCCCAATTTTGGGGGCCACTTAAAGAAGAGTTTGTCTTGTATTTGGGGCAAAATCTTATAAATTGGGTCCTTGAAGACTGTGTTAACCCCTTCTGTAGCTTTCCTGCCCTAATTATTATGTTATTCTCCTCATGTTTGGGCTTCTTGCTTTCACGCCCATCTTTCTTCTCAGTCTTCTCGCCGACCTTGTCCTGCGTCGGCAGTGTTGTATCTTCTTCTACCCTTGCATATTGTTCAATCCTTAGCATCAAGTCCTGTATACAGGTGACTGGTTTCTTCATGAGTGATTGCCTTAACCAGTATTCTTTAGGAAGGCTAATCTTAAACTGCGCAATAGCCAGTTGCTCGTTGCAGTCCTCTATTTTGTTATAGGCCTCCCGGTATCTCCTTGCATAAGCTTGTAATCCTTTGTCATCTTTCTTTTACAAGATTAGCAAGTAGTCCACCTCCTTAGGCTATTTGTTGTTTATTATGAAATGGTTTGTAAATAGCTCGACAAATTGTCTCTAGCTTGACACTGATTTGGACTGCGGCTTGTCGAACCATTATAAAGCTACCTCTCCCAAGCTTGAAGGGTAAACTCGGCACATGAGTGAATCATCATAGCTATATAGTGTCATCATCTGCTTGTAGTGTCGTACATGGGTAATGAGATCTGCCTTCCCATCATAAGGCATAAACTTTGGTGGGGTAAATTTCCTAGGAGGTCAACATGCATCAATCTCTTCTGTGAAGGGGGTGGAAGCAATTTGGTCCAGGGCTCTTCGAGCTATGTCCTGGGCTGTCCACCCCTTTTGGTGCTTATCCCGGTTGTTGAGCCGATCTTCTAGCCACTTATCCCAATCCTGTTGCTCTGACTTGACCCGTGTCGGGTCTCTTACTGGCGTCCGATTCATCTCGGCTGCCAATCTTCTCGTCGTTCCACATAGTGCCCTGTACTAGCAGTATGACTCCCTATTGCACATGCAGTCGGGGGTCTCATATTTCTTGAATTTGATCTCCTTTGGTGCCGCTGATCTAGTGATATCTTAGGTACTCGTCCATCTCGTCTGGCAATCGCCTCCCTCATTACTTCAATTGTCTCCCTGAGGTGGGCAATTTCCTCATCCTGCTGCCGAATCTCCCCCTCAGTTGTTCGGAGCTATAAGTTATTCGGAACTCGGCCACTGGATGGTGATGGATTCAAATTCCTTCGATAATACCTTCGACAGTTTGGATTTCGGGCATACTGCGGAGCCCGAGCTAGACCCTCCTGCCCTTCCGGCCAGTTGCCTCCAGGGAATCGTATCTTCAATCTGATGAAGTGTCCCCCAGGAGTCCGCACCGGATCATCATGCCGACTTTGATTGGTGTGTGGCGTCGTGACTACAGACGTCATGACTGTCATCTAGTTCCCTATTGGTGGGATAAATTCCTCTTCAGAGATAGCTAATACTCATCGTTGTGTAGACTTTCCCACAAACGGCGCCAATTGTTGGTGAAATTTTTAGGAAAGCCCGGTTAAACTCTTGAAGACATATTGACGAGCACAAACAATCTGCAAGAGAAGAAGACGATGAGAATGTCTCGACCTTCTTTGGGCCAAAGACACTCCAATGATTAAGTTAGCAAGCTTAATCACAATGAATCGAGTAAAATATTGGAGAGCTAAAACTTAAGTAAACGTACCTTACACCCTTAGTGCATGAGGGTATTTATAGTTTTCGGAATGTCATGTTCCCTTTGAGATTTGGAGTTACTTTCCTTCTAGGAATCCTTGTTTGATAAAGTCGGTTTGATGTATTGGACTTATCCTTTATTTATCCTAATTCACGTAGGAATATGATTTGTATTACGGATGTCATTAGTCCTAGTACCTTTTGGATTAGGATCCATGAGCCAGCCACTTTGGGTCCGTACCTCTGATCGGCATGAGCTTTGTTTGATAAGTTGGCACTCATGGGTCAACCCCTCTGGGCCGGTCTTTCCTGGTCTTGGATTTGGCTCTCATTGGGCCCACAATTTCAATTTTTGAGTTTTTAGCTTAACATTTATTGTTTAAATAAGGGTATTATTGACATTTCACAAAAATTTAAAAGATTACTTTAGCATTGAGCACCATCGTTAGTAACAGCACATGTACGGAGGGAAAAAATGTTACGAATAACTAAACCAGAAGAGAGGTCAGTGTCATTTTTTAAACCACAAGAAAACTATCTATGATTGTTAGACACCTCAAGGAAGATTACTGTAATTTACCCAAAAAAAACTTTGAGCTCTTTGGACTTACTATTAGCCACATAGGACAGCTAGCTATTCGATGCCCCCCCAAGCTAGTGAACTCCTTTTTTCTGTAATGGGCATACCCCAGAGAGAAAGAGAGATTGATTTCAAAAAAAATTTCTTATTTTTCTTCTCTTTTCCTTCATTTTCTCTTTCCTCCTCCTTCCCTTCCCTTCCCTTCCCTCCCCCAAGTTCCAAACAGTCTGTTATACGCCATAAAAAAGGAAAGCATTCTTGATTCTCTTATCATAGGAAAAAATACCAATTCTCCAATTTTTAAACAAATACTTCGGGAAATGGTATAACCTGTGCCTCATATACAGATTGACAACTGTACAACCGACCACGGCAAATGGTATTAGGAATAGGAAAGGAATATGAGTCTTGCTCTCTGAGGGCATGGAATGCGGCAAAACCTGAAGCATTTTGGAAACCAAACCATAACATAACTGCCTGTCATACCAACTCTAGTCCACGTTTGCCTTTAAATAATAAGATTAGAACTGCCTGAAATTGCATTTTTAACCTGAGCATATCTCTAGTAATAAGATTGTCAGACTGCTTATTGTAAGGGACAAATTTTCGATAGGACAGCAACAGAAAGACGCCTTTTGAATCTCTCCACCTGCAAGGAGAGGGCTCACTTGACGTTGAGTCTGACACGATTGTAGCTTCTTCTTTTTTCTTTGTTCACCTTGCAGTAATGCACCGGTGATGTACTTGAAATAACTGCAATCGATATCAACTACACGTCTTAAGCAATATATTAAGTTCACAAATCATGGCCCATCTAATTGAGCCTTATTTTAAAACTCTTCAATGTACATTCTTTTTTTTTTTTAACTTTTTTCTTTCATTTCTTTTCTACTATTATCAGTTATGCATACTTTTAACCGCATGCTAACTGTAAAAACCACCACTAATGCAACCCTTTAGGCATAGTCTACAACGTCCCTCTCGGAGCTTTGTCTTTCAGTTGCATCTCACAACCTCATTAAGCTTCCAGGAGAACATAACAGGGAAGAAGAAAATAAAAATACCAAAATCAACATATTTTCACCCACTCAATGACTACCGTGTCCACCTCCAGAAGGCAATTAGAATGATGATCGTCACAACCATGCCGACATATTTAATCCATTTATCAACACGATGCCGCCTCTCGATGAGCCTTAATACAGAATTCGATAGCCCGACTGTGTTAAGTACGTCCAGAGCCTTCCGTTGCGCGCTCTGCACCGAAATATAAGTTACATCAGTAAAGGTGTTTATAATAGGAGTAACATTCAACGAAATACACTCATTGCAAGGTAAGCCCTGACTGATCGCAACCTCCTTTTATGCATAAAATAATTAGGAAAGCAATGTCAATAACAAGTGCCATCCCTGGGCACTCTCACTGCAGGACATGAACCAACTGGACCTGCCATACTTCGCCGAACAAAATAACAAATGGAGTGGACCCTTCATCTTCACCATATCATATATAACAACAAAGCACAAAGAAGGCTTAAGCAAGTAGGAAGCAAGGCTCAAAGAATAGACAACGCAGGGAAGTAGGGAACCAGGCAGCCATAGGAAACAACATAAAAATTAATAAAACGCAGTGGATGAAAGATGCAAGGCACCAGCAGTAAAGAACAAATGGTGTCATAAAACTGCATCAAGAGCTGAAACTGAAAGCATTACTAGAATTTGAGAAGGATATCAAGGGAAAAAGTCCGAGTTCAGCAATTCTTCAATAACCATGAATCCATAAAAACGTTTAACAGAAACGTTCAAACTACACAGTTCCAAAAGGCATATAACAAACAAAGCATCCTAAAAACAAAAAACCAAGCTTCTTGGAGAACAACTTATTCCAAAACTGTCAAAGAGCATCAACAAAATTTATGAAACTGAAGCCCACAGAGAATATATATTGGAAGCACAAAAAATATCTTCCAAAACTGCACCACCTAGAGGCTAGACTCGACATCTTTTCCAAGCAAATGATCAAAACTCCCTTCTAGAACTGAAAAGTTGTTCAGTTTCACAATATTGAAGACACAAACTTTTTAAAAAACATAGCAATCACACAAAGAAATTTTGGAGGATCAAATTTTTGGGCCTTATGTAGTGCCATTCCGCCTCCATTCCACAATCTAGACTCGCTACAAACAGACAATAAAATATATAAGAATAATAAATTGATCCAACTTCATTTAGTACATATTTCATGATAAGGAGAACTGTATATCTACACTGCATTATATTGGATAAGTTTTCAAGCTTTCAACTTTGAAATGTCATACCTTGTAGAGGAATTGTGAGTATTCAATAGTTTCGACCAAAGCTATATCTTTTTGAAATGAATCTATATATGCCATTGACGTCAGATAGTAAATTTCAAAACCCTAATGCAATCACTACATTACCACTCTCGCCAATATTGACACATCTTTTCTCATGAAGGTAACAGTGCAATACGCACGCACCAGCGTGTAATTGACTATCTAGTAAAAGACTAAATACTAGCAAAGGAGGGTTACAAACACTGGTGCCCATTCTTTTACAATGACTATTAGATTCTTTAAATTATTAAGTTTAAACCTAGGAGCAACAACCCTAATAAGGAGTGTACAACCAGCCTATAACAAGATAGTACTAAGCCTAATTCATTTAGAAAATCGCAGCATGTAACTACCAACAGTCCATCCTATTGAGGCATTTATAGCATTAGTAACATAAGGATTGCTAGCAGAAAAAGTTGATATTGCTGTTTATTCTTGCCTGTTGCCACACTGGCACCTTTTTCCCCCCTTCCCCCCTCAAGAACACAGGAGGGACAACTCAAACTGTACGTTTAAGTTTAGTTGATTTTCATGACTACCCTATAAACTTCACATCTAATAGAATGTAACACTCAGCTCTTAATCAGATGCCATCTCCCAAGCAGTATTTGGAAGGTTAAAAGTTCAAGACTCCTAAAGTCCATCTTTGGTGAGGAACTTTACTTTCTCACTACAAACATAGCATCTCAACACTGTCAAAATTTTCTGGCAATATACATGCATATATGTCATAAGAGCAAGCTTAAAACACATTGCAATAATTGTATGGGTCCAACTACATTATTGGATCTTATTGGGAGTTGTTATTTGGTCAAGCTTTTTCTAGGTAGTCAAATTCCTTAGTATCCTAATTTAGAGTCATAGTCCGAGTAGGATTAGGAGAACACATCAGCCTATAAATATCTATATAATTCTTCTATTCTATGAAGTTGACTTTTTTTTTTTTAGTTTGAAGAATATGTGAAGCTTTTATTGTTCTGTCATGCTTTGTGCAACCTTACCTTAGCAGATTATGCATAAAAAAATTCTAGATGAGAGAACCAGAGTCCTCTTTCTCTTCTTCTTCTCTTCCACAATATCCCTATTCTTTGGTTACAATTCACAGGGCCCAAAAGTCTCCTTTTCAACCCCAAAACCCTACCGTAACCCCTTCCCCTAGGTATTGACCTTCAATTTAACCATTAAAACCCTAAATCACTCTTTACTTAGACCCTCAAAAAGCCTATGTTCTGAACATCCACTAAAGTGCAGCTTTTCGAAATCAAGCCAAAATTCAATTAGTCATTCCATAAACCCTAGAAAACTTCTTCAGCCATTTAGAACCTTAGCCCCATAATCCATTCCTACCTTGAACCAACCACATTCCTATTTTAGGCAGCCTTAGGCCCTACCTTAAAGTTGTCCTACTTCAGTTGGATATCAAAGCAAAAGATCCAAGCTCTCTTCAACTAAAATTCCTCTTTTGGCCTATCATCACCGTTACTAGTGCAGAACTTTCATGAAAATTTGATGCCTTCTTAAAAGAACATCCAGCTGAAATGCCAACTTTCAAACAAAAAGATAGTTTTCCATAGAGAATAATTTTGGCAAGAGATTTGACTCTTTAGAGACCCAAATTGTGTCACTAAAGCTGCTATTGATGCTGCCATTTATCAAAGTCAAGGCAAGGGCTATGAAGAGCAAATGCATGAAAATTTGACCTTCATATTTCAACATCAGCAGCTGTAACTATTGCCTACCTTTTTTACTCCTATTGAACATCTTAATAAAGATGGGCTAGAGAATGTTAAGGAAGCAGAAATTAAAGTAGCTACTGCAATTGAACAAAGCACTAAGGAACAGGATGACCAAGATATTATGGTTAATCAAGGCAGATTAATCAATAAAGACCCTGCTCAATTTTCTGTACTAATCTAAGGATGCCTATAACTTGCATGTCATCCAAACCAATGTTTTGAAACCTGGACCGTTGAGCGAACCGGAAAAGCGATTGAGTGACGAGTTACTGGTTCAACCGTCGGTTCAACCGGAATCAACCTGGAATTGAACCGTGGCATCATAATTTGGTCATAAATATATTTAATACTATGAATAAAATTGTGTATTTAAATGATTTTTACTTGAAATGTATAAAACCGTCACTCAATCAGTAAACAAAACATGTATATTAAAATCAAACTAATACATTCCACATGTATCCAAATTTGGGTTTTAAAAAAATTCTAAAACAAACATAACCGTGTAATTTAAGTTCATTCAAAATACATAGCCATTAACAAAAGTTTTTATTTAGTAGGGATTATATGTATTTGTAAATGAATTTGATCAACTACAATTCTACAAAATAAATATATTCAGGTAACAAATAGTTTATATTTAAAAGATAAATAACAAACCGTTAAAGATTTAAAAAGGTCTATACTTCGAATTACACCATTATAATGGACCCACTTTTCAAATGTGACTTGAAAGAGCACTCCTCCCAAACTTTTCCTTTGACCAACAGCCTGTCACTTCTGTTTTTGGGACCCATGTAACATTTCAATTCTCAAGAGTTTTTGTACCTACTTCCCACTCTGCATCAAATAGATCTGACTGTGCATACAAATAGATTCAAACATATATATGCATATATATATATATATATATAGCAGTGTGAAGGAGATTTCGTTTCAGATGCACTGTGAAAGAGAGAATCAAACATAGATAAAGAGAGGTCTGCTGCATCTTTGTGAGAGATAGAAGCTGAATCGAAAGGGGGAGACATGAAATGGAAGAAGCCGCCTGCTAGGGCCGGAGTCGAACACAAGAAGCACGCTGCCAGCCCGGAGACTCAGAGAGGGGCTGAATCATGAAGGGGGAGACGTTGAAGACTCGAAATGGACAGGCCTTTGATTGAACCACGGTTGTTTACGGTTTTCAATTAAGACTCCAGTTTCTTATCTTGAATGGTTTTGAGGGTTAATCCAGATCGTTTTCTAGACCGGTCAACGGTTCAACGGGTTGAACCATCCAGTCCGGTCTGGGTTTCAAAACAATGGTCCCAACCACTGATCTTATCATTCCACACAAGTTTGATTCTAGCATGTAAAAGTTGGATTTTATGGTTATCTCATTGTTGTTTTCCAAAGATCAATTCAAATCACATCTTGGAGAATTCTTTTTGTATTTTTTTTAATAAGTACATCAACTTAGAGAATTCATGCCTTCATCAATGCAAGACCGAAGTTCCAAAATCATCATACTTTAGCCATATAACTCGAACACAAGTTTTTTCAAATACTAGGGGGTTAGGAAGCACAAACACTCTGTTTAGGTACCGTTTGCGTGTCAGAGATGTTTCGGACGTACATACTCTTCAAACCCTATCTATCCGTACCCACGTTCATATCAGTGCTTCTTAGTAAATGAGAAAGATCCAGAGCATGGGAAAAAAGGATAGGCAAATCTAAAATTTCACACGAAGCACACTTTGGATGTTCTGTTAACTATTTTAGAGCCAATTTGAGTCTTATTTTTATAATTTTTTAGTTGTTGGCCCGATTTTGTTTATGTTTTGTTAGGTTTTAGGAGTCGATTATGGTTTTGTAATTTTGAAAATTACTAGACAAGGGCTGTCTCCATGGGTGGTCTAGGGGGTCCAATTATGTTATTGGATTCCAAAGTCTCTTAATTTGCTATTTTGGAATCATAAAATTCTATGGAATTGAATTTTTGAATGTTTGGAACTTTGGTAACTTTGTGTAGTGCTTTTGCAACCTTACCTTACAAGGTCATTCCTACAAAATTCTGGGTGACATTACCAAAGTCTTCTTTTCTTTCTTCTTCATTCTTCTTCTTCTTCTTCTTCTTCTTCTTCTTCACTTCCACAATATCACTGTTCTCAGGTAATATTCAAAGGCCACAAAAAGTCCCTTTTTCAGGCCCAAAACCCTACTCAATCACACACTAATCAATCCTAACCACTTACCTTACCTATTAGCCTTTAATTTAATCAATAAATTCCTAAATTTTTCAGTGTTTAAGCCTCAAAAAGCATCTGTTCTCAACAACAGTAAGCTGCAACTTCTAAAAAATAAAACCAAAACTCATCTATTCCATCCGTCCGTAAACCGTAAAAAACCACCTTCGACCATTTAGAAACTTAACACTAAATTTCATTCCTATCTTAAACCTACCACAATTCCTATTGTAGGCAGCCTTAGGCCCTTGTTTCTTAAAGATGTCCAACATCACATTGGCTACCTTAATTCCCTGCCCCCAAGCTTTTATCTTATAAAGAAGTGTACAAACAACCCCTCAATGAAAGATAAATTGTCCCATTGTTCCAATCCCAAGAAGTCCATTCTTGCTAGTTTGTAGTGTTTACCACCATTAATAGACCAGGAATGGAGATCCTACGGTTAGATGTTCTTGCAACACTAGCATCTCAACACATAGTCAGTTATTGATATATGTGCACATGCGCTCACATGTGAGCATGCATGTGCATATTCTTGCATGCTAGATGTATAGTGATTGCTTCATTACAGATACCTTCAACCGCTCCTTTTGGCCAGCATATTGGGAAAGAATGGCCACTCCAGTTGCATAAGATTCTTCCAACATTCTGGATGAGTTTCGGGCAGACTGCATTGCTTGTGCTTCCTCATCAAAAATTCGCAATACATGGGAGGATTCCCCATTCTGAAATATAAAGTAAACCAATTAGATGGTGCAGGTAATGGTAAGCATAAGACCAACAGATAAAAACTGACTGTTAACTATCAAAGTGATAAAATATTACTTACAACTCTTCCAATCAGCTCTGCCCGCTCTCTAGCTTCTTGAGTCCGTCTCTGATTTTGTAAGAAGTACTTATCCAGACTTTCTTTCAATGAGTCAGCCTCTTCAGCAACTTGTTCAACTTTCCTGTGTCAACAATAGAGTGTAATTGCATCAAGCAACAGTATAAGACCATCAATTGCAACATCAGTTAGAATATAAGACACAGACTTACTAAGAACCATAAATCCTTGATTCCAAAGGAAAAGTAATAACCACTTCATAAATCATGACTAAATATAACTAACATATTTCCCCACAGTAGGTCACTTAAATGGGCTTCTCCCTTGAGCCTAGACTCGCTCAGTGAAAACATTTCCCATGTAGCATGGACTTCTTGAGTATTGCTTCAAAAAATGTAATGGGCATATAGAACTTCCTAATTTATTCTTTTTATATGTTGATAAAAAAAAAGGATATAGAGGAGAAAGAGAGACAACAGTAGAAGAAAGAAAATAGAAGCAGAAGGAGAATATAGATAAATGAAGCAAATAGAGAAAACAAATAATTGAGATGGGGAAAGAGTAGAACAAAAAAAATAAGTAGAGAAATTGCGAATAAGAGAAGAGTAGAGACGAGAAACAAAAAAGACAGGAGGAGAGAGAAAAAGAGGGAGGGAAAGAGCTCGTCCAAATATTCTCAACTTTTGTTCGTTCTTTGAAGCTAATTACATTTTATGCCTCTAAGACCTACACATACAGGCTTCATGAAACCCAAAGACCGCACAGATATCATGTAACCTAATACCACTAAAATACTCACACTTAGGCCTCCAAAAGTCCTCGTAAAATGTAAATACAGTAGTATTATCTAAAAGTCTATCAATCAATAAACTATCTTCTTACAAGTCCCACATCAAGGGAGCTACAACAATCCCCTTTGTTTGAGAAAACTCAACCTCAAATTTTGTGCATCTTCAACGTTGAGGAGGCATTAACTTAGTCAAATGATATTTCACTTTGACACCAAATTGGTGTACTTGGATCTTGAGAATTTGTCAAAAAAAAAAGGGACAATGGGCAAACAGAACTTCTTGATCTGCTCTTTTTATACAGAGAAGAAATAGGAGAAATAGAAATAACAGCAAAAGAATTAAGAAAGAAGAAGAAATAGACTATAAGTATATCACAGATGAAGAAAACAAAGAAAGAACTACAACAATTAAAGAGTAGAAGAATTGAGGAGATGAGTAGAGAAATCTAGAATAGAGAAGACTAGAGAGGAGAAACAGAAAGCCATAGAAAAGGAATACTATCTACTTTTCTCCATCCTTTGAACCTAATTTCATTTTACACCGAAAAGGAAACCCAGTGCACAAGCCGAAGGCTCTCACCATTGCAGGATCTAGGGAGGATAGACGTACATACCTTTACCATGCAGAGAGACTAATTCCATGGTTTTACTTTAGGAGACTCTAGAAGCACATAGATATATTCTAAAGCTAAGCTCACCTGACATAGTAACCCCATACCACTAAAAGTCTACAACTTAAGGCTTTAATGTCAATCAACACATTATCTTCTTCAGAGTCTCACATCAGGCAGGCTGCAACAATTTTCATGAAAATAAATTGAATGCAGTGGTCACTACTAGTTTCCAACTTTTCTTCTTGAGGGTTCATAAAAGCGTAGCTAGTTTCATGTTTTCAATTTCTTTCTACACATTTAAAACGCAACAATGTTAATGTCTAGATAGGTATCTAGTCATCTTATTGGATTAGTAAGTCCATTAACTTGTATTAATCATTGAAATTGCCCTTGTCATGCTTTTGGTAGTGGTTAGAGAAGCATTCGAATAATTTAAGAGTTCAAATTACTTAATGGTGAGGTTGAAAGGGAAAAGACAGTCCAAGAAGAGGAGAAGGGGACTTCATTCCAAATAGGAGAAAGAAATTAAGGATCAGTATAGTACTATTAATCATGAGTGGAATGGTGGAAAAATTTGAGGGAAGTAGTTTCTCCCTTAAGGTAAATCTTCAGGGTAGGATTACAAGTGGCGTGACTTATGTTCCTGTATCGCATTATTTGTGTAGGACATGTACACAATTTCTCTGTGTTTCTAATGCGTACAACAATAGTCGCCCTTGGTTCTTGGGTTCAAAGGATTATCTCATTTGGAGCAATTAATCCAGTTCTCTAAAGGAGCTGCTTTAGTTTGCTTTTTCGTATTCTTGCTCTTGGGCTCCCTATCTTCCTGTCAGTTGGACATGTTTTTTTGTCTACTATAATCGTTAGGTTCTTGTTCTCTGCTTTCTTCATTTTGTTTCTCTTTGTGTATAAAATTAGTTTAGATGTGTTGCGCTGCTTTGACAGTTTTAGTGGATTGCTTTAGCTGTCAAAGATTCACAATACACATATGCATGTCAAGAGTTTTTGAAGTCAACTCCACATCATGATCTTTTTTGAAAGGTCTATCTACTATCTATGTCACATGAACTCAAGCACATGTATCAGGTTTTAATACAATTGTCAAGTGTGGATACATGTGTAAGTGTCAGATTAATTTAATTCTCATGCCCAAGAACACCAAGACATGGCTAAATGTTGTTTCTTAAATAGTTCTTACATTTACTTAGGGTAAAATAGCATCTGAAAACTAACATAAAACTTTTAATGTCTTAGGCATAGTTTCATAGTAAATTGTAGTGCATATTCAACTAGACAAATCAAAAATATATCTCATACATGAAGCAAGTGTCAAGAGTCCGACATAGGTACTTTGCAACTTTAGAGTAGTCATAATCTACTATATTTTCCCTTCAGAGACGAGGATAGGTTTTTTGCAAATGCTATGGGAGACGAAACAGATAAAGTCACATTCGACTAAGCATCCAAAGATGCCCCAAGTGTAGCACCACCAGAATTTATGATAGATGCCGAGAATGAATAACATCAAGTAGGAATGAACAAGTTAAGCAGTAGTGAATAAGTACCACAATCTAGCCACGATCTCGAAATGGCACCCAAGAAGAACAGATAGCATTGTAAAAATGCAGTGAACAAACCCAAAAGGAATAAAGATCAGATTAAACAGAAAGCATATGAAAAATGATCATCATCATTCAGGTCATAATATTATATATGCACACACGTGTTATCACCATCATTGAGGTCATAATATTACATGAACATATGTACGAGTGATCATTATTATTTCTCTCTTTTTCTTTTTTTGGTCTTCTCTTTGATTCGATGACCAAACAAAACAAAAATTAAAAAAACACATAATATTGAACTCAGTGGGAAACATCTTAATTGAACCCCTCATTTTTTAACAACGTCCCTGATTAAAGCCCAAACATCAAGGCATTACGGGAATTCAAGTTTGATCAACAAGATATGGGACAAAAAAACCCTAATAATCAACAGGAATGAAAGATATACATACAAATTTTGTAGCCGAATTACACAAGACAACCCCAACAACGCAACGCTAGTGAAAACGCAACGCAAGAACAGTGAATGAAGACTAATTTCAAATTAACAATTGTAAGTCAGTTTCGATTCACCACAGAAACAAAAGTACATCAGTTGATCCACCGAAACACGAGCGATCATATATGTTGATTTCTAGAGAGAAACGGAATTGAGACCTTTTCCAGAGATCGCGCTGCGATTTGGCGGCGACGGACCTCCAGAGACTGTCCATCTCGACGCAGAGAGATTGGATCTGAGCGATATCACGCTTGACGGCGACGGAGAGCTCCGGCGAGTCCACGCCGCCATTCGACGATGAAGAGAACTCGAGCCGCTCAAGCCTTTCGAGGCCGTCCCTGGTCCTCAGCAGCAGTCTCTTTGAGCTCTGGTACAGCTCCGACAATGTCCCCCCTCCCCCTCCTCCTTCCATGGAGATAGCCATTTAGAGCGAGAAAATAAGAATTTGAGAGAGAGAGAGTGCGCGTTTTACGTTTTTAACAGTCTTTCTTCAATGATTACGAGGTGGAGTTATTAACTTCCGGTTCGGAAAATCAATGGAAAACTCGCGTATGACAAGACCCTCATCACGGTTCGTTACACTCGAGAACTTAATATTTTGAATTCTTCAAATTATTTATTTAGTAAAATTTAATATAAAATGAGTGTATAAAGTGTTATTAACTCACTTTTTAGGTGTTTATCAATTCGAATTTTTCATCTTTATTTTCTAAATGAAAGTTTTTTTTGTTTTTTAAATTATGCAGTCAGGATATTTGGATATATAATAGAAGTTAGCATAAAATTGATATTATAATAATTAAAAAGTATAAATATTTATTTATTACAAAAAAATAAATAAATATTTAGAAGTACAAATTGATATAAAGTAAGTGTACAAAGTATAATTAATCTATTTTTTTGGGTGACATGAGTAGAAGCTCTCCATTTCTTGTTAACGCTAACACCTTGGATTTCAAATCATTGTTACCGCGTCAAAAAATTCTACCAGTTAAAAGCGAGTCGATGCCTATTGTAATGAAAACAAAGTTACGCTACACCTAATTTCAATTCTCACTTTGTTTATCACTCTCTAAACTGTGTTGGTCATGAAAAACGTAATGTTATATCTAATTTTAATTTTTACGTTGTTTTTTACTCTCTAAACACAAGTCTGTTGTTAGAGTGTGCATAAGTTGGATTGAGTTCGGTCGGTACAAAATTATCTTATTTTAATTCTCACGTTGTTTTTTACTCTCTAGACACAAGTCCGTTGTTAGAGTGTGCACGAGTTGAATTGAGTTCGATCGGTACAAAATCGAGAATCGATCTATTCTTAATTGATTCTAAAATTTTAAATTCAGAACCAAATTGATCTTATATTGAACCAAACCTAACCAATCTGAGTTGATTTGAGTCATGAATAGACACGAGTCTTTTGGATCACAAAAAGTATATTTCATGCTCTACTTTCAACTAGGTCGAGGATGTCCATGCGACATTCTCCTACTAGTTAAGGCCCGTTTGGTTTGGTTTATTTTAAACTTTTTTTATTTGATTTTTTTTTGTTTATAAGTAAAAAAAATTAAATTAGAACTTTTTTGTTTTGTTTTTTTTTTTTTTTTTTTTTTTGCTTTTCTGCTTATCTTATCTCATTAAAAATAAAAAAAAGTTAAAAAAATCTAACTTTTTTGTTTATTAAAAAAAAAAAACAAAATCAAAAAAGCTACAAAAAAAAAAAATTAAACCAAACGGACACCTAGTTAGAACTTGCACAAATTGTCCTTCAACGTACTTCCACGCTTAGCCACCAAACTTTAGATTGTCCCACGTCCTAGTTGGGAATTCGTCGTGGCTACTCGCCACATTGTGATTGTATCATGAATTCTCTAATGACTCCTCCCTGTCATCTAGCCTACATGGTCGTTAGGGTTGGAAGAGGAATAATTCATCCCCTAGTGACGTAACTCATTCTTCTCTTCTACCAAGAGCTGCTAAACTTTTCTTTAGGTGTTTCCGTTTGTCGAGGGTGATCCTCATTACTCTTGTGAGGTTTATCTCTCTACCACTTTGTGGCGTGCACTCTCAGGGATTGATTACTCTCTCATCCCCATACCCTCCTAGATCCCAAGGACGGAATTGTTTGGTTCACGCCATGAACACAGGCCTAAAGGCCTCAACAACATCTCTTGAGCTACTATGGGACAAAGCTACTCAAGTAGCTTTGGACTCTGTGTTAATTCGAACTGTCTACAAACATCCTAGATCAAAAAGGTCACAGGCATCCAGACTTAACTGACAATGTGCTATAGGACGAGAGATATCCAATTAGTTTTTCTTTTCTTTTTTTTTTTTTTTTTTTGAAAAGGGAAAATAATGAGGAGCACTAACAAATATTTGGTCTTCAGAAGGTCAAGAATAGGAGCACTTAGGCAACGGAAGCACTACTAGCAATGGAAGCACCGGTGCTAAGGGATCGTTTTGAAGATCGGGGTGGACAGCTCCTTCTATCTTCATCCTAAGGAGGAGTGCCAATTTGCCCCCAACATTTTCATACATACTATTGTCACACCACCCCAAATTTTCATACCCGAAAGATTTGAATGCATGAGAAAATCTGCTGATCAAACACCATACTAGACAAAATAATCCATTAATCAAACACTCATATTCTAAACTTTAAATACATTTCGTGTCACATGGCTTGAACATATTATTATTAGAAAACTTAAAGTCTTAAATTCTAAAACTGTCCCGACTCCTACTTGAGTCCCTCAAAGCTCTTGGGTAAGGTGGTGTTTCTCTTCAAGTAGGCATCTGAAATATTTTTCATAAAACAAGTTGAGCTATGAGGCTCAATAGGAAAGTATTATCTTACAACACAATAAGTTTGCATTTGTGATTAAAACAATTATGAAAATGAGACAACAGTAATCAAATCATAATTTTGATAGAAGTCCGTTTTTCCATACCTTTCATAATAACACAATAACAGATAACAGTTTTAAAAATAAACTTCCAGCATATATAATATTATTAGGCATCACCCCTTTCGAGCCAATGGCGTCACAACCAAGTAATGGCACTACATCTTTCAATCCCAAATCACTTTTCATAATGACATCACTCCTTTCGAGTCCATAACTTCACAAACAAATCACAACATCACCTCTTTCGAGCCCAATCACTGGTATCACTCCTTGCAAGCTAATAACTTCATAAACAAGTGATGACATCACTCCATTTGGAGCCCAATCACTTTTTACGATGACATCACCCTTTTAAGCTAATAGCTTCATAAATAAATGACAACATCTTGCCCAATTACTTTTCACATTAGTATCACCATTTTTGGTTCCAATCACTTTTCTCAATAATAACAAGTGATGGTATCACCCCTTTCGAGGGTAATCACTTCAACTTTAATCCCCAAAACAATTGATAAAACAATTTTCAAGTTATATCATCATTCTTTTGAATCAATGTTTAAAATACATGGTGGTTTTAGTATTCAGGTAGCTTATAAAATACTTCCTTCAGATTCGTGTAATTCTGTCAAAGCACCATAGCAAGAAATTTAAGTTTTCTAACCTAACCATTATAAGATGATGCAGAGTCTTAACAATCTATCCAAACCTCTCATGGAGCTCTAAGTTACCTAAAATAGCCTCCGGATAATTTATGGAGATATTTAGGTAATTATGGTCTAAACCCGGACTGCTAAAATTATAAAAAATGCTAGTAAATTTTTAAATATCTCAAAATTAATTTATAAAGGTTTTATTATAATATTATAGCTTAATAAAATAATTTTAGTAACTTTTTTTTAATTTCGTAATTTTGCATTTTTTGTAAAAAGTGAGTATTTTTTGTATGAAAATGATAATATATATATATATATATATATATATTAAATAATAGGAGCACTTGAAGATTACCCACTCTCTTTCAGAGTGTTTAAAATAGTGGAATCAAGCTCGAAATAATTTTTAAAAGTTTAAAATTGAGAAAAACTAAATTTTTAAGTGTATTTTTCAATTTAAAATCATGAAACAAATAGCTAACAATTCTAGAAGTAGCCAAAAAGACATAAACATAATCTAATTTTCGACCCGCTAGTCCAAACAGGTAGTTCAAAAGGTGGGCCGCGTGCCCTCGCACGCCCGAAAGCGCCATTAGGCTTTGTTATGCCACTGTTCATCATCTTTTCAATTCATAATTAATCGGACACTCTCAAGTAAATCAGGCGTTTCTTTCTCATTTTGTCACAAAATTGAGTGATTTTTTAGTCCAAATCGTACTACACAAAAAAGATCTATAATTTTTATATTTTAAAATTTAGGGATGAATGTCATTTGAGTCCTCAAAAATGAGTTGCAAGTGGACTGTTCTGTTTAGATTTTTTGATCAGACCTACAACTCTTCTTTTCTCTTAAAATCTCTTCATTCTAAGGTGTTTTAAGGCCATGCATGAATTTTCTAACATATATACTAGTTGTCTATAGTATTTTATCATATCAAAATGCAAAAATCAAAGTCTTTTCATACGTGCAAAGCTAACACCCAATTTTTTTGTAAAATGGGATCCATTTTTGCTCTAGCTCCATGGCCTTCAAAACCATACTTGAATTACCAACCAACCAAACCCCCATGCAACTATGAAAGGTAGTATAAAACAACGTATAGAACATTATACTTCAGTTGGAGAAGGTTTGGATTTGGTTCAAGCCTTGTACTAACTTTTTCCTTCACTTTCTCACCGTTACTCATTTGTTTTCTCACTTGGCAAATATTTCTTTGTATCAGCCTGCTCGAATTTTGGAGCTTCTTCTGCATATAATTGTGTCTCTCATAGACATGCAATGCATGACTAAGGTTCAAAAGTTTAGTATTTTTCATTTTTTTTATTTTCTTTAATTTCTAACCAATAATATGATATTAATTAATCATGATCTACTTTAATTACTCTTTTACTAATTTTTACAATTTGTTTGTTTTATTTCAATTTATTAGGCATTTTTCAATGTTATTGCATATTTAAGTTGCATTTTTGCACATTATTTGCATCTATTTAGTTACTCTAAATAATTTTTTATTGTAGAAAAAACAAACTTCTCAACACTAATTTTTCAATCCATTCTGACAAGATTTTCTATTATCAATTTTCACACAAAAAATATAGTGTTTAGTGATACGGGTGTTACATACTAAATACACTTTCGAAATCACCAATAACAACCCACACATTAGTAGTAAAAGGGTCAATAAATTTGAGCTTCTGCCGAAACTAACAGCCCAACTTGTGCCAGGGAAAGAGAGGAAAAGAACAAAACGAGAGAAAAATTTTGGAGAAAGTAATGAACCCTTTCTCTTCTTTTTGTTTTTTGGTTTTCTGAAGAAAAGTGGAAGAAAAACAGTAAGGTAACAATTGAGAGGAAAAAAAGAGAAAATTACTTTCTGCTCCTTTTCTTTCCATTTGTTTTCCTTTCCCTCTAAACCAAACATAGGAGGAAGAAAAAAAAAACTCCCTTTTGTTTCCTAAGTTCCAAACAGGCTGTACCTTTGTTACGAAAACTTGAGGAGGGCTAGACAGCGCTCAATCCGTGTTGCCGTGAGTTTTCGAAGCATTAAATTGGTGGGTCAGAGCGGAGGCACATGGCACCCGGCCTACGAGAGAGATCTGCTAATCCGCAAGGTCAAATCAATTTTGATGATACTGCCCATCAGCTGAGAACCTGAGAGTCCTAACCGACACACAAATAAGAGCCAACCGACAAATAAGAGCCAACCCAACTCATTTTGCCAAGACTATTTTGAAGACAATTGACTATTGATTGACAAATTGCAACACCCACCTACGCACTCAAGATTCCAGAATTGCATTTACCATTTCAATGACGTTGCATAAAATTCTGAACTCGTTTTTATAACAAGATTTCACTTTCATTTAGTTATATTTCTTTTGTCAAGACAGAAATGCAGTCTCATCTTTTCTTGTTGAGTGAGCAATACATAGTAACCATACCATGACCTGCTGCCCTTGACTCAATGAAAAGTCGCACTCCGGTTCCCACTTGCCGGGAAAGCCTGGCGCCTTCTACCCTGCAGAAAATCCTGAGTCCCTTCATCTTTATGAGACGGACCTTCAACCGAACTCTTCTTCTTCCTATCGACTTTACCATGCCTCCTACTACAACCTGCATCACCCTCTTCCACAAATTCTGGTTCTGCATCTTCCCCAAATCTACGCTGTTTCCTTGCGGCTTCATAATCAAATGGTCTCAACTGCAAAAACCCATCAGATTCTTTGGACTTCTCAGCTTGCTTCGGTTTTGTTGTTTGACTTATTGATTGGAAACACTTTTGGAAGCTGGAAGATAAATCAGAGAGAGACACCATATCATCTCCGTCATCCATTTCCAGAGCAGACCCTAGAGTTTTGTCTTCCCTGTGCTCCCACTGTTCATCTGTGGCTTCACCAGTTACAGATTCCTCAACATTTTCATTACCCTCTAACAATATAACATCTTCTAAGTTGGAACTTGCAGCTTGGACCGCAGGAGGTTCTACATGATGCATAATTTCTGATACTTTAGCAGGCTCTTTCACAACTGGTTGCGACTGTCCAGCCCTGCCCAAAAATGAAGGGAATGGAAGGTTTACTGAAGATTTGATCTGCTCCAACTTAATCTCTTCCTTTTCCTATGGATAAAAATACAATAAATGATTTTCAGAAGGAAAAAAAATACCACTACACTCAACAAATGGGACATTACTTTAGTAGATTTTCCAATTCAACTATCCACAAGTGGTTATTAAATCTTTTTGTGAGTGATTGAGAGAGAGAGCTAGTGAGAGAGAGAGAGAGAGGATGAACCTCAAATATTAGCTACATAAATAAAACCCCATTGTTGTTGGTCAAAGATTCAATTCAAAAAGTTGGTGAACTAATGCTTATTGTCACGGGCCGGGCGCTTGTCATCTAGCCCAAAAGTCTAAGCCATTAGGTGGTGCTGCCTACCCCCCTTATATCGCCCAAGACCTCCCTCTTCCTATCCGATGTAAGATTATGACATACTCCCCCACCCAAATCCGCGACGCTCTCGTCGTGGGTCAAGCCAACCTGTCTACTCCACCTGAGCACTTGGTGTAGAATCGAATCAAGAATTGGGCTACTCTGATATCACTTGACATGGCCGAGCGCTTGCCATCCGACCCAAAAGCCTAAGCTATTAGATGGTGCTGCCTACCTCCTCATGTGGCCCAAGACCTCCCTGCTCTTATCTTATGTGAGATCGTGACACTATGCACTAGGGAAGTGCTTGTTATTCTATTCTAGGTAATGAAAAAGTTAAGAAATCCGACATAAAATAAGCAATACAATAAAAACTTTTGGTTTGGCTCCATGCCAAACCCAACACTCAACTGGTCTTGATCGGTTCTAAATTTTTAGACCCAAAACTAAACCGACCTAACCTGATTCAAGTCAATTCCATGGTTCGGTTTGCGTCAGGTCCGTCCCCTATTTTCTGTGAAGTTTGATTTATTAACTTAAACATTTTAAGAAATTACTCAATTTTGTATCCTTAATTTCTCAAAAAGCTAAAAGAATACAAACAAATCAATAATATCTCATAACATAAAATAATTATATAAAGGCATGTATACAATATGTATATAGGAATTTGTAACCTACATTAGATTGCTTGGTGGTTTTGGGTCTCAAGAATGCTAACCCGAGAACCAAACTGAATTTATCTTTTTAGTCATTTTAAAACCTAGAACTAAACTGAATCCTTGATAGACCCGAAGCAGACCAACCTATGAAGGTTGGGTTGGTTCAGTTCTAAGGTCTTCCAATTATTTTGTGCACCCCTACCATGCGCCAAGCCTATTTTCCACCCCAAACTATTCCTAATAGAAGCACAAAAAGACAAAAGAGAAGCCAGGTTAAATAACTCACTTTTTCATTGGGATTCAACTTCCTCTTTGTTGTAGATTTCCCCAGCATTGCTCCAAAAGCACGGCTTGGCTTCTTTAGCACCTGGACAGTTGCTCCGGCACCCTAAAAAGGAATAGTCAGAAGGCTTAGTAACAGTTGTCTCCCCAAACCAAAACATCAAATATTTTGAAGAAACCAATAACTTACTGAAAGTGACACACTCAAATTTTTGTTTCTCTCTCTAACCTGCCCTGAAATGACAGGGCTTTCAATTGGAATCTCAGTGATATTGGTATCTATTTGACTATTAATGTTCCCATTTTGACCAGTATGTTCTGAAGCACCTCCTTGTTCATTTCTGCAAATTTCAGCAACGTTGCTTCCAAGCAGCAAAAGCTCCTTAAAATGCAGAGAAGCTGGAGGGTGTCCAGACATGCTATCATTTATTGAGCCACTATCCACATTTTGTGTTGCCATCACAGTTTTTAATTTTCCAGGAGCTTCAGGAGGTAGGGCTTCATTTCCATCAACACATACTATGTTTTCTTCAGACACCTGCAGTTTCAATAGGCTACAGTCGTCAAAACTAAGAATAAAATTAAAATACCTAAAAAAATAAACGTAAAATGTACCCTCCTTAGACTACAATCCTGTTGTGAAATCGTAAACAATGTCATAGACAAGGACAGTTGAGCCACTAACCATTTCAAGATCTAAAGATTGAAGACAATTCATGCTGACCAAATGTATACAACGTACTGAATTTCCACGCAATTCAAGATTAAAATATTGTAGACCTTTCAGACTGTCATGCATATAATTTCGTAAATGTAAAATTCCCCCTCCCGCTTGCCCAGAGGGTTTGAGCTGATTACCAATTTGGAGGGTGTAAAGGTTTGTGAATTGGAAGCATAAAACTCTCATATAGCAAATTATTAGACACATGAAGCTTCTCCACCTCAAACGTGATGGAAGTAGATAATGCAATACAATCACTTTAAAGTTGAATCTGAACTACCTAGACATAAACCACAATAATTTCTTTTTCCCTTTTCCCCCCAACTGGAGTTTGGATCATGTAACAAATTCAAGCATCAGAATTATTTGAACAATTATTGATCTCTTCTTTATATTCAAACCTCATATACTCTTGTCTTAATTCTTGGGTCCTATAAGTTCCAGATAACACATAACAAGCCAGTTGCAGATAACAAGGGCTTGCACATGATAATCTAAACTAAAAATTAGCAATCTGACCATCTGTTCAGGGTTGATTAAAAGAAGATTCATGGAGGACCTAACTTTCTACACGAGTCTTACCGTTTCCATAAGCCCCTCCTTTAAATGCTCAGCAGCAGCTTCAAAAGCAGAAGCACTCTGCATAGAGTGCCTAATGATGCTAACAACAGAACTAAGATTGCGCTCTATATATGGGTGCTTTGATTTCACCACATGGCGCAGTCTGCTGGTAGTAACAGGCATCTGTTTGGCTTTCTCATTATGAGAGAGAGAGAGAGAGAGAGAGAGAGAGAGAGAGAGAGAGAGAGAACATAAAATGTCATTGCTTGATTTATATAAATACAATAAAATAAAAAGTTATTTGATAGAAATTCATGCAGTTTTCCAAATACCAATCTCAAGAAGAGCTTTGTTCGGCAATACATAACCAGTACTTTCATCCTCTGCACGGGCAACAACATCTCTCCATTCAGAAAGCCCCTGCAACCCATTCATGTTGTCATGCAACGAAGTTAGGCATATAACGACTCCCTGTACTAAGTCGATGTGTCAACTTCAACACACTTAATCTACCTCTAGAAACAATTATCCTTGTACACCTATAATAAGAGATCTTATGGTCAAACCCCTAAGATGGCACTCTGGTGACCTCTAAGTCCCTAGCATGTCAAAAAGGACATTACATATTCACATCGCATATCTTCAAGTGGTTTCCTACAGGATAGGACTTATCTCAGGTATAACGAAAGATGAAGTTTGATAGGAGATAAAGAAGAAACTTACGGCAACAATTGCAAGCTGCTGGGCATTGAGATCAGCACCCTGCAAACTGTTTTAGCATGACAAAATGTATGCTTGTTGATCATATTTTTTTTCCAAGTCATATAGGAAATTGAAGCAACAAGAACACAAAACTTAAGAGAAAAAAACACTGTTGATGTATAATAAATTTTACAATGCATGCAGGTAAAAGGCATTAACTGGACCAGTAACATACCCATATATGTACAGATAAGAACTATCCGTCAAAAGTTCTTTTTCATAAAGCTGCATGCATAAATCATAACTGCGCTTGTAGACCTGTAAGCCACAATGGTTTTTTCATAAGCAAGGTAAGACCATAGGTAAGTAACAAACAATCACTACAGATATGGGATTATCAAAAAAACAACCCACTTGTTAGTCAAACTAAAAGAAACACATTAATGCCTGTCCATCAGCATGCTCTGAGATTATAAACGTACCATTTCATTCCACGACACTGATCCTCATTACAACTGATCATCTTCTTCTCTCTCTCTTTCTGTTTTTTGGCCAAAGGATCCTTATTAAAAACCAGGGGCTTAAAGTATCATGGGCCACGAATTGGCATAATACAAATGCCCAAAACCAAGATGGTCAGGTGCATATCAACTGGTGTGTCGATCAGATATCGGAAGATTTGCATATGGGCACCAGAATTATTTTTGCGAGTTGCATATGGGCACCAGAATTATTTTTGCATATGGGCACCAAAACACTCCATTATTTAGCCCTTTAGTTGAACCATAAAAGACAATAGATAGCTGCAGTTCAGAGTGTGGAATAATAATTTTTCCACAAATTTAGCAACCAAGTACCTTTTAAAACCAGAAAATTCTGATCCAAAAATCCTAGAAGATTTCTTCTTCTAAGTAAAACCCTAAAATTAGAAACTTTAATACCCCTAGCCCACAAATATTTTTGGCTAAACAATAAAAGCAAAAAAGGATCCTGACAATTGATTTTTTATCAGTTCTCTTTATTAAAACATCCAAAATTAAAAACTGCTTTAGTTCTATAAAAATCAAAATTTGCTTCTAGGGTGAACAGATAAAAGCATAAAAAAATAAAAATAAAAAGTGAAAAGATGATTGAAAAAATTTCCAAAGGGTTCAGTGTAGCTACTCTGTCCTGAATCAGTGTGTTGGGTGCAGAATAAGAGGGCCAATTTAATTCAGCTACCAAGCTGAACATTAATTGATTAAACATAAATTGAGCGGGATACATAAGGAGCCATCATGGAGGAGGAGTCTTCGTTCCTGCCCATAAATCCTTGATATGTTCCAAAAGGGGAAAAGAACACCTGATTACAAATTGGTAGCAACAGAAGCTGCTTCGACTCACAGAGATTAACTAAGCAAATCATTTGTCTTCATTGAACTATTGCTCAAAGCTGTTTTGCCACCCTAAAAGTTCTTAAAACTCATCCCAGTTCTCTTTGTGCCATGACAAAGGCAGTTGAAATGTATTTCCAACTATGTGGGCATAAAGTTGATACTTTCCTATTCCGTGAACCATTTGGGAAAAGCTTCCCTAGCCTACCTAGATTTCTATTGGGATTGTGGCTATAATTACTGCGAATTTCATGGAGAAACTTCACTGTGATGCCAAACAAATGGAACAGGGTTCCAAGAAGACTATTCTAGGATGAAAGAAATTCCACCCTAAAGAACACTTCAAAAAACTGAAGACAAAAGACAATCAGATCTGAAGACCCAATCTGGTAACTACTATTGATGTAGGAACTCAACTTTATTTCTAAGTAGGCATAACTCCTAACTTAACATTTCAATTCCTTATATCTTTCTTCTTACAAATTAAGGGAATCAAAGGGAGGAAAAAAATTGGAAAGCATAAATCAACATTCCGGGAAAAAGTGTGAACGCATCCTCCAAATGGAAATTGTCAGTACGATGCAGTATTCTGTTAACAATCGTATACGGATTTTGAAATACCCACAAACACTTGGGAACCCAAAAGTTACATTAGATAGCCCAAAAATTCATATATAAATCTTGAAGAAAATAAACAGTGTCAATCAGATAGAGAGATATGGAACTATTCCAAAACAAGTTAAAACTATGCCTCTCTATCCTTCTAGGATATACCAAAACCCTAAACATCCTATAGTTTAAAATGCAGCCATCAGAATTAGAGGCACAATTTACCAAGTATCAACACAACTCCAAAAGCTATTGAACATAGAGAAAAGCTTCTAGACAACCAAAGAAAAGAAAGATCACAACTAACGATTTCAACAAGTACCAAAACTGAAACATAAAGTATCCAAGCATAAGCTTCCCCCATGAAGATGGTGGTACAAATTTACAGCCCTAAAATTGCACCGGCACAAAGAATATGCAACAGAAAGACAACCCAGTCAGCAAGCACCACAATTATGTCGTAATCTCATCAATTTGAAGATAGTTACGATATATAAATGAGTTTAAGAATAATAAGCACTACAAGCACATCAAATTTATCAATAAAAATAAATGCTCACAGCTTATCAAAGGCATACCTCTACCAGCAAGTCATCAGATTGCTCAGACTCGGTAGATGTTGAGAGCAACCTGATCCTCAATAGATCATAAATATGCAACAGATAGTGTGTATCTTCTCTGGCATATCTGCCAAGACCAATAATGTACAAAGAAGAAGATAAGTTAAATGATTGGTGTCAAACAACCCAAAACAGCTAATCAGATTGCAACTAAGGAGAAACCCAAATAAATGATGGCTAAAACAATCCATATGCTGCAAGTAACTAAGTGTTATTTGTTCAATCCACTTCTTTAGAGCTGTTGGAAGTAATCCATAGGATCAATCTGCTGGCTTTAGGGACAACAAAAGGGAAGGCAAGCAAAAATAATTAAATAAAACCCTAAAGCATGTACTGTTATGATACAGAGGACAGAACTTACTGCATGGAATGCCATATACTCTAGAACATGGACAGAGAGCTTTGCTCAATTCAATACTCTTTTTTCTATTCCGTTCTACATTTCTTATAGAATAGTTCAGACCAAACTTCTACAACCACGGACGGACAATGAAGACTGCTCAAATTCCTTGTGTGATTCAAAGCTAAGTGTCCGGTTTGTGGAGTGAGAGCGGGAACATGAGCTAGTGCATTACCAAGATTGTACCTTCCCGAGGGAAACTACACAAAATAGACCAAAGAATGCTTTTCAGTCTATACAAAAGCATCTCAATCCCCTAAAATGCCCTCCTTTTCTTTCTCCCCAAGCTTTTCTTCTTCGTTTCCCCACTCTCCCTTTCCCCCAGCTTTGGTCGTGGCGGGGTTTCAACAATTGACCATGTGGCAATCAGATTTTCACAGAACCATGAGAGCACCATTTGTTCTCCTAAGTTGATGAACTAGGCCACAAAGATTCTAACCTAGGTCTGAAAAATTATTTATTTTATACTCCAACTTGTTCCCCAAATTGGATGAATTAGGGCACTGATATTCAACCTAAGTCCAAGAAATTGTTTTACTTTACAGTCCAATTTGTTCCCCTAGTTGGAAGAATTAGGACTCTTAAGATTCAAACCCAAGTCTAAGAAATTGTTTTACTTTGCACTCCAACACTACAAGGTAGAGAAACTGTTGCTTAGAAATTCTTTTGCTTTTGGAAGATGCAGAAGCAAAACCTTCTATGAATAGCCAAGGCATTTTTTTTTTCATAAGCCCATGAATAGCCAAGGCATTGACAAATATCCAAAAAGGTATTTGGGGATTCAGTCTTTTTTCAAGAAGAAAGATAAGAACCCTTTCATGATTTCATTTGGATATTGAAAAGAAAATGTTAATGATCCAACTTTAGCATGAGGAACTAAAAACTAAATGTTCAATAAAAGAGAAGAAGGCAATTGAACAATTTTGATCCACAAATAAATTGAAATTTTTAGGATTTAAAAATTCCTAAAATTAAAGACTTTAAGTGGGATTTTATATGTTTAAAATTGACATCATTTTTATTTGTATAATTGCGTCCTAAGAGACTTTCTTAAAACTTTCAACGTGTATCTAAGTGATAGACGTGTATTCAAGCGATGGACACTTTTGTCTTCCATGTATTCAAAGTGTGACCAACTGCAAAAAGATAAAAAATAATCAAACACGTTTAGACGCATGATCGAGACATGTCAGGGCCCCAGGGACTCATAAGCATGGCAAGGACACGAGACACCGACACGCCGATACAACAATTTTTAAAAAATGCAAGACATGAGACAGCAAAGACAGAGCAAAAATATATGTTTTATAGATAATAGATATGTTATAGGAATATTTTACTCAAAGATAATGAAAAAATTGAAAGACAACATTAATTAAATTAAAAAACCATGTATTTTTATAGCTTAAACATCAAGTTAGGTATAAAATTCACATTGCTTTTATTTTACAATTGAATATCAAGTTATTTCTTCAAATTTACAATATATTTTATGTGTGCCTAAGGTATCCAAGTGTCAAACATGTGTCCCCATGTGTAGAAGCACGTTTTAAAAAAAATTAACAAAAGAATAAGACAAGTTTGGACGTGTGTCCAACAATTATCGGGAGTGTGCGATGAGTGTCGTGTCCGACTAGACATCCAACATGTACATGGTACCTTCTTCGAAGTGTCCATGATTCTTAGTCAAGGGGGTATTCAAAGAGTGTTGTGTTGCACATAGAAACGACACCTTCTTAAAAGCATTTGTGCTTCTTAGACTGGAATCTTATAAAGCTACTTTTTTAGACTTAGAAAATTTGTGTATGTAGGGTTTTCTAACATCAAGATTTGTGGTCACTAGAATAGAGTAGATGGCTTTTGTTGATAAGGAACAAGTGTGGAACTCTTCTATTAGTTTGGTTGTGAATCTCCAACAAGCCCTTGTGGCATTGGGTACTCCCTCTCTTCTCTTTGGTGGGCATTTTTCTGCCACAGAACTGTCCACTCTCTTTTGTTTACAAAATTTGATCTAAAGGCTCCAAATTCATCATTTACAAATTATAACCTTATGTCCCTCTTTACATCAATTAACCAGCCGCTTTTTGTTGTAGTACAGCAGTGGGTTCTTCTTTAGTTCTTTCCTTCACCAGGAGTCCAGTAAAAGAAAAAGGATGCATGACCCTCCTCTACGAGTGTTTAGATATTTTATAGGAAACTTACATATTTGTACCAACCAAGTATTTGAAACCGACTATGCAACTCAATATACACTTTGTGCATCCAACAAAGACATGGTCTTGCTAAGGGTGCAGTAAACCAGCAGTATACTCCTTCCTATGCAGGATACTTGTTTTTCATATTTGAAAGTGACTATCCAACTCAATATTTACTTGGCGCATCCAACAAAGACATGAAACAAAGAAGTTCTCAAGACACAAAAAAAAAAAAAGGAACAAAGAACAATAAAATAAACAGCAAGACCAAAAGGGAAGGCAAGAAATTAGGATAGCAAGATCATCAGTCCCAAGCAAACACATACCTGAGCATCTCATCAGGAAGAGGACGAAGTCTCCAATCTGCATTCTGGTATCTGCAAGGAGTAGGCAAGTCAATCTTACAGAATAGAGGAGTTGGGAGCGGGGAAGGAGTCAAACAAGGTAAGGCGGCACACAAATGAATAATCCTATAAGTACCTACAGAAGAACCTACTCTTTGTTAGCGGTAACTCCACAAAAGTGATACAGAAGATACTCCAGACTATTTCTTTCCAATTTCAATACCCTTGATGCCTAAGAATTAAGAAAAATTTAAATGTATTCAACCCCATAATATTAGCCAAAATAGAAATCAACGTTTATCTTATAACTATAGAGAATTAATTAACAAACAATTTAGAGCAAGCCAAAGTCTTGGAGGTAGGTTTCTGCCATGTTTGGCCAATTAATCACAACACAGTCTATATGAATAACAAACAAGAAGAACAAACGAAATACTATGGAACTAATAGATTCAACAAAAGCAAAAGGTCCCCAAGAACCTATGATCCCACAATTCCCACCAACAAGTAATACATCTCACTGTGAATCTCCATATCACTCCAAATACTTCTTGAAAATTGACAGAAATGTATTTGTGAGAAGGTTTCACACATTGATCACTTCTCTGATAACAGTGATATTTAACAAGTTTATCTTGCCCTATTATCCAACAAAAATTTGATAACGAACTCGAAAGTGCAAGCCAGGAACAGTTGATTGATATCACATGCTCTTGGACTAGTGTTTGGAGCAAAATCTAAGAGTACATGGAACAGTTAAAAGAACAAAATATTTATAGCCCCTGTATCTCATGCATGCAATGCCTATCAAAACCAATGCTATTCATACCTTGTACAAAAATCAGTGATTTCAACTCCTCTCAAACCCAACCCCCATAAAAGGAGGCCTGTAATAAAACTTCCTCCAGCATAATTGGATACTCTCACCAATCGTAGATTTCTGGAAACAGCAAAAAGAAAGACTGAAATCATGTGGTCAAGAATAATCTGATCATTCAGGCTTTCACCTGTCAATATCTTAGTGGGGACTCACCCACCCACGAGGTGGCCAGCAGTAAGGTCGAACAAGGGATTGTGTGGTGAGGGATTAAACTCGTGATTTAAGTGGGGAGTCGTGGCAGTGGATTGCTGCACTAGCTCCCTCCAGGGGATTAATCCCACCGAAGGTAGGGATACCCCTGTTATCAAAATAGATATATATATCTTAGTGGGGACTCAAATAATTGAACAATATTGCTCCTCCACAACTGTGTTCTAAACTCTCATAACTCTATAAATTTAATTGTCTCACGGCCAACCCCATACCACTCGAGATATAAGTGCTATTTAGAAATGAAAAGAATATATGAATGATCAAAATTTCGTTTCGAGAAATCGTTTCGGTTTGCTCAGAAACGGAAATGGAAACGGAAACGAAAACGAAAACATTTTGGAAACATTCAAAAGTCAAAAATATTAAAATAACAAAATACAATCTTTTGCATTTTTCTCAATGAAAATTGTACAACATTTACGAGAAGTTTCAAGTTCAGGTTGATATAACTTATTGTTTTGGTATATAGCGTTATGTTTGGTGCATTTTTCTATGTTCCAGTATCTTTTGATGAAAACAATAGAGTATTCTTATTCTACTATTGTTTCATTTCGGTTTCTTAGGAAACGAAAACATTTCGGCCGTTTTGATGAAAACAAATAAAAAAAAATTTCCTTGTATATATATACATATATATATCATGCCAACAATAACGTAAATACAATCACTGGATGGGGAGGTAAAGCCAAAAATCAGTTAATTGTTTTTAAACATTTTAACTTCAGCACTTCCTCAGGCATATTCCTCCGACTTCAAGCCATATAGTAAGCAATGTTCTCAGGTCAAATAGTCATCCTTGATCCATAAAAAAAGAGAGAATATTGCACCTGGCACTCACTGAAACCAAAAACTAGCTTACGTCAGTTGTGCTTTTGCAACGTCTTTGGTGAGCTCTATGCTTCTTGTAGAGTAAATGCTTTGTAGGCCAATATTGTATCAGATGACAGTAAAACTTAAACTAGCTACGCAGGTTCACTACTGCAAAAGTCAAAATGGCTCAGATACCAACACTTCCCTCCCTCTCCTAATATTATATTTCAAACAAATCCGCTCCAAATTAAGTCATACTTTTATGTGTTATTTTCCACAACTAATGTACTACTAAGCAACTGCAATGTTATTGCAACTTCAACAGCAAGGTCTTCTGATAACTCCCGGCCATCAGCAGCAACCCAACAACAAAGATGCATACACATACGCAGCTTTTCAGAAGACTTATAAATGGTTGTGAAGGAGTGGACATAACAGAAACAGCACAATCCAAAACCACCTTTCCAAACATCAAATCCAAAAAACTACATCCAAAAGAAACTTCATGTTTTCAATCTGCTCCACGGTGGACAGAATGAAACCCATGGATAACAGAATAAAAGTTCTCACACAAGGATCCTCAGATTGTAGAATAGATCTTAGATTGCATGAGTTGCTTGGAAAACTATTGAACACTGAAATAATATGAAAAGAATTCCATGCGGTTAGCCCAAATAGAAAACGTTGCGAGGCTTCTATTAAACACGAAGGGGAAAAAGGAACTACAAGGAGAAATGAGCAAGAAGAGTAAATAGAGAAGGAACAGCTTAACCGAATCAAATAAGAAAGCAAATTATTCATTTAAATAGCCACTAAAATCTACAAATACAATTTTTCAAGCCCTACCTTCTACCTGATGCATAAGTAGAGGAATCAAATTTACATTCAGAAACAAAAATTTCTACAAAGAAAAACATACAACACTAGCAAAGAACACAATACGACCTTCTATACGTATATGGTTGCCAGCAATTAGTAATATATTAGAAAAGTGAGGAACGATACAACCAAAGTGGTCAAAATTGGGTTCCTAAGTTGGATCGTTGATCGGATCATAGGACCATATCGAGGATCATAAGATCCTACAACATAAAAAAGGGATAATAATTTCTAGATGAATAAAATTTATTACAAGTAGACACAATCAGCCTAAATTTCAAAAAAAAATTGATAAATAATGTAAAAAAATATAATAAATTTTTTAAATATAAACATTATATGATAGAAAGCCTAAAAGTGAAAGCTTTACATTTCATGAAAAATGAAAAATAACAGGAGATTGAGAAGAATTTTGGAGGGGAGCATTTTGTACTCTATAGTAGCAGTAAAAAATGGGGTAAAAAAAGAGTAAACAGAGTTAAAGTTAGAAATAGATTGAAAAGAGAGAGAACTAAAAGAAAATGAGATTTTTATATATTATAAGAGAAAAATCTCTATTGGTTTCATTTTTCAGTAGCAATAAACAAAACAAATGGTAATAAATAAATAAAAAAAAGAACTACAGAACACCTTGAAAAAAAAGAGAGAAGAGACGAGCTATATATTACGAAAAGGATAGCTGACAAAAAAACAAGGTTGAATAAGATCTTTGTAGTTTAATGGATGATTATAATTACAAAAATGAGAAGAAGAAGAAGAAGAAGAAGAAGAAAAAGAAAAAAAGAGAAAGGGGAACCAAACATTAATTTTCTTTTAAAAAAATATTTGAGAAACAAAAATAAATAGACTTTAAACTATTTGATTAACTGGAGAAATGAAAGGGGGGAAATGTAGTTGAATGATCTACTATGTAATGCAAAAGGGAGAGAGAGAGAGTAGACGGTGTTGTATGGGTTAGAGAGGAAGATGGAGATGCTTAAATAGCACTATGTTCCTTTAGCACTCTTGTTTTCTGGAAATGTCGTACTATATAAATGTCAATTGCCCTAATGTGTCTTTCTTAACATGTTCAATTCAATATGACATTTTCATTTTATTTGGACTTAGTACCAAAAACATGACATATTAAGTCAAATAAAGTTTAAATATAGGGTCAGGATCCCACCATCCAAGAAAATCCTCCACTAAAATTGTAAGATCCTACCTCAAAGGGATTTTCTACACTATTCAGATCGATTTTGCCAAAATGGAGTGCAAGAGGATGGGATATTAAGATCCAGATTAGGTTTTCAACAACTATGGATACAAGAAGAACAAGGAAAACAAGCTCCAAATAAGAGAAGCAAACATTCAGACACAAAGTGAGACAGACCCTAACTGTGGTTGAATTTTTCTATACGCACAAAAGAAGAAACAGGTACACCACAAACAACTCAATATAGACTTTTCCTGTAGTATCATAAAAACAAAATTAAGGCTCGCATGAAGTTCACAATAGAGAAAAGTGAGCGATTTCAAATAAAAACCTGCCCAGTGTCAAACAAATTGCAGATATAAATGCCGAAGTCCCTTTGGAGCCACACAACATCACGATCTGCTCCATGCATGACCTGATAAAGTAGAAATATCCTCACAATTAAGTAATTTTACAATAATCTCCGAGATATTTCACATGAAAGAGATCTACCTTTTTCTTCATAGGATCTTTGAAAACTTCTCTCAGATAAGGACCAATATGAATGCAAAGCTTTAGTGTGTCAACAACAAAATCCTCAGTTCTAGTTGATATTTGCATCAGACAAGTCAACCCTTGAAAAGATCGATACTGATTATGTTCCAAATCAACCTGAACAATGAGAAGATTAAAGCAATAGGAAAATTAGATATCGAATCAACCAACCGTAAAAAAAAAAAAAAAAATTGGACAAGTAACCCTAAAATAAAATGCTGTCTTAGACAAACTTCCACACAATCGGCAGGCAGCCAGTATAAACACATAGTTCTCCTGAAGAACTTTAAAACCATTTAAAGCAATTAACAGCTGTCCATATAAGGGCAAACAAACACAAAAAAGGGTACAACTCAATCAAAAATCTCAAAGCTGCTAAAACGTTCCTGCAAGAAAACGGCCTAGCTAACGCGCCCCTTATTGAAAACTCAAGGAAAGCCTTGATCAATATGAGGAGAAAAAGGAAGGATGCACATGCTCTGAGTTTTTTCTTCCCAAAGTATTACTAGAAATCATAATATTTTGATGTCGAAGTCCACAGAAGCAATAACTGTTCACTGAAGACAACTGAACATAATTTTTCTTCAGAATTGTTATGACATAGCAGACTCCAAGGTATAATCTATTCTGTCAATTAGAAACAAAATATTTACCGCAAATTCATTCACACAACGCAACTTAGCAGCTAACTCCTTCAAAGCTTTAACTTCTTCCACAAGCTTAAAAGGAGTAGACTCAATTGAAGTTAGTTTCACTGGCTCAACATCCCCAACATTTTTATCAACAAAATCCACAACAGAGAACTTCTCCTGCAGGAACAAAAATGCAGTAGTTAGAAAGATATACGTTAGTTTAACATTGGCAATCAAAAACAAGCACACCATGATTAGTTGACTGAGCATAACCAATGACAGTTACAAGCAAGGCTGTTCAAGAAGTAAACAAAACAATACACAAAATGCTTATAACCTAGAAACCAGCCATTCAACATATATAAATCAATCAAATCATCAAACACGACTCGTATCCATCTTGAATCCAGTATACAATCATGTTCAAAATCAAGCATGTAGATGGAATATCCATCATTGGCATAGAAGCTCTCAAGAACTAAATTTACCAAACATGACCAAATCATGAGAACCACCTCTTCAAGACTCAGAAATGCCTCTCCAATTTGAGTGTAATCACTAGACACAAGTTCTTTTTGCACTACAAGTAGATGGTGCAAAAAGGAAGATGACAGCAAACAAGCAAGACCATTTTGTCACAACCAAAAATCTTTGCGCCCGGTAGCTCCATAGGTGAAGAGGCTGCCCAGGGCAAATATATGAGACACTTCCTTGATTCTCTTTAAAGATTTAATTTGCCTAATACAGAGGTGTCAGAGATTTTCTGTGCCAACACTTCAAAAAAATCATGATAACTGGACATAATCTAGTATATACATGTACATAGACATGTAATTGTGTAAATAGATATAAGAAAATATACAAAGATATGCACATTTGAAACATACATCTATCATACTTGCTTGCATGCCTGGTCATACAATCTAGGATATACATGTACATAGACATGAAATTGTGGAAATGGATATAAGCCAACACACCAAGATATATATAGATGTAATTGTGTAAATAGCTATAAATAAATATACCAAGATATCGAAGTATGAAGTACATACAAACATATATCCATTATACTTTCTTGCATGCCTGGCCATAAATTAAGTAATATCATATAAATTCCCTAATGTAGAACAGCTTCAGAAAACTAATAATAAATCCACCTACAATTGGGTTTGCCATGGGTTTTGGGTTAGGAATAAATTTTAAGGCCAGAGTCTTAAAAGGAGGAAGATAATGGCTGGGGTTTATGGAAGGAAAAGAGCAAAATTTGGTTTGGTATCAAAAGTGGCAAAACCTTTCCAGATTTTAAAAAATTTGAGGACCTAGACCGCGAGCACTTGAGGGTTTTAAGGTTTAAATTAGAAGCCACTAGGTAGGAAAATGGTTCAGGTATGATTTCAACTTTATTTGCTAGGGTTTTGGGGCTGAATGAATTTTGTTGAGCTGTGAATAGTAACCCAATAATATCAGTTAGGTATTTCACCAAAAGAAGAAGAATAAGAGAAGAGAAAGAGGCCCTTGCGAGAAGGGTTACGCAAGCTCACACAGTCATAAATCTCAAATCCTCATCAACTCAAATCATACAACAGAAGAATAACACAAACATTATAGATTGCAACAATTCTACTATTCCACAAGAACTTTGACTCACAAATAGGAAACTAACAAACCTTCAATGATCAAAAGATTCTAGACCTAATAAAACCATGCAAAATATCTAAAAGTACTACTTGACTCATAATAAAACCCACAAGTGCCCCATACAACCCATGTCCAACAAATTACAAAATTACCCACATATACCCAATTCTTAAAGCCTAATGAAGTATAAATAATCATACTAGCAACCCACTAACTTATAAAAAGCATAATATAATACTCAAATTGATCCTAAATATAATTACATAATGTCCAAGATAATATTAACAATTCATTGTGCCGCATAAATTTAAAATTGAGCTGGAATATTTAGGAAATATATTCATAAATTGCAAAAAAAGTAGAACACATACAAACAAAATGGCCAGAATGATAGAATCTAGCACATAAGAAGCTTAGGTTATTCTTAGGTTAGGGCTTAAAGAATAAAGAAAATATTAGTAGCTGAAAAAGTGGCCAATGGAATAAGTTGCACAAAAGTTTGTGGGCATGTGCACACGCATGAGAGAGAGAGAGAGAGAGAGAGAGAGAGAGAGAGAAGCGAGACTGTTATGACGGCTGCCTGGCAACCGATGTCATTCTCCTTTGTCCCTGATCTCCTTGATCGAGTGCCGAAAAATGATTAGGTAAGATCGAGAGAGAGAGAGAGAGAGAGAGAGAGAGAGACGCAAGGTAGTTATGATGGCTGCCTGGCAACTGATGTCATTCTCCTTTGTCCCCAATCCGCATACTTGGGGAAGTTTCCTATGGGGGTTGTTTGGGTTCTTAGCAGTCTTTACTGTAAATTTTGAAATTATAGGTTATACTATTTTTAATGTTGGTTAGGATCAGTCAAGTCATCCTTATCACTCACAATTGCAAATAGAATCGGACAAGCAACCGACAATGGTACATCCTTACACCAAAGATCATACCAAAACTATACTCTTCTACAATCTCTACTAGCAAAACTGACATGTCGAAAGAATTCATCCCAATCATTCCTAATACCCTTCCAAAGAGTAACCACAAAAGAACTTTGATTTCGGCTAGAGGACCATCCACTCTCCCCCAAACCATAACTTGTTTCCATAGCTGGCCATCGTCCATCGCAAATCTCCACCACCACTTACCCAAAAGAGGTTGATTTAAAGTACGAAAATGATGAATATCCGAACCACCATCCTTAAAAGAAACCCAAACTTTATCCCAAACCACCAGATGATATTTAAACCCATCACCCAAACCTCCCCACAAAAAGTTTATCTAAAACATTTTCAATCTATCTGCCACCGATGCCGATGCCGATGCCGAAATAGCGAAGAGAGATATGAAATAGGTCGGCAAGTTAGATAACTACTTGTAATGAAAGTCCACTAACCTCCTTCTGAGAGATATTATCTCCTTTAAGATCCAAGTCTCCTTTTAGCCCGCTCAATAATGCCATCCCAAACCGTTGTAGCTTTGCATGGAGAGCCAAGAGACAACCACAAATAAACAATAGGAATAGCACCCGCCTAAAAACCCAAACAATTTGTCCTCAAAACAAACAAGGACAAATCTAAGGTACCTCTTCTTGTTATTACTTTCTCAGCATATTTATATTACAACTTGGTGGGTAAGTACTTGGGATGTGTCTGATTTATAATATCCTACCAATGATAAAACCACTTAAAGGAGGTTCTTCAAGAATAAACGAACATACTTAAAGTAAAAGAGTTACTTATGAACCAAGCAAAATAGCCTACCAGAAGTAGAAAACTAAAACTATGGTTACTAGTCTCAAGGTCAAAGTCAGAAATAAACCAATATGCCCACTTAATTATTATACTGCAGCCAATCACTCTTCCAAGAGGGTGCCACTCCAGCTTCATCCCAAATTAGATTTGACAGCTAGATTCAAGCAGGTAGTTACTACATGATCAGTCAAGCTATAAACCACATCACCCCCAAAAAAAAGGTCTCCATCATTTGGGCCACAAGGTCCATCAAAGGAACTCTTCAATTGTTCAACAAATCTGTAAAGGTTCAGAAAGCCATAAGTTCCATCAACAGATCAAATATAAGGCCAGTAGTGGATAGCTACATCAGCTTCACCATAAATTGCATAAATTGGGGAAAGTGGTTATGTGATGATTGCAACAGAAAGGTGTTATGTAGTTCTTTTGGTATGAGAGGTATTGGCACAATATCAATTATCTACATCTCAAAGGTTACCATTTTAAATCAATAAGTAATCTCTTTACTACGTAGAAGGCTTAGTCTTTAAGAGGTTTTGGCATGACAGGAAATTGCATTAATAGTGGATGGCTAGAAATGCTAGATCAGCTTCACCCTAGATTGCATAAGTTAGAGAAAGTTAGGGATTATGTGATGATTGCAACAGAAAATTGTTCTATAATTCTCTTGGCATTAGAGGTATTGGCACAATATCAATTATCTACTACAAAAAGGTTAACATTATAATTCAATAAGTAATCTCTTTATTATGTAAGATGCTTAGCCTTTATGTAACCACACTAAGTAGGCTGCTTCTGAATGGAATAGTCCTCATGAAGTAGCCTACTCAATTAGTTAGCTCCTAAGTATTAACTCTTAAATGACCTCCACAGTTATTCCATACATAAGGGCTCTTACTCACTTTCATGAGAACAAGAACATCAAATTTTATTTTGTATTGTGTATGCAGAGATCACATACAACCTGCTTACAGCAGAAATCCAAAAGATCCCACAAAAAAAAAAGGAAAAAAAAAGCTCGACTCTTCTTGTCTTAGTGTAGTGAGATGCCTCAACCAATCCCTCTTGATTGCAATTCCTTCTCACCTTTGTGCATAACCATACACCAACACTTCCCTAAACCCTACGCTCCATTCCTACTTTAAATTCTACCTTGGTCAACTTTTGTTCGGTACAGAAGAAACGTGAATGAGGATAAATCACCCATACAAGTGGAACACTAATAATTAAAAATTTAGCAATCTTTATAACGGTAGCAAGCTGACAAAAGAATCCTGAAGACAGCAGCATATTTGAATACGGATTACTCAGTGGAGAAGAGAACAGTTTTAGTTACGTAAAAACCTAAAGATGTAGCATGATACCTCTTATGTGCAAAAAAGACCAAAACCTCTGCCAGCTATGAGGCCAAATCTGATTTAACCAAAAAGGCAGAATGGATTGAGAAAGAGAACAAGCTAATACCTAGGATTGAACAGAGGATACCAGATAGCAAGGCCAAACAGGATCTGCCGGCCAATTGAGCTATCGGGTTCAAAATGGTGCATAATTTATATAATGGGGATTCAGTAAGCCCTGTATATTCACAATTTACAGTTATATGAGAATCCATTGCTTGTTTAAGTATGTAAACTTCAATACCACAGTTTTGATGTAACCCATGATCTATCTAAGACTCAACATATTACTGCATAACAGAACCATCTCTCAACTCCATACTCTGTTTGCGGCAATAATAGATTGAATGTTCAGACTTGTAAAATCATAAGATTGTTAGTGGAATCATATCATAGAAGCATAACCCCACATTTCTTTGACATAATTATCATCATCCAATGTTTACATTTTACAAAGACACGCACCAGCCAGAGGAATTGAGACACAATTTGTACAAAGGCGAAGATAACAAATTATTGCAACTATTGCTACCAAGAAACTTACCTGAGGATGTATAAACCTGGACCCATCCTCACTCCTCTGTAACCAAACATGCTGAAATGGCTGGTTCGAATTATTAACCACTATCTTAAACTCATCCTGAGGCCGAGGGATACTCGGTATATGAAACGGCACCTTTGGCTTCGTCCCCGTCGTTCTCTTATCCCTAGAAGCCACCTTCACTCCCGAAGAAGGACCCGAATCTTCACCCCCATCTTTCTCCACGGACTGATTCATCCCTTTCTTCTTCTTCCCATAAACCAATTGAAACCCAGCTTCCGAATCCACCGAACTCGTCATTCTCACCCCGCTTTCCTCTTCCTGCTTTCTCAGCCTCTGAAACTCGTCCACCGACACATCGAACCTCTCGAACACCTCATCGTTCACATTCACCAGCCAGTCGTAGGCATCGTCGAAATCTTCAGGAAATCCCATCTCATCGCCCCATAAATGCGCCGAAGACCCAATGTTACCAAGCATTAATTGCGATGTATCGGCAATTTCTTTAATCGGGACTTTGAATTCATTAAAGTTGTAATAAAAATGAAAATCTTTATCGGACGGTATGCCCCGAGACGAGCCCGATAGCTTCGCTATCGAAGACGACAAAGGACCAGTTGCGAAACCCTGTAACGCCTCAGCCTTCTGCTTCGTGGACTGGCCTTCAGACCGAGACGGATCGATCTCCATGGCTTCGCTGCTCCTGTTGATCACCAAGGTTTTCTGGGGTTTTGGTACGCGATTAACACTGGCATCTGCTAGAGCTCCAAGAATCACATGCCTACGGTTTGTAAGGGGTTTAGGGTTAGGGTTTTAGCGTCCGTTGAAGAAGACTTGAGTGTATACCAGCTTGCTTTGATTGCATTCTACTCTTTTCAGTCTCCATGTTGTCAGTTTATTTGTTTGTGATGCTATCACGTGTCACGCGTGAGCCTGCACGTGTCAATTTTAGCAGGCGAAATGCAATTGGAGTTGTTTTCCCGAAATGCAGTTTGGGCAACTGTCTTTAAGCAGTGTTTGTTACGACTTGCAAAGGAAACGTGGAAGGAGGGTCCGTTTGGTTTTGTTTTTTGTTTCTGTTTTTTGTTTTTTTAAAAATAAAAACATAAAAAAATACTAAAATAAATATATTTTTTGATTCTACAATATTAATATAGTACTTTTAGCAGAACGGTAACTTATAAATGACATCATTAGAACATCAAAAACAAAAAACAAAAACAAAAAACAGAAATATACAGCAAAAAACAAAAACAGACAGCACTTCCAAACAGACTTAACGTTTTCCCTTTCCTTTGTTTGGCATGAGTGATGGAACGATTGAAGGAAGAAAAGAGGGAGACAATTTCCATGACTAAAGGCTTGTTGATTGGCAATCCTAGGGGTGTAATACAATTGAAAAACTCGAGAATCGAACCAATTCGACTTCTTTAAGTCAATTTGGTTTGGGCCTTGATGAATCAGTAAACTTGTAAGGTTTGCCTCCAAGTCATAGTAAACATATTCAGTTGGCTGTGAAGAGAAGTTGAGTTAAAGAACACCGGTGTGGTGCTTGCCAAGGACCTTTTGGTGTCAAAGTTAGGTTTTGAGAAGATAATTGTGCAGAATTTTAGCTAAGGTTTTATATACGTACCTTGGGGTGGAAGGCTTTGGTTGCCTTTTATACTAGCATGGTTCCAGAATGGTAGCAGGAATGGTATCAGGAGTGTCTATAAGCAGGTAGTGGGAATGGTAATCTTTTTACTTAGCGGCATATCGTTGGGTGATCAGGCCCTCGGCTGAGTAGTGGAGGATGTGGTTGTCCCCCTCCACGCGTCGTCCTTTCGGAGTCGAATTACCAGCCCTAGTGTTAGTTACTAGTGGGTCATCTGTAAAGTTGGTCCCCACAAGTTAGACAGGTAGGATGGTCACCATCTTTCTACCGAGGATTACCCTCTCGGTATCAGACCGATCGGCATTGATCTGCTCAGTATCCTCCCACTCAGTGCTGCCCGAGTGCCACGTCATATGTACTTTTCTTGGTCTGGTTACTTGGAGAGGCATGGTCTGCCCTTTCGCTGGGACCCTGGTTAGCTACTGTCAAATTGGTCTCCATCAATTGCCCCCAATTCCTCTGAGTACTCTGGTTGTGGTCTGGGAAATTTCAATAGCAGATGACTCCTCGTGAGGAGGGCACATTTATGACACTGTAGGCGCAATGACGGCTATAGTTGGCAATGGTTAGGTGCGTCCCTTGATGCCCCCATGACGCGTACCCTTCTTATTGGTTCTCAACTCGTAACATGACTCGTCGACTATCAACTGTCGGATCCATGGTTAGTGAGTTGATTTCGAAAAGACAGGTTCTAGACTTGGTAGTTTCAGTCTTTGGCTTTCACTTTGCATTTCTCACACTTAGATAATTTCTGGCCTTTGAAATCTCACAACCATCCTTCTTTCTGCCTTTTCTTATTCTTCGTGTTCTTGTGCTTGGAGGTTTTCTGCTTCAAATTTCTCTTTATTTCGGTAAATTTTCGAGCTGTGTTTCTTTTCCTTCCCTTTGCTTGACATGTTTCTTCCTTAGGCGTTATCTCTAGTATCATGCTAAGGTAGGGATTTCCTCTTCTTTCCAAGGGTTTGTTGGGGGCCCAGAGTTATTTGAGTTTGTTTAGGAGTCGATCAGGGCTGGTTTTAAATCAACTAGAGGGTTACATTTGGTAGGTACCATGGCGAGCCCTAAAGATATGCATTCCTCAAATTCTGAGAATGCCGCTTCTTAGGATTTGGTTAGGGTGCAGCCGGAGGTCCCTAATAGTGCTTCAGTGGGGCCTTCTGGGGCTTCTAGCGAAAGGCTAGCTCTTGGGGGCATGGTACCTAAGCCTAGGGGTACGGTAGTCCCTGGAGTTAGGGAGTTCAATTTTGCTGCCAAGGGGGTGTCCTCCGTTATCACAGAGAAGAGGGTTAGGAAGCTGTGTAAAGACTACCAATTCCCTTCCAGTTTGTCATATAGGATCCATGAGAAGGAAGACTGGGCTTGCTCTGCTCGTCTTGGGGAAGTCTGTATTTATGAGGTTGCCCTGGTTGGTGGCCTCAAATTTTCTATTACGACTCCTATTAGGGAGATTTTAAGTGTTTTAGGGTTAGCCCTTGGCCAACTTCTTCCCAATTCCTAGAGGATCCTGTTGGCTTGTGCCGTGTTGTGGTAAACATTCAATGAATGGTAAGGACCACCTCACTGCTGATGAGTTACTACACTTCTATAAATTGACTGAGCAAGAGAGGGGTTGGTGGTACTTCTCGGCTAGGAGTAGTGACACAACTCTAGTGACGGGGTTGCCTTTTTCTAATAAGATGCGGAAGGGTAGATTCTTCTTTGTCTATGGCGATGGCTAGGAACATCAACCATGGGAGGTTATAGATGATAATTTTGCACAAGTTCCTAGTTTGTGCAATGTTTTGACTCGGAGGGGTATGTCCTTTAGTTTCTCTAGTCTTTGATTTGCCTTAGCCCTAGTTTCCAGATTTTTAGGGTTCTGACTTAGATTCTTTGTATCTAGCTAGCTCATGCCACCCCCTCTCTGGACAAGGCCCAGCGAGCCAAGGTGAAGAGGGCCTAGGATTATGGCATTATTGATGTCAATGCTCTGATGAACTTAGAAAACTTGAGTATGTACTTGTTGGGCACTAAGCCTACAAGTAAAGCTCTGAGGGCAGAACGTAAGAGGAGTGAGTATAGTTTGCTCTCTTCCTTATCATTGTTGGTTGCTTGTTGATATGTCTGTCTTTGTTCCTTCTATGCAGGTCAAGGCAAGGATAACTCTAATGAGGAAGGGGATATAACTCTTAATTACAACATTCTTTCAAAGGTGAGGCTCTCTTCAGAGCCTTCTATAACGGCCAAGCGTCACAAACTTCATGTTGGCTATAAGGCGGTTGGCAGTGGGAGCAAGGACAAGGGGATCAACCTTGAAGACTGCCCACCACCAAAGGCTGCTAGTCCTCCTTATGCACCCTTGGTCACCCAGGAGGCATCATCAGTTCCAATTGTGCCCGCTGTCACGCTTTTCCCACCAATACCTCTTGCTCATACTCGAGCAAAACTTGCCTCTCCCGCTCAAGATCTTGCTGCCACTACCTCTATAATCTTTGACAGTCTAGACCTAGCTTGGAGGAGATTGCAGAATGTAATCCACCTAGGAGATGGGAAATAACTAGCGAGCAATTCCACCTACAAGCTCACTAGGGACCTTAGTCAGGATCGACTTGAGGTAAGTCTCGTAAAATTTCATAGGCGTAGTTACTATGTTCATTCCTTCTTACCTCTGACTCTGCTCTCTTTTCAATTTGATCAGGCTGTTACCAGGCTCTCTGTACTGAGCGCCAGGATGACAAATAGCGAGAAGGCCTTCTTCGAGCAAAGGCGCAAAGCCAACCAGGCCTTGGCTGAGGTAGCTTCTTTGAAGAAGAAACTGAAAGAGGTTTCTTTAAAGAAGGACAACCTAAAGGGTGGGGTGCTGACCCTGTAGGAAGAGAAGACCAAGTTGATGGGGGATTTGGCCAACAAGAGGGCTACCAAAGAGGCTATTTGTGATAAGCTTGTTGTTGAGAAGGCTACCCAGAAGGCTACTCATGCTAAGATAGCTACTTTCCCTGCTTAGGTGGAGGCAGGATCTACCTTGGTCATGATTTACTTGAGGTAAGTCTTGTAAAATTTCATAGGTGTAATTACTATGTTCATTCCTTCTTGCCTCTGACTCTCCTCTCTTTTTTGTTTGATCAGGCTGCTACCATGCTCTTTATACTGAGGGCCAGGACGACAAATAGCGAGAAGGCCTTCCTTGAGCAGATGCACAAAGCAAACCATGCCCTGGCTGAGGTAGCTTCTTTGAATAAGAAATTGAAAGAGGTTTCTTTAGAGAATGACAACCTAAAGGGTGGGGTGCTAACCCTACAGGAAGAGAAGACCAAGTTAATGGGGGACTTGGCCAACAAGAGGGCTAACAATGAGGCTATCCGTGATAAGCTTGTTATTGAGAAGGCTGCCCAGAAGGCTGCTCATGCTAAGATAGCTACTTTCCCTGCTCAGGTGGAGGCAGTTGTCAAAAAGGCCTTTAAGGAGTACTACCAAAGGGAGGCTTACTAGTTGGCACTTAGTGGGGCCTACATAAAAGGCTTTACTGAGGCCAAGGAGATGGTTGCCCAGGTTCACCTTAGCCTAGATCTCTTTTCCATTGAGGCATTCTTGAGGATGACACTGTCTCTATGATAGTTGAAAAAAGCAACGTAGCTAAGAAGGAAAGGACAACGAAGAAAGATGATGCCCAGTCAAAGGTCCCCCGCCAGCAAATAAGTAGTTTTTTTGTATATTTTTTATTTCTTGTCTCTTTGCCTTTGCCTTTGCAATGGTTTTGATGTAACACTACTCTGGCCCCTTTTATAATTCATCTGTTGTTATCCATGAATAAATATTTGTCTTTTCTTTCTGATTTTGTCAATGGATGAATCTTCTGTCTTCTTCGTTTCTTTTTCTCTTTCTTGTTTTTGATTTTTCCAAGTTTGGACGTTATGGTTTTACTTTGGCACAGATGTTTATGCTATTTTGTTAGTTATGGGAGCCGAGTAGGACTTTGTGGTAGTCATTTAAACATTAGGCCTTTGGCCATTGCCTATTTGATCTTGTGACTAAACAGGACTTTTGTTTGATCTAGTGACCGCACCAGACTTTTGTAGTGGGCATTTGTCCTTAGGCGTTAAGCCTTGGGCGCTTGGCCTCTGTTTGCTCGATTTGCAGGCTGAACAGGACTTTTGTCGTGGGCGTTAAGCCTTAGGCACTTGGCCTCTGCCTGCTCGGTGTAGAGGCCAAACAAGACTTTTGTCATGGGCATTAAGCCTTGGGCATTTGATCTTTGCCTACTCGGTCTGAAGGTCGAATAAGACTTTTGTAGTGGGTGTTAAGCCTTGGGCGTTTGGCCTCTGCCTGTTTGGTTTGGAGGCCAAACATGACTTTTGTCATAGGCATTAAACCTTGGGTGCTTGACCTCTGTCTGCTCAATCTGGAGGCCGAACAGGACTTTTGTAGTGGGTGTTAAGCCTTGGGCGCTTGGCCTCTACCTGCTTGGTTTGGAGGCCGAACAAGACTTTGCCTTAGGCATTAAGCCTTGGACGCTTGGCCTCTGCATGCTTGGTCTGGAGGCCAAACATGATTTTTGAAGTGGCATCCCTTGCAAGGAAAAGATTAAGGCATTTTATGGAAATGAATTTGAAAGACTTGAAGACAAAGCTTTTGCAGGATACCAGTTTCTCACTAATCTCTGCATCTGCTATTACATCTGGGGGAGAGAGGAGTTGCTCACATAAAGTATTTTTCAGGTGCTTAGCATGCCAAGGATGAGGCAATTCTTTGCCTTTTAACCCCTTCAGTCTTTATGTGCATTTCCTTATAAAGCCAATCACCTCGTAGGGACCCTCCCAATTCGGGCCAAGCTTTCCATCCTGGGCAATCTGGGTGGACTGGTTAACCTTTTTTAGGACCAACTCTCCTGGCTTGAAGTCCCTCAAGCGCATTAGGCTGTTGTAGTATTGACACATCTGCTGCTGATATGAAGCCACTCTGATTGTTAATTGTAGTCTCTTCTTTTCTAATAAATACAGGTCAATCGCCAAGGCCTCGTTGTTTGTCTCTGGATCGTAGTTTCGAACCCTCGAGCTTGGAGGCTGATCTCAATCGGTATAATTGCTTCTGTTCCAAAAGTAAGAGAGAAAGGGGTTTGTCCAGTGGAGACTCTTTCAGTGGTTCTGTAAGCCTATAGAATGCTGGGGAGTTCTTCTGCCTAAAGTCCCTTGGCCTTTTCCAGATTGGTCTTGATGACCTTGAGGAGGGATTTGTTAATCACCTTTACCAGTCCATTTGCTTGGGGGTACTCTGGTGAGGAGAAATAGTGGCTAATTTGCAAATTTGAACATAACCTGCTGAATTTCTTCCCTTCGAACTACTTTCTATTATCTGTGATAACCACCTTTGGGATCCCAAAGCGGCACACTATGTTTTCCAAAGGAAGGTGGCCATTTTCCACTCTATAATGGTGTTGAAGGCTTCTGCTTCGACTCACTTGGTAAAATAATAGATGGCCACTACCACAAACTTGTTTTGCCCTCTACCTAAGGGCAACAGACCCACAATATCGATTCCTCACTGGGCAAAGCGCTATGGGCTCTAGATGGGGGTTAATTATTGGGCAAGCTGTTTTCGGGATGTTGGAAAATCGTTGGCACTTGTTGCATTTTTTCACGAACTCCTTGGAATCCTTGCTTATAGTTGGCCAGTAGTATGCTACTCTAAGGATTTTGTTGGTTAGGAAACGTCCCCCCGAGTGGTTCCCGCAGATTCCCTCATGGATCTCCCTCATTATGTAAACGGCTTATTCTTTTGTGGCACATATGAGGAGGGGGATGGTGTGTCCCCTTTTGTACAGGACGCCATCAAGTATTACATAGTGGCTAACCCTAAACTTGACTCTTCTAGGAGGGTGTTCTGCTCGAGGTAATCTTTGATCGGTTTGGCCTATGAGGCTTCTGTTTCCACAGCATTGAATTTTGGGGTTTAGATGCTTGGCGAATCGAGGATCTCCATGGGCACTTTAGGGTCGAGCTGCTCTGATGACGTGATTTTTGCCAATCAGTCGGCCTCTTTATTGACCAATCTGGGGATTCTCTGCAGCAATATCTTGGAGAATTTTTTGGCTAATCTTCTAGCCATCTGGAAATATTCCTTCATATTTTCTCCATTTGCTTCGTATTCTCCCTGGATCTGCTCGATCACGAGCTGCGAGTCCCCTCTTATTGTTACTTGCTCTGCCCCCATTCTCCGAGCGATCTGAAGCCCAACTATAAGGGCCTCATATTCTGCTTCATTGTTGGTTGCTTGGAACCTGAATGTGAGAGCGTACTCCACTCTGTGGCTATCTGGGGTGACAAGAACAATGCTTGCCCCACTAGACTGTTCAGTAGAGGAACCATCAACATTCAATATCTAATTATTCTCTGTGTCGTCTACTTCGAGCGGAGTATCAGGGAGGGTTGTAAATTCTGTGATAAAATTTGTTGCTGCTTGCCCTTTACCAACCACTTGTGGTTTGTACTGAATATTGAACTGACTAAGCTCCACTAACCATTTCATAAGGCGCCCTGAAGTTTCAGGCTTGTGTAGCACTCTCTTGAGGGGTTGGTTGGTCAGAACCACAATTGAGTGGGCTTGGAAGTAGGGCCTGAGCCTCTATGCTGATGTTACCAAAGCAAAGGCTAGCAATTCCATCTTTGGATACCTCTCCTCTGCTCCTTTGAGGGCCTTGCTGGTATAATAGACCGATTTCAAGACCCCTTGGTCTTCTCAGATGAAGGCTGAGCTCACTACTGTTATCAAAACAGCCAAGTAGAGATAAAATTCCTCCCTAGTGACCGTTCGGCTGAGCAGAGGAACTAAGCCCAAGTACTGCTTTAACTGTTGGAAAGCTTCTTCACATTCGCTAGTCTATTGAAATGCTTTTCTTAGCATTTTGAAGAAGGGGAGGCATTTGTCCGTGGACCTGGAAATGAATCTGTTTAAGGATGCTACTCTGCCCACGAACCTCTGAACATCTTTAGTTGTCTTCGGTGCTTGCATTTCTAGTATTGCTCTAACCTTCTCTCGGTTCGCCTCTATCCCCTTTGTGAGACCATAAACCCTAAGAACTTTCCAGATGCTACCCCGAACGCGCATTTGGCAGGATTAAACTTCATGTTGTAAGCCTTGAGCGTCTAAAAATTTTCCTTCAGATCCTTTAGGCGGTCAGCTGTCTGCTTGTTTTTTACCAACATGTCATCTATGTAGACCTCCACATTTCTCCTGGTCTAGGACTTGAACATTCTATTTACCAACCGTTGATAAGTTGCCCCGGCATTTTCAGGCCGAGTGACATGACTTTGTAATAATACAACCCCCTGTCGATGATGAAGGATATGTGTTATTGGTCTCTTTCAGCCATCTTGATCTGGTTGTACCCCGAAAATGCATCTATGAACGTAAGTATCTCATGTCTCGCAGTAGAATCTACCAGTAGGTCATTGATAGGCAGGGGGAAACTATCTATGAGGCAGGCCTTGTTGAGGTCTGTAAAGTCAACACACATCCTCCATTTCCTATTTGCTTTCTTCACCATCACCACATTTGAGAGCCAAGTTGGATGGTAGGCTTCTTTGATGAACTTAGCCTGGACACGCTTGTTCACCTCATCTGCTATGGCTTCGTTGTGCTCTAAGGTGAAGCTCCTTCTTTTTTGCTTGACTGGTCTAGCTTCGGGTGAGATGTTGAGGTGATGGGCAACAATCTTGGGGTCGATGCTTAGCATATCCTGATGAGCCGAAGCAAAGGAGTTAGCGTTACTCCTAAGGAAGCTTTTCAATTCTTCCTTGAGCGGCTCTGGGGCTGTGGACCCAATCATGACCACTCTGGATTGTGCTGGGCTGTCAATCTGGTCTGGGCAGCTTATGTCAACTTTCTCTAGGTCTTCCATTGGTTCCCCTCTTTTCACCTCTTCTTCGTCTCGTACTTCCAGTTCCTCTATCATTAGAGCCTCTTTAATACTATTCCCCTTAAAGGAGGCCATGTAATATTCCCTTACCATTACTTGGTCGCTTTTCACTGTCCCCACTCCATGGTCAGTTGGAAATTTCAACCTTAGGTGGTAAGTGAAGGTTACGGCCTTAAACTGGTTTAGGGTTGTTTGCCCTATGAGCACGATATAGGCTGAAGAACAATCCACCAGGAGAAAATTGATCAGCTTAATTGCCTGCTGGGGTCCATCTTCTAAGGTAACGGGGAGCTCTATGGACCCTAGGGGGTGACCCTGTCTCCTGCGAATCCCACCAGAGGGGAACTAATGGGCTTCAAAGACTCTCTCTGTATCTGTAGCTGCTCGAACGCTTCCTAAAACGAGATATCTGTTAAACTGCCGCTGTCAATCAGGATCTGCCTAGTATGAAAATTGGAAATAATGGTGCTGATTACTAGGGGGTCATCATGGGGTTGACACAGCTCTGCAGCCTCTTTCTCGATAAAAACGATGTCGAAGGGTTTTGCACAAGGCTTCTTATGTGGTATTTCTATCGCGAACACCTCCTTTGTTTGTCTCGCCTTCCGAACATGATTCTTTCTTACTAACGAGGATTCTGCCCTTCTAGTAAATCCCCAGGCGATGACTCAGATCTCCCTCGATCGGGCGCTGGTGTTGTAGGGCTCTGTCCAGGCTTCTTCATTCTGGAGCACGTGGCCTATCATGCCCTTGGCTTGCCACAAATCGTCCCAAGCGACCCTGCCTTATTAGGTTCTCAATCTGCTTCTTGAGATCTATGCAGTCATCAGTGTTGTGGTCGTGATCCTTGTGAAATCGGTAGTACTTTCTCTGGTTTTTCTTCTCTGGAGGGCTCCTCAATCTCTCGGGCTATTTCAGGTCTGGATCGTTCCTGATCTGTTTCAGTACATGCTCCAATGGTGTTGTTAGGGGGGTGTAGTTATGATCAAAGCCAGCAAATCAGTTTCTTACCCCTTCTGTTCGGGCTGTTGGTCTGTCGATTCTTTGAGTCTTCTTTTCTTTATCATCGTCAGCTAGTTTCTTCTTTTTCTCGGAGTGAGAGCCTGTGTCTCTATCTCGGTCACGTTTCGCGTTCAGGGCACCCTCCACATTCATATGTTTCTGGGCTTTGAGCATCAGGTTGGCCATGCTCTTTGGAGGTTCCTTGGCTAACGAGAATAGGAACTTGTGGGTTCTCAAACCGCTCATGAAGGTTGTAAATGCTACCTTGTCATCAACATTATCCACTTCTAGGGTTTCTAGGTTAAATCTGGTGACAAACTCCCTAAGTGTCTCCTCTTTCTTCTGGCTCACATTGAGTAGACAGGTACGTGTTTTCTTTGCCTCTGACCTCCGATATAGTGTCCTACGAACAACTTACTAAGCTAGACAAAGGAATTGATAGTGGAGGGTTAGATCCGGTTGAACCACACTCTAGCGGCTCTTTTAAGAGTGATTGGGAAAGCTCTGCATATAATCTCATCTAGAACAACCTGTAGCTGCATCAAAGCCTTGAAAGTCTCTAAATGGTCTAAGGGGTCTTTGGTCCTATCGAACATTTCCAGGGCTGGCATCTTGAACTTTGGTGGTAGGGGTACTTCCATCACAATCTGGGTAAAATGGGAGTTAGTTCTGTTTACCAACTCCTCTACGGTGTTGGGAGTCTTTGTCTTGATGACCTTCATGTCCCCTGTCAGTTGGGCTTGGAGGGCTCTAATACGTTCGTCCCAAGCAGGGAGATTCTTTATTCTGTCCCCCACAACTCCTGTATGTTGGGGGTAATGCTGCAAGTGTGAACTTGGGGCATGGCTGTGGGCTTCCTCTGGTGGGCCCCTCCGTTTGGGGGTAATACTTAGTTTGGTGCTAACGCACTGCCGCTTGGGATGATGGGAGCTTCGTTCGTAGGGCTGGCATCGTCATTCCCCCCTCCGTCTCTTGGTTAGGCCCTATGTTCCTGGCCTCCTTTCGATCCGGTGGGGAGTCACTGAAGCAACTCCTGATTCTAGGTTATTGGTATCTATATGTTGGCCATTCCATCGGCCATTTGAGTCTCAAGGGTCGTAACTTGGTTCGCACTTTGTTCCTTCATTGGCTGCGGTAGATGTGAAGCACCGGACCTGGTTAAGACTATAAAAATGACGGAAAGTCGATTCCCACAGATGGCACCAACTAATAAATCAGTAAACTTGTAAGGTTTGCCCCCAGGTCAAGGTGAACATCTCCGGCTGGCTGCGAAAAAAAGCTAGGTTAAAGAACACCAGTGTGGTGCCTGCCAAGGACCCTTCGATGCCAAAGTTGGGTTTTAGGAGGATAATCGTGCAGATTTTTAGCTAGGGTTTTATATGCGTACCTTGGGAAGGAATGCTTAGGTTGCCTTTTATACTGGCATGGTTCCAGAGTGGTACCAGGAGTGTCTGCAAGCAGGTAGTGGGAATGGAAACATTTCCACGTGGTGGCATATCATTGGGTGATTAGGCCCTTGGCAAGGTAGTAGAGGACGTGGTTGTCCCCCCACACGTGACGCCTCCAATGGAGTTTATTAGACGGATGACGGCCTGGTAGGAAAAGTGTTACTAGCCCTAGTGTCAGTTACTAGTAGGTCATTTGTAAAAGTGGTCCCTACAGGTTGGACAGGTAGGACGGTCAACATCTTTCTACTCAGCATTACCTGCTCGGTATCAAACCGATTGATATTGATCTGCTCAGCATCCTCCTGCTCAGTGCTGCCCGAGTGCCACGTCATATGTGTTTTTCCTGGTTTGGTTACTTGAAGAGGTACGGTCTACCCTTTCGCTGGGACCTTAGTCAGCTATTGTTAGATTGGTCCCCATCAAGCCTGTTAGAGGTTTGGTTTGATTTTGGGTTTTAAATGGCCATATCGATATATTTAGTTCGAATTTTGGGTTAGCACTGTTGAAACTCAAACCCATCCAACCTGAATCATTCCAAAAATCGAACTATGTCTATTATAAAAGTTTATATGCATAATCATTCTTTATTGTACTTAAATATTATTAATTTATTTTGCATATTATTTTTTTTACTTTTTGAGAAATTAAGATACAAATTTGAGAATTTTTAATTGAATAAATCAAACTTTTACACAAAAAATAGAGGACACGAACTAACCCAACCCAAACTTAATCAGAAAACCAACCTGAACCAATTTGAATAGACTCGGGTTAGTTTGGTTTGGTTTCATAGAATAGTTGGTTCGGTTCTGAGTTTGGCATGGACCCAACCCAACCTGACCTATGCATACCTAGGCGAGCCATCCATGGTCAAGACATAAATGTTCTTATGCTTTATTAACATCTTTAAGTGACGTTTTTGTCTTCCACAAGTTCCATTACTTGGTTTAATAAGATACATAGCATAATGGTAAACTATATTTAAATCATTCCCATCAATTCTCCTTTCCTTTTCCCTTGAACTGAACAACTTAATGAAAATGAAAAGAAAAGAAAAGAAAGTTTAATAATTATATAAATGAAAAGAAAAGGATTAAGAGTTGCTTCCATCCATGTATTTCATTGTGATAAGAGTTTAATTCCAATGAAATGATTTCTATGTGTAGTTCAATAAAGGAATGAAAAATAAAAAATGACTTTTACTATTATATCCTAATTTTAAATAACTTTCTAACATCAAAAGGGACATGAATGAAAAATATTAACATATTAGGCACTTAATTTTTTCCTTCCTCTCAAAATTCCATCACTTTTTAGTAGACCAATTTTTTATATAGATTGCTTTCCTTATTCTTTTCCCTTGCCCTTTCCTTTCCTACCAAACGTCGAAAGGAAAATTAACTTAAATACTTTCCTTCCAGGCTCGAAACACATTTTTAATGGTTTTGTCTACAACTTTTCGATTGTAAATATTTTATAGTAAACTTTTCAAATACAAAATAGCAAAAAAAAAAATATTTTTCTTTCTTTTATTTGTAGAGAATTCTCTACTTTTGTTGGGATCGGTTTTCTTACTATTAAAAAAAAGTGTTATTGCTCAAGTCTGTGATGTGTCCCAATAAAATATGCCACGTGACAAGCTTTAAAAATCTCCTTTGCAACAGACTCTAAATGTTAGAACCTCTCCCTATCTCTTTCTCTCTTTTCGCATTATGTACTTAGTAATTTTCCTTTTTCTACTTTTTCCCCATTCAGTATTTTTTTTTCACTCTCTCTCTAACAAGATTCCTAACATTTCCCCTCCTCTCTTATGTGTTCTTCTAACATTTCTCCTCCTTGATAGAATATGGTGATGCATATAGTGAACCAGAGATACATGAATCTTTTTTTAAATTAGCTTGAAGAAATGTGGATTAGTGTTCTCAAAGAATATTATAAAGCTCTTTGCTTGTAATATACATATATATATATATATATATATATATATACATACACATATAGATGTAAGCACCTTATTTTTACCCGCTCGACAATCTCCGACTCAACCGGACTCACATCCAATCAGGTAGATTTTCGAAACTGGGTGGTCTCGAGAACTATCACCAATCAGATAGATTTCCGAGACCAAGCGACTTCGGAAACCGTCACCAAATTGGTAGATTTTCGAGACCAGGTGGTCTCGGGGACCAATGCCACATAAGCAGCTTTTCAAGATCGGTCAGTCTTAGAAACCAACGCCAAATAGGTAGCTTTTCAAGACTAGGCGGTTTAGGGAACCAACATCACACAAGTAGCTTTTCAAGACCGAGCGGTCTCAGGAACCAACACCACATCAATTGCAAGCGGTTCACTTTTAGCTCCTGCTAGCCCACTAATATAAAATGTCCGCTGTTGACACGTCTTCCTTAAGATGATAAAGTCCATCCAATTCCATTCCAATCTAATCAAGTCCAAATCGAGTCAAATTCCATTTGGCATGCTCTTCGACAAAGTACATAATTCTTCAGAAGGATAAGTCCACTCCTTCCAGGACTATCCCCAGATAGCCCGGCATGCCCATAATGCCATTCAAGCCAACTCCAGGCCGATCCTGGTGAACCCTAGTCAAAATGACCGTTTTACCCTTGGCAGGCTGATCATCCTTTTCAACCATGCCAACTCTGGGTATCAACCAATAACTCCCAAGACACTCCCGAGTGCCCCTATCTCTTTTCCAACTGGGCCTTGCAGACCCAACAGCTTTTTGAATCAAACCGGAGCCACTTATAGTGGAGCCAGGCCAAAAAATGGCTGGGAGCCACTAGGAGTAGCGCCCAGATCTTTGCCTTGTAACCCAAGGTCGAATCAAATCCGTAGATATCACTTCTATACATGGTTGGCACCACTCCTAGTGACGCCACCTCCTCCAAAAATTGGCCTATAAATACAGACCACCCCCAGCGTCTTTCAGGCTCGAAAACTAACCCAAAAATGCTGTCTCCCTTAAAGTAGCTCCCGAAATCCTCCAAAAACCCTAATTCCCTCAAAGCTTTCTCAAGCCCTAACCCCCTTTAGCCCTAAACACTAAAACCTTAGCTTCCTCACTCCATTGAAGATCAAGTTCAGCCCGTTGGAAGCTCTTGAAGGCCATCGCAAGGTCCAAGTAAGTCCTCCATTGAGGCATTCAAGCTAATAAGGACACAAGGTAGGGTTCTATTTACTTTTTTGCAGTCCCCCTCTCTTTCTCTTCTGCCTCATAGTCCATTTGGACCATTCTTCTATTTTAATCCCCATCTCCAAACCCCCTCTTCTTACATACTTGAGACAAGAGGACCTTAGGTCTATGCCTAGGGAAAGCTTTAGAAAGATCATGGTATGGTCCTAAGCCCCTTACAATGTGGTGAAACCTTCAACCTTGTATGTTCATGTTCTTATTGCATTATAATTGCCATGTTCATGCATTATTCATTACCATCATGTTTTCAAAGCCGCCTTTAAAAGCATTTTCCAAAACTACATCCCAAAGTTGCTTTCAAAGTTATTTTCAAACTCATTTCTAAGAAGTCACAATCCTAGAGTGATTCTAACCTTCTCATGGTTAAGGTTTCCATAGGAAAATGACATATTCAAAGGGACCACAAAGGTCCACATTAAGGTTTCAAGCCTTAACTTGTTTTCAAAATCACAACTAGGAATGGCAACGGATTGGATTTGGGTCAAGGAACCCCTTCCTCAAACCGACCCCAATTAAGCAAAATCTCCCCGGAACCCACTTGACTGTAACCCCAAACCCACCTTGAACCTGCAATTGGGAACCCCGATTCGCCCCAAATGAGCAAAATCTCTCGCAATTTTTTATTTGTATTACTAGGTAGTGTTACTTTTGCTTTGATATCCACTATTTCTCATGTCTAGTAAACTAAAACTTACTAATATCCACAAATTTTCAGGTTCCACCAAATAAAACTACCAAGCGGGTGCAACATACAAAATAAAATTATACATAAAAAGGCAAAAATAATAATTGTCTTGACAAAATTTGTATAAAAGGTTTCCATTTTATCAGTGATTCCAATTCAAGATGGTATATAGCAGCTTCTGCTTCAATTCATCAATTCTCTGCAAACTCAAACTATCAATGTGTGTGTGTGTTTGTGTGTGTGTGTGTGTGAGAGAGAGAGAGAGAGAGAACTCATAAATTATGGAGACATTGCAGAATTATCATTAAAAAATAAAAGAATAATCTATTGAAATTCACCTACTAGTTAATGCAATACTGTCCCAAATCTGTGCATAGGTCATAATGGTATGGTTAAATATTTTGCAAAAATGACCTGTTTGAAAGAATAATCTATAGGCTGCTAGTTTAAACAAGCCGAAACTAGATCCAGTAGTTGCACTTGTACTAGTTTCTGATTATATCTCTACATCATTCCATCTCAGGTATAGCAGTTTAAAAGGTATGTAGCTTTTCCATGCTTATTCCATAGAAAGTAAAGCACATACATTCTTAATTTGGGTATGGTCAAACTAGATATCAGGCTTCTAAAATTCAATAATATGACTAAGGACGCTTCTAGGGTAGAGAATTTGCAGCGCAAAAATGTTTTGAAGGTCAGATCATATAAAAGAACTTGAAACAAAGACAACACGCAATTCATAAAAGATAGAAAATAATAGTTCTGAGAAATATGATAGGAAAATAGGGTCATAACAACTTGCTATCAACAATGGCTCAATAAAAACTCAATTAACAATGGAGTTAATATCACTAAAAAATCAAACCTATTTACAGCTTATGCCCTCCAACAACACCTAAAAAGTAAAACAACATGAAGTTATAGACCTACTTAGAGCTGCCAACATCACCCAATAATCAGACTTGTTCATGCACAAATACCGTAGAATGTTTAATTTTGATAAGTACCAAGAACATAACGCATAAAACATAGATCTAATGACTACATTATCCATTTACCTTTTTAAATCAAAATCGAAAAACCTCTGAATGCTCATCTGGATCCTCTTCGTCATCACAAATTTTAAAGGGATAAGGAGACTCCACAATCGAGCTAGTAGCTATCAAATACCAATAAATTTTATTAAATAATTAAAATATGATAAATTAACTAAATAATTAAAAACTTATCTTTCTTACCATTAATTTCACTCCCTAGCCAATTTTGTGCACACATCTAAAGTGGTTGGATGAAGTCTACTACGATGTGGACTAATCAACCTACCACTTGTACTGAAACTAGACTCAGATGCAACCGTTGACACGGGAATAGCTAAGATATCCTAAGCTATCTTTTGTAAAGTAGGAAACTTGACTCCATTTATCTTCCACCAACTCAACACATTAAAATTTGAAGTTCTAGGCACCACATGTTCCTCCAAATAGTAGGCTAATTCTGATTTAAAATGTACATCACTAATACTCCCATTGATGTATAAGTCAAAATTGGCAAGAGTATTATTCTCACCAAAATCACAAGCTCCAAATTACAAGATGAGGAAGAAGCTCTCACCCCACTACTTTCATTCACCTTCAACCTAGATTGGTGCTCATGAAGCAAATCATAACAACTTTCTCGAATATTTTCAATTTGATAACACTCTCCATCTCCATAAAAACTTTGGAAGTAATATTCCACAAGTTTCATTTTATACCTAGGGTCCAAAACACATGCGATTCCCATGATAACATGACATACACTCTCAATATTTGTTATATTTTTTTAATATTTTTAATTCCATCACCCTAATAATTTCAATTGAACATTTCGGCCATTGAGACAATGCCAATTTAATCTCACAAACTTTTGAGAAATAGCAATTTGCAGTGGGGTAAGTGGTCCCAGAAAATAACTTTGTAACACTATTAAATACCTTTAATCTCCCACATATCTCTTTTGTCAATGACTAATCTTCCTCAGTTGGCAAACTAGTGTAGTGTTTCTCTCATTGCTTCAGTCGTGAGAACACATCCTTATACACCAAAGCAGCTTGAAGCATAAAAACGTGGAATTCCAACAGGTTTTGACATCAAGCTCCAAAATCTTGGAGCATGGATTACATAATTGACGAGATGCTTCCTCAAATTTCTCAATTCTACATTGTGTTGTGGTCCAAAAATAAACACTTTCACGTATTCTTTCAATCCCCTTGCCTATTACTTATAAGCCATCCTTCACAATGAGGTTCAAAATATAGGCACAACATAGCATGTGAAGGGCTTTCCCCTCTAACAAAAGTGAGCCTATAAGAAGTTTTTCTAAAATATTACTCATGATGGCATCATTAGTGGTGGCATTATCCATAGTAATTGTGGATAGTTTCCTATCAATATTCCAGTCTAACAAGGAATCCACAAGTACATTAGAGAGAGTGTCTTTATTATGAGGAACGGGAACATTGATAAACCTATACACAATAGCAAACAAAGAACATTATTAATAAGCAATACAAAAATCATACTAATAAAACATATACAAAAATTATAATAGAAAACATAACTTAAAATTCTACTTTGCAACAACCACGTCTCATTGATGAAATGTGTCGTAACTGCCATGAATCCCCTTTTAGTTGGTTTAGCAGTCCACATATCTATCATGGTAGCAACCCTACTCCTAATGTTCTCCAATAACTTGTATGTCTTCTTTTTCTCTACATCGAAAATTTTCAAGATATCTCTCTTGATTGTGTTTCTTGACACTATTATAAATGTAGGTTGAAGGAGGTTGACAAATTTTCTAAACCCAAAGTGGTCAATCATATAAAGAGGATAATCATACAAGATAATCATGGAAGCAAGGTCATGTTGAGAGGTTTCTTGGTCAAATACATTAGCCTGACATCCTATATTTCCATCATTCATTGTCTCATGTTGAGAAGTTTTTTGCTTTGTTTCCTTCTTATGCCTAGCCAAATGATCATGTAAGAATGATGTTCCATTTCTACTGTTAGCTTTGAGTTTTTGACAATAATGGTTACAAATTGTATATTCCATCCCGTCTATTTTAACCTTTTCAAATTCAGTCCAAACAATCGATCTCAACCTTCTTTTCCTAGAAGTTGCAATTTGGGTAGGATGTGATGTAGAGTCTATAGATGAAGTAGTGCTAGGAGTAGCGTGAGCTATATGTCCCCTAATTACACTTTAGGTTTCACCTTGTTCGGACTCAAACATGGACATTTTAAACCTATTACAAAATAACATTGTTTAAAATAAAGCATTGTGCGAGTTGACTAATGAGTGATTATGTTCATACAACTTGACTAATTGTAAACAAAGTATTGCAGATTCATACCAAATAGATGAAACAATATCTCAATAAGCAAATCAATAGATGGAACAATAAATAAAAACTTAACACAGACCCAATATCACAAATATTCACCATTCTAATGCATTACATAAATAGAAACTCCTGTTTTCTTTTGAGAAAAACTTACATAAAAAACTAGCAACATCGAGTTAAAACCAATCTCGCACCCATATTATAAATGCAAATGAATACGACAATTTCCATCAACCGGTGATAGAATACAAGATGTTAGTACAATTAGCAAGCCATTTCTTAATACAACCCTGTTATCCTTTTATTGCACGATAAGTAAACTACTACAACTACTGTAGAAAGATTGGTAATAAGGAAAATACATTCAAGTCTTTGGAAAAATCTCAAAAGTATGAATGCAGTGGGCACAGAAACATATTATGACTCATGAGCTACCAATAAAGCACATGAAACCAAAACTGGAAGTTACAAAAATACTTATGTTTAATATAACATACAAAAAATTGATCAAAAGCATAACTTAATGGGTCCAGTCTGCATTGTGAATTTCTTATATTTTTTGGCTTGGTTAGTTGCCATCTTCCATTCGCATGATTCTTATGACCTATTAAAGTCTATTGCCCAAAGCTCCATATTCTTTTAAGGTTTGCCACCATAATTTGCTACAATCTAGCCCAAATGAAAAATAAGGGTTGAATTAAAAACAAAGTTTTCAATTTGCCTAATTCAATGTCATGGGATGACGATATTCCACTTTTTTGGATAGCTTATTTTAGAGAGGATCATTGTGCTACTAATGAATTGTGGTGACAACGTGTTAATTTTTTATGAATGCATGGCAGGATTTATAATGGCTGCATCATGCGGGTTTCAAGAGTTTTGGCAAGAGATACCGATTTCACTCAATTTTAGTGTTAAGCTAGATTTATAAGTTAACAAATTAGAAATTATACTTGACCTGGGTGAAGAAATTATAGTAAAAAAATGTTTTAAAATAGAAATACAATAAAATCAAAACATGATTACAAATAATAGATAAGACCCAAGTATTTGCACAATCAAATCAGAGGTTGGGGAGGATTTCCCTTGGTCATGGAGAAGCCTAGGAAGCTATTGGAATGAATTCCAACAAAAATACACTGACATGGGATACGGTTCGATGAGAAAGACGATTGCAAATGAAGGAGCCAAAAAAATTAACTTTGTCTCTTCCGTCTGGCGACGTGGACCGCCAATGGAGGATGAGGCGGCACTGTCAATGCGCCGCACTAGTGAGTCAGGTGTATCGAATGAGAAACCCTAGTTGTATTTTTCTATTTTGATATGTAATTGGTTTGGGTTTGGATTGGGTGCCCTTCTGCCAACCTCGACCCTAACCCGATTGGGTTTGTTAATTTTATTCCCTGAATCTGCACTGCCCCAATTATAACTCCCCAAACCTGGCCCGTTCAGGTTGGCTTAGGTTGGGTACCCTGAAAAAATGATTTTTTAGGTCATTCCTAATCACAATCCTAAAGTGATTCTAACATTTTCATGATTAGGATTACTTTAGGAAAGTGGCATATTCAAAGAGGCCTTCAAAGGCCACATTAAGGGTTTAAACCCTAAAATATCTCTTTCAAAATTTAGTTCTCAAACCTTTTAAATTCCATGTTCAAATGTGTTTACAAAATTGGTCCCAAAGTTATTTTCTTAAAGCTCTAGGAATTCATGTCTCAGGAAGTCTCGTCTTGTCCCCTAAACCTCATTTTGCATCCTTGTATCCATTGCATCAAAATGACTTTCAAAACCTTTGTTGCATTGTGTTTTCAAAAGAGCATAACTCTCCTGAGTTGTTTTAAAAAAATGCCACATAAAATGCCACAATATTTTACATGACAACATAAGATTTTCAAATTAAATCTTTCTATTTTGGAAACCAAATAAAAAATCAAATCTTTTATTTTTTGAAACAAATCCAATTTTCTATTTTTGGAAACAAATCCAATCTTCTATTTTTGGAAACAAATCAAATCTTCCATTTTGAAAATAAAATAAAATCTTTCCATTTTGCATGAAATTCTAGCTTTCCTTTTCTCATATAAAATCATAGATTTTGTAAGTTTCCATTTCAAGTGCATGCATATAGCCTCCTTTCCAAGTCATCTCCAAATCTAGGTTGCCTAAAACCTTAGATCAACCAAACCTTAGGTGGTCCAAACCCTAGTTCAACCAAACCCTAGGTGGTCCAACTCTAGGTCAAACTTAACCCTAGTTTGCCCAACCTAGTTTAGGAGGCTTCAAGATAGTAACTCCGGGACCCTTTTTCAAGCTCCAACTCTAACCCCAAAAATGTTTTAAAAAGCTCTTTCAAACTTGTCTCAATCCAAAAATGGCTAGACACTTACTATTTTCAAAAACTCTTTCTAAAACGACTTCAAAAACTCATAACCCTAAGGCGATCCTAATTCTTTCTTGGTTAGGGTTTCCTAAGAAAAGTGATACACCAAATGAAACCTATAAGATTCATATTAGGATTTCAAACTCTAAATGTTTTACAAAATATTTTTTCAAAAACTATTTTCAACCATCACATTCTTGAACAACCCTAGGTCTTCTATGGTTAGGGTTGTCCAAGATCTATTCAAACAAAAGAAGTTTCTAGCCCCTCTTTCTAAAATGCTTTCTAAAACTCAAAGCCTTGAAGGAATATAGTTTCTACACGACTAACCTCTTAAAGGTAATGAAACATCAACATACCTTTCATAAGGTGCATAAAAAAAAAATAATTTTCAAAAATCCTTTCCAGACATGTTCACTAGAGCTTTTGTCAATCCCAAGTCTCTTTCAAACTCTTTTCAAATTAGATCATGCATCATTCTTTCTAAAAGTGATGACAAAATCTTTTTTTGAAATCTTTTCAAAGTAGACATAAGTGGACATTTAGGAACTAGAGATTCAAGTGAGTGAACATAGGATGATAAGACATGTAGGTACCCCAAGGGTGGGGCAGGGTAATGATCTTAGGATATCTTCCCTACATGTAACCAACTCCCGGATCATATATCTCTATTTCGAAAACCAAAATTAGAGTCACATTTTCAAAAGGGCTTTAAATATTTTCAAAGGTTGCCAAACAATCATATTTTTCAAAACACCTTATAAGAGGACATTTTCAAACCATTTCCAAAAAATCTAAGTTCGATCTTCGAATTATACTTAGTTTTAGGTGATCTAACACACCTTTAACTATGTTAGGTGGCGACTTCAAACTTTTTTCAAAGAGCCCTTAATCAAATCAATTTCAAGTTTAAACCCCGTTGCACTCATCCTCTTAGGAGGGAGAGTTCTAACAAACAAAATATCAGGTTTTGTCCGAGTCAAGACTCATACTTGAGGCCGAAAACCGGGGCGCGACAATAGATATACACAAATAAAGTATAAGTGGTGTAGGTATATTTAGATTTAGAATTATAAACCTCTGTATTTTTCATGTAATTACATGATTTGATTGTTTATTTATTTATTTATTTATTCTGGTTAAGTAGTATAAAACATATATGTTTTGGCTTCGTGAGTTGACTCTTTTATGGATGTTAGAATGCTTCTACAAACTGCCTTGTTTCTTTGATTCTATCTTATTTTTATTCTGTCTTTGTTACTCTAGATTCCTTATTACGTTTAGCTTTAAATTTACTTGAAAATTATGCTTCCTAATTGCACATTCTCTATTCTTGGATACGTAAATATGTTATAAGTTTACCAACTAAACACCATTCACCTTAATAGTGGCGGGACCCAAGAATTTTCTCTAGTGAAGGCGGAAAATACTCTTAAATAATTTTTTACAGGTAATATGATAAATTTCAAGAAATGCAAAGAATACGATAACATTCAAAACTCCATATACAAATATCAAATGTTTTTTAACGCAAAAAAATGTTCAAATTGATGTGACAAACTACAATAATCTTCTTCGATGTTTCATATTCTAAAACCTTTGCAAAACAGCTTCATTGTCTATGGTGTTGAATATGTCTTTTTCAATGTATGTCTCCAAGCAATCATTAATCCACTATAAGTTTATCTAGTTACAATTCTCTCATACGATTCTGTAGTGAAAAAGTTTTTTCAACCGATATAGTTGTAACCGGTAAAATCAGCTCCAACTTCACAAGCAAATATGCTAATGGATAGATAACATCATTCTTCATCTCAACTAATTTTTGAGCAAGCCCATTGTAAGCACCCCATTTTTTACCGCTCGGCAGTCTACACTCCATCCAGACTTGTGTTTAAGTCATTGTGAGCATATTCCTATCGAAACCAACATTCTAAGTCCAAATCCCGTCTGTCCATCGCTTCGCGGGCCTGTCAGGCCCAAATAGAGACAAAATGACCAAAATGCCCTTTGGGGCATTGTCCTTTCCTTTCCAATCCCACTCTCGAGACAGTTTATTTTTCGATACGGTTCCAATCTAGGCACGTCTCTACGGAGACGATAAGTCCCCTTTCCAATCCTACTCTCAAGACAGTTTATTCCTCGAGACGGTTCCAATCCAGGCACGTCTCTTCGGAGACGATAAGACCCCTTTCCAATCCCTCTCTCGAAACAGTTTATTCCTCGAGACGGTTCCAATCCAGGCACGTCTCCTCGGAGACGGTAAGACCCCTTTCCAATCCCATTCTCGAGACAGTTTATTCCTCGAGACGGTTCCAATCCAGGCACGTCTCCTCGGAGACGGTAAGACCCCTTTCCAATCCCTCTCTCGAGACAGTTTATTCCTCGAGACGGTCCGAGTAGCGAAACTACTCACAAAACCGATAGAGTAGCGGAAATACTCACAAGTAGGTCGATATAGGGAATTGCTAACAAACCCTTGTGTCATGACGACCGCCGTTAGAGTGGCGGAAACACTCAATACCCAGGTCAACACCAGTGTCTGTTAGCCTACTTTGGTGAAAAATGACCAAACTGTCCTTTGGACCTTTTCCGAGACTTTCCAGTCAAGATGACCATTTTGCCCCAAGGCGTCCGAATGTCCCGGGAACCACACCGGCTTTGGGTATCAAACCGGTAATCCTCTGAGATTGCTTTTTATGGTACTCTCAACCTTCCTTTATCTTTTCGGATCATTCTGAGTCAGTTCCGGCCAACTCGGTACAAAATGACCGTTTTGCCCCTGGTGGGCCAGTCTCCTTTTTCGACCACACCGGCACTGGGTATCAAACCGGTAACCCTCTGAGATTGCTTTTTATAGTGTTCTCAACCTTCCTTTATCTTTCCGAATCATTTCGAGTCAGTTCCGGCCAACCCGGTGCAAAATGACCGTTTTGCCCCTGGTAGGCCGATCTCCTTTTCTGACCACGCCGACTCCTGGAATCAAACCGGCAACCTTCGGGAACATTCTAAATAATGTTTCCAAATTCCAAATCTTCTTCCAGGACAGTCTGAGTCTGTCCCGGCAGTTTTCCGGTCCAATTGACCGTTTTGCCCCTAAAGGCCCGGTCAACATTTCCGACCCACCTTATCTTCATTTTACAAGTCAAATACCTCCACGACACTATTTTGAGTGTTCCTGCTCCTTTCCGGCCTTCCGGGTCATTCCCGGACTTTCTGGAGTCACTCCTAGTGAAGCCAAGCTAAAAATTGCATCGTAGTCACTAGTACAGGCGCCCAAATCTAGTCAAAGATACGTTGCTTGCCGACCTTAAATGTTTCCTAAGTGGCTGGCGCCACTACTAGTGGCGTCAAGCCAAAAATTGGCCTGGCACCACTAGAAGTGGCGCCAGTATAAACTTTGGCCTAGCGCCACTGCAATAGGCGCTAGTGTATTCCTCCTTCTATAAATACAGAGCCTCCTCCAACGTGAAAAAGATCCGCAAACTCAACCTAAAAATCCTATATTTCTATATACAGAGCTCGAGCACCTCCAAAACCCTAGTTTCCTTAGGTTTCCCAAACCCTAGCCACCCTACACTAAACCCTAGCCTCATATACACTCCTATACATCCCCATACACTCATACACTATCCTTTAACCATCCTTTGAAGACTTGAAGAGCTGCCATCTAAAGCTTGAAGACAACCCTTGAAGGTTGAAGAAGAAGATCAAGACGAAGACCGAAAATTGAAGACAAGCAAGGCGCATAAAATAAAGAAGACATACGGTAGGCTTTCTATTTAAATTTTCGCACTTTCCCCCTCTCTCTTCTCTCTCCTAACCCACTTGGGTTTTCTCTATTTTAATCTCCCATCTCTTTCCCCCCTTTCTTTGCATGCTTGAAACAAGGGATTCCCGGTCCATGTGTAGGATTGGGCTATTGGAGAGTCACCGTGTCGGGGGTTTTCTTCTAGTCTAACCAGAGACCACGTGGGTCCGGCCCCCTTAATTATGTGGTGAAGCCTTAGCCTTGTATGTTCACGACCCCAAATTGCATTGTGCATATCATAGTCTTGCATCTTCCAAAGTTCGTTTTCGAACTCGTTTTCAAAACACTTTTCAAACTTGTTTTCAAAATTGCATCAAAATCTCTTTTTTAAAAACTTGTTTTGAAAACCACAATTCTAGGGTGATTCTAGCCTTTCCATGGCTAGGGTTGCTTTAGGAAAGTGTTACATTAAAAGTGACCTTTTTGGTTTATATTTTCAAATCTTATTGTTTTCCAAAATCACTTTCTTAAAGTGGTTATAGCCTTCTTATGGCTAAAATCGCTTTAGGGAGGTGAGACGTTTTCATACCTTCCAAAAACTTTCTTTTCAAATCTTTTCCTAAAAAAATCTCTTTCAACATACTTTCCTAAAACTCTTCTCTCCAAAATTGTTTTCAAAAACTCCCTTCCAAAATCTATTTTTTTCAAAACTCCCCTTTTCAAAATCCTTTCCCCAAAATCCACTTTCTAAAAACGTTCCCCAAAAATCTTTCCAAAAACTCTCTTTGACAATCTTCTACCAAAAATGTTCCTAGAAAAACTCTCTCCAAAAATCTTTCCAAAAACTCCTCCCTAGGATTCCCTTATAGAAAAACCTTCGTTTTCCAAAAACGTACTTTCCAAAAACTCTTTCCTTAGAGCCCAAGTCAAGCGCTAGAACCCACAATTAGGAAACCCTAATTTTCTTTCCAAAAACATGATTTTCAAACTTTGCCCAAACCTAGGTTTTCAAAACTTCTTGTTTTCACATCCAAACTATACATGTTTCCAAAACCTCTTTTCTACGTTAAAATTCCACACTTTCAAATCTTGGGGTTTCTAGAATATCCCCTTTCCAAATCCTTGCCAAATCCTATCTTCCCTTTAAGAAACCAAATTAAATCTCCCCCTTTAGGAAACCACATCCAATCCTCCGTTTTTGGAAACGAAATCAAACCTTACCTTTTAGAAACAAAATCCAATCCCTTCCTAATCCAAACCTTTCTTAATTCAATTCCTTCCTAAACCATAAGTTTCCTAAACTTAAACTTTAAATCTTTCCTTAAATTTCAAAATCCAACTCTTTCCTAATTCAACTCCTTTCTAATCTTTCACTTTCATAAACCTTAAGTTTACAAAGCTTGAACATAAAAATCTTCCTAAATTTTAAAACTCAACTTTCAAATCTTTCCTAATTCTACCCTCTTTTCAAATCTTAACTTTTCAAACCTAAGTTTTCAAACCTTTCCTAAATTCAAACCTTTCCTAATTTCAAGATATTTTTAAAATTCAAACTCTAAAACTTTCTAAATCTTAAACTTTCCTTTTTCAAACCTTTCCAAATTCTAAACTTTCCTAAACTTCAAATCTTTCCAAATCTAAAATTTTCTAAACTCAAAACTTTCTTATTTTCAAAACTTCCTTGTTTTCTAAACTTTTCCACTTTCAAAACTTCCCTTTTTCAAGATTTTCCAAAAATTCAAAACTTTCTTAACTTGAAACTTTCTAAATTCTAAGCCTTTCTTAAACTAAACTTTTCCTAATTCAAAACATTTCTAAATTCAATATTTTCCTATTTCAAAACTTTCCTAAAGTGAAAACTTTCCTAAACCTAAAACTTTCCTAATTCGAAACTTTCCTAAAATGACACTTTTCTAATTTGAAACTTTCCTAATTTGAACATTTCCTAAATCCAATCTTTTCTAATTTTCCTAAACCTTCCAAGTCAAGTCAAATCTTTCCTAAGTCTCTTCTCTTTCCTAAGTCTAAGTTTTTCTAAACCTTCATCTTTCTAAAACAAGTCCAAATATATCTCTTCAAATCACAGTCCAATCTTCTCAATTTCAATTTCCAATCTCCTCTTCTAATCTCAAATCAAATCCAATCCAATTTTCAATTCAATCTCTTTCTTCCAATCCAATCTCTCTCTCTTCAAATCAATCTCTTTTCAATCGGACTCCAGTCGGAACTACGACTGACCTGATTCCCCCAAAGGGATACGTAGGCAACCTTCATAGGTGCAGTCACAACACTTTTCAAACTTTCAATTCCACCCTCATGGGTGCGGTTTCCAAAATTTTTCAAATCCCAAATTCCAATCTATTTTCAAAATTCCAATTTCAAATTTTCTATTTTCAAATTTCTACTTTCAAGTTTTCAAACTTTCCAATTTCAATTCCATCTCTTCAAGTATATTTTCAAATCAAATCAATCTCTTTTCAAATCTATTTTTCAACTCTTTTCTATTGCACTTGCACATCATGCATCATGTTAGTTTCTTTTCAAACATTGTTTTTCAAAGTGGATAGGATTGGCCAATAGTTAGTTGAAGACTCTCATAGGTGAATCTAGGGTAGATTGACATGTAGGTACCGAAAGGGCGGGGTAGGGTGATAGCTTAGTGCGTCTTCCCTACACGTAACCAACCTCCGAACCTAGAATCACTGATTTCAAAGACCAAAAAGGAGTTATTTTTTAAAAAAGGGCTAAATGTTTTCCAAAGGTTGCCAAACAACCTGTTTTTCTTAAAAACCCTCTCTCGAGGAGATATTTTCAAAAATCGTTTTCCAAAACCCTAAGTGTAGTCTTCGGATTATGCTTAGTTTTTAGGTGACCTAACTCACCTTAATTAAGTTAGGTGGCGACTCCGAATCTTTTTTAAAAAACCCTTTATTCAAACCAATTTTTCAATTCAAACCTAGTAGTACTCATTCTTCTAGGAGGGTGAGTTTTAACGAGAGAGTACAACATTTTTCCCGCTTATGTGAGTATTCCTCGAGTGCGAAAAATCTGGGCGCGACACCCACCAATCCCTATCACTTTAGAAAATTGATCATTAGAGCTTACATCTAAAATGTAGCTCTCAAGTTGATTATCAAGTACCATAAATTCCAATGGAAAAAATTCAAAAGGGTAAAACTTTGCAAACTATAACAACTTTCTCTTATTAAACGAAGAGAATAAATAGCTTAGATCAAGAGATGTCATGCACAATAACAATTCCATATTTACCTCATTAAAATGGCTATTCAACTCTTAAAGTTGCATATTCATCACCATATAAAATAATTCAATACGATAATGGTGAAGATGTGTGATGTCTTAAGCATTGCGACATAATCTTCCTTAAACTATAAACAAGTCATCCATGTCTGCGATGATTATCTTATGTTTATCCCAAAACAAAGAAACTTTATTCATCAATAATTCTCATACATTATCTCTGTACCTGTGTAGACGTTACTTGGATCCCTTAACAAGAGCCATGACATTTATAATATCTTGATCTTTCTTTTGCATTGCTTGTGACAACTCATTTGTAATTCCTAAGACAGTCTTCATTAAGTGCAACTGAAATGCCAATTTAAAAGATTGGATGGCATCCAATAGATCACTTGCTTCGATGTTTTGCTTTGAAAGTGTGCCCTCCTTTGCAATAACCTCAACGACATCAATTACTAAGGAGAATAACAAAATCACACTCAAAAGTGTAGTATAATCTAAACTACAACGTGTGTCTTTTATTCTTTTCAATGTTGTGTCTTGATTCGAATCTCGCCTAATCATAATTTCACCACTGCAAATTCTTTCAATAACATTTTCAAACTATTTCTCTCAAAGAATATCCTTACATTTACATGAGGCCCCTCCAATATTTGACAAACCTGTAACTAGATAAAGAATGAACTAATCTTCTTATGTTTTTTTGGCAATTGATGCAAGTTTCAATTAAAGTTGATGAGCCAAGCAATGGACACAAAAAGCAGATTTATTCTCTAACACAATCAAACTTTTTAAACCATTGAATTCACCTTGCATATTGCTAACTCCATCATAACCTTGACCATGCAAACTCGACATACTCAATCAATGTTTGGCAAAACGAGACTCAAAAGATGCCTTAAATAACAAAGAGATAGTATCACCAACATACATAATGCCAAGAAAACACTTATTAATGCACTTTTTTCTCTCAATGTAACGCAAAGCAACTGTCATTTTTTCTTTTACTTATATGTCACGGGACTCATCAACTAAGATAGAGAATAGTTGATTTTAAACATTTTGCAAAATAGCATTTGTGGTCTCAACTATCATTGCATTCACAATATCTTTTTGAATTTTGAGTGCTATCATTTTGAGGTTTTCACGAGTATTTTTCAATGCAACTTTCTTGATGTCATCATTGTAGTCGGCAACAAAGTGGAGAATTTTAAGAAAATTTTATTGATTTTTCAATTCCTCTGATTCATCATGACCACAGAAAGCTAATTCTTGACATAAAAGAAACCTAACATAATCAATTGATACAGTCAAACAAGTATAATAATCAACTCAAGCTTGATTGGATTGAGTAAACAAACACACTTTAATAAGTTGGCTTGGTTTTATTAGATTTTCACAAGCCCTCAAACATTTAGTATGTGTGTTATTTTGGTCTCTAATATGCACTTCTAGTGTATTTTTTCTTTTCCAATCCATAAACCCCTGACCAACAAATGAATCACCACCCCCTTGGTCAACATGTTCAGGCTTAAAAAGATAACAACACAAATAATATACATAATCTTTTGTTTTGCTGTACTCCAACCAACTACTACATTCATTGAATGACATCAGGATAAATCTACGTCTTTCTTTTGAAGTTATCTCGAAGGAAAAGTATGATTTCAAGGTTGACAAGGGCATTCTTGCAAGTATGCTCTTCGAAATCTCTCTTTATCGTTAGCATCATACACATAAATGCTTTTTCTTAACCTGGGGTCTACTCGAAGGTCATCTACATTGATCTTTATACGGGGTAAGCCAATTGAAGAAACTTGTTTATTATTAGACCCTCGACAGTTTTGGGCATTCGATTCTTCCAGTGTTCTTTTCTTAAAGTATCTTTCCATACTTGTATAAAAATAAATTACAAGCAAATGTTTATAAATTTTAAGACAAGACAATAATTAATCCAAGAATTAAATAAAATAGTGTTTAATCCATCACTCATCAAAAAGAACAATCAAACACTATTGAATAAACATAACCCAAGCAAACACTATCTTTACATTAGCATAGAGAACAAACAAGAACAAAAGCTCCGTTAAAAAACTATAAGTGCCGAATCCAACATAACCATATACTATTGAATAAACTATTAGTGCAGAATTTATAGTAAATATGTTAATGATTCAACAAATGTGTGCATGTGCAAATGTATCACTAATTCAATAAATTCTACACATTTAAATATATCACAAATGTGGGCTTGTGCAAATAGATCACTAATGCAACAAATAAGGGCATTGAATCCTTACTAGTAAGAAGTACGGCCAAAAAAGTTTTACTCCATAATAACTTGTTGAACTTTTACAATTGGCCCTCCAATGATTTCTGTAAGTGAAATGTTTAGGAAGGCCTGGTTGAACTCTCAAACCAAGTTGACGAGCACAAACAATCTCCAAGAGAATAAGATAGTGAGAATACGTCAATCTTCTTTGGATCGATGGCACTCCGATAATTAAGTTAGCAATCTTAATCACAATTAATTGAACAAAAGACTCTAGCTTTAACTCTAGAAAATGTACCTTACACCTTAGTGGTATGGGGTATTTATAGGCTTCAGAATGTTATAATCCTATAGAGAATTGTACTCTATCTCCTTCTAGGAGACAATTACTTTTGGATATTGTTTAGTGCCCTAGTCCTTTTAGGAATAGACTCGCATATGCTAGACCGACTTGGTTTTTGCTAGATCTGAGTTATAATTACCATTATTGGGGCCACTATTTGGGTATTAATGAGTTTGAGCTTCTCTTAGTCCAGGTCGGCATCCTATTCTTAGTTGGGCCCGAACTATTGTATTTGGGCCTGGTTATTTTGACCAATAATTGCCCCCGAGCCCTAGTGCCTTACAACTATAAGCATGCGGTGCACGCCTAGTGCAGCCATTGAGTGCCTTTTAACAAGACATCACTATTGGGAAGCTCTATTCTACTGTTGTCATTTCACATTTTTCTACAGACGAAGGGTTTGCCTCTCCAGTCAAAGCAATTGAACGCTGATACTTCAAATACTCTACCTTTGCTCATCATTCAAAGAAATAAAATTCTCTATAAGTTTTTCTCTTTTATTCTTCTCTCTTTGCTCCCAAGTCAAAACCCTAAGATCCCCTGTCTGTTTTCCATGTTGAACAAGCTTAGGAACCTGTTCGATAGTCTAGCCATCGTTGCGGCCTTCAAACGCAGTTACAACTTGCCTGAAGGGGTAGAGATTAGGTTCATCGGGCCTAAGGATAACGGCTGGTTCTAAAATGAGGAAGGGACTCCCTTTCTTTAATTGTCATTGTAAAGGGTGGGCTTAGGTTCCCAGTGCACCCTTTCCTGACTGTAGTCCTAAACCACTATGTGATCTCTCCCATCCAACTCCAACCCAATTCTTTTAGGATAGTCATGGGAATGATTGAGTTGAATAAGCACCTGAACAAAAATTTAGGCCTCTATAAGTTTGATTACTAACTATAGAGTTTAGTGGCACTAAGTTGGACCAAAAGAGGTACTATTTTTGGGTTAGGAGTGCATCGAGAGAGTTGGTTCAGTTCCTCCCCAGTTCAGGGAAGGGGATTGACGGCGTTATTGTGAGGGTAAGCGAGCCATAGGAGTTCGGGAACATCCTAAAGGAGGTTTTCCCAATAATGAGATGCCCCAGAGTCCCGAAGACAATAGGTGGAACTCTGCCTCCTTTAACAGGTTTTTCTTTTCTTTTATCTCTACTTGCAATTGTCTTTGATGATTTTGACATCTTGTTTCTACTTTTTAAGTTGGCTTTGGTGTCAAAGACAAGGACATCGAGAAAGTTGGTGTTGATATCATTGCCCTCGACCAAGTCTAGGCATATAAGGGTGAGGATGAGTTGAGAGGAATTGGTCGGGCTGCTCACATACTACTGGGTTTCTCGATTCGATACCAGTCCTTCACGATAACTAATAGAGTACCGGTTGATGTGATTGCCACCCAGAAGGTGGAAGGAGGCCAATACCAACTTAAAGACTTTCTGACGATCCTGCTGTAACTTCTTGCTATTGAAGGTGGCATGGTACATCCACAGCTCCGTAATCTGGCGTCCGCCCTTAAGAGGAGCAACACAAGGAAGAGGAAGGGGGATGGAGAGAATGCATCCATTGACATTGCTGCTTTCGCTGTTGTTGCTTCTGCCACCGGTGCTTCTATGTTTATGGCGCCTCCTATTGTCATGGTCCAGCTGCTCCCACACAGTGATGGATTTAGTTGAGCCAATGGTACCTCAGAAGGCAAAAAAGAGGAGAAAATTAGTGAAGGCTGTCGAGGCTGAGGGTGCTTTATAGAAGACGACCTACCCTGAACAGGAAGACAAGGGCAAGGAGGAAGGGCTAGGGACTGAGGAGTTCGTGGTGCTGCTAAAGATTTATGGTTGTGCTATGACTTCTTGGTATTCCATCCTCCTCAGCGCTAATGTTGCTGTTGGGGCTCTCCAGGCTGTTGTACCGCTTGGCGATATCAAAGAACTGAGTGACACAGCCATTGAAGACATTTTGATGGGAGCAGCTCACACATCAATGGTGGTAAGGCATCCTCCCTTTGCTTTTTTTTGGTTGATTTTTTGCTGGGAATTTTATTGATGTCTTCTTCTGTTTGTTTCGATAAGGGAGCGATTCAGAGCTTGGAGGTCATACAGTGATTTTGTAGCCTGCAAGATTAGCATAAGAGCTCGCTGAAGAAACACAGCGAGCTGAAGAATCACTTCCATAACCGAGATCAGGACACTCGTACTCTGGAGATAGCGTTGAAGAATAGCTAAGTCGTCTTTGCTAAAACCCAAGCCTACTTTAAGAAGAAAGAGGAAGATTTCAGTGTGGTGACGGCTGAAGCTGCAGCTCTGAGGGCTCAGCTTGCCGAAGCTGAGAAGTCGGCATCTGAGGCAAAGGTAGGCTTGGTGGAAGCCACGATAAATCTGGAGAAGTTGGGATCCGATGCTGAGGCTGATGAAGACGAAAAAGAAGAGGTTTTTCCTGGAGTCAAGTCAACTAAAAATAACCTTACTGCTGATCTACCTTCAACGGAGACAATCCTTGCTACCGACCTGCCTCCAACAAAGACCAACCTTGCTGTCGACCTGCCTTCTACAGAGATGAACCTTGCTGCTAAAATTAACCTTGATGCTGACCTGCCTTCTATAGAGACTAACCTTACTGCTGACCCATCTTCATAGTTTTTCCCTTCTTTGTATTTTTGCTATTTTTCTTATAATTATGCCTGCGGGCAAGGCAACTATAGTCTGTACTTTATTTATTTATACAAGAAGTTTTTTTATCATCCCTGTTTTCATACTTGTTTTTACTTGAGCTAAGTATTATGACTCAGATTATTCTTGCCATACTTTTGCTAGTTATTGTAATTGATCTGAGTGAGTCCAGTTTTTAGCTATGACCTTTCTTTTTTAGCCAAATTATTCTCTGTGAGGAAGACTTAGTTTTCTTACTAAGTTTTTGATATTTCTTGGCCATTCTTGAATTGACCTACCAAACCTAGGCAGGAATAAGTTAAACACTTGTTTTTATTTTAAAAATTTTGGCCTTTATTGGCCTCCCTGCCCAAATTAGACAGAACCAAGTTGTTACACTTGGTTTTTATTTTAAAAAATCTTGACCTTTGTTGGCCGACCAGCCCAACTTGGACAGAATCAAGTTTTTATGCTTGGTTTTTATGATCTTCATTAGCCGACCTATCCAACTTGAGCAGGACCAAGTTTTTATGCTTGGTTTTTGTGACCTTCATTGGCCGACCTAACCAACTTGGACATAACTAAGTTTTTACGCTTGGTTTTTGTGATCTTCATTGGCCGACCTGCCCAACTTGGACAAGACCAAGTTTTTATGCTTGGTTTTTGTGACCTTCATTAGCTAACTTGCCTAACTTGGACAGGACCAAGTTTTTTACATTTGTTTTTTGTGACCTTCATTGGCTGACCTGCCCAACTTGGACATGACTAAGTTTTTTACACTTGGTTTGTGTGATCTTCATTGGCCGACCTGCCCAATTTGGACAGGACTAAGTTTTTACACTTGGTTTTTGTACTTGCTTTTGAAATGGAATCATATATATAGATTTGCTGAATGACCTCCAGTTTTATTGATAATGTGTAGTTTTTGAACAAAGTGTTGTTGTAGGCCATTACATCCTTTAAGAATAAGAGGACTTCTATTGGTAGAATTTTATGAGATTGTTTAGGTTCGAAGGTCAGGGTAGTTGTCCCCTTTTTTTGATAGTTTCTAGTCGGTATGCCCCCACGCCGACTTAAGACGCAATTCTGTAGGGACCTTCCCAGTTAGGGTCGAGCTTCCCATCTATTGGGTTCTTCATTAGCCCCAGTACCTTTCTTAGCACTAAATCCCCTAGTACCTTTCCTAGTCCCATCTATGGTTGTTGTAGGATCGGCTTAGCTGTAGATGATATCAGGTAAGTTTGAGTAGGGCAACCTCTCTTTTTTCTTCAACAAGGTCGAGATCCTTTGCTAAAGTCTAATAGTTAAGACCGGTGTCGAATGTTGCCGATCTAATGGTTGGAAGTCCGACCTCCAAGGGTATTACTGTCTCCACCCCATACACTATTGAGAAATGGGTTTCTCCAGTAGATCTCCTTGGAGTGGTTCTGTAAGACCATAAGATGTTGGACAGTTCTTCTACACATCTTCTCTTAGGTCTTTCTAGCCTCTTTTTTATCCCATTTAGCATAGTCTTGTTTGATATTTTGACTTGCCCGTTGCACTACAGATAGGCTGGCGTAGAATAGTAGTTTCTAATCCTAAGCTCGTTACAGAATCCTCTGAATATGTTACCGTTGAATTGGGTGCCGTCATCTAAAATTAGTGCACGGGGTATCCCAAATCTAGTGACGATGCTCCTCTATGCAAACCTTTTAGCATTAACTTCTCTAATGGTCGACAAAGGCTCTGCTTTCACCCACTTGATGAAGTAGTTTGTTGCTACTATGAGAAATCTCTTATTCCTTAGAGTTCAGGGCAACGCTCCGACTATGTCTAGCCCCCATTATGCAAAAGGCCAAGGGCTGGTAATAGTTGTGAGGTCCTCGGCAGGCTGGTGAATTATTGGCGAGAACTTCTAGCATTTCTCACATTTTAGCATATATTGGGCAGTATCTTTCTGCATATAGGGCCACTAGTAACCTTGTGAAATAGCTTAGTGGACGAAAGATCTTCCGCCAACGTGACTTCCAAAAATCCCTTCATGAATTTCAAACAAGATGCCCTGCACTTTGTTTGGGTGAACACAATGTAGGTAGGGACCAGTAAAAGATCTTCTATAAAGTTCCTTGGCGGGTGCTAGCCAGTATTTTAATGACTTGTGCCTGACTTTTTAGGCCTCGTTCTTGTCTTTCGGCAGCTCGTCCTTGTAAAGATAGGAGATGATCGGGTCCACTCAAGATGGTCCTAATTGTTCAATAGCCAAAGCTTACACTTCTTCTTAAAATATGCTCGGGCTAGGTAATGTCTCCATGTGAATTGTTCTCTTCGATTCTGACTTTAAGGCTACTATAAGCGTTGCCAAGGCATTGGTATGAGCATTGTTGTCATGGCCGATGTGATGGAATTTGTATTTATTGAATTTGTTGAGCAGCTCTTTTGCTTTTGCCAAGTACTCGCCATTCTGTCGTTCTTTGCCGCATATTCGCCCCTAATCTAATTAACCACCAACTGGGAATCTGAGTAGATAACTATCTCAGCAATCTTAAGCTCTATAGCTCGGTGTAGACCGGTTAGCATAGCCTCATATTCTGACTCATTATTTGAGGCAGTGAACTCCAGCTTTATGGCCAGCTTTAATGCCATATCGTCTGTCGTGATTAGGACTATGCCAGATCCTGCCCCCTTGTAATTGGCTGCTCCGTTGACTAAGAGCTTCCAATGATTAACAGTCTCCCATAGCTCCAAGGGGGGTCGTAAATCAATTGATCGGTATCAGGTGTTTGATTGGCTTCCTGTGGTAATTCAACAAAAAATTCAGCAAGTACTTGACCATTTACTGCTGATCTGGGTTAAAACTTGATGTCAAACTCTCCCAGTTCCACTGCCCATTTTGCTAATATGCCTGAGAAGTCTGCTCTTTAGAGGCGTGGCTTAAGCTGGTGATCCGTGAGAACGTTGATAGTATGGGCCCTAAAGTAGTGCACCAACTTGTGTGATGCCATTACTAATGCTAGTGCCTGTTTTTTCAATAGTAGATATCTGTTTTCTATCCCCAAAAGAGTTTTGCTGACATAGTAGATTGGCTTCTACTGTCTGTCTTGTTGACGAAGTAGGACGACACTCACTGTGTGCTCTAATACTGCTAGATAATGAAGAGCTTTTTATGTTTGAGCAGCGTTGAAAGCAGTGGTGGCTGAGCCAGATATCTCTTCAAGCCGACAAGAGCCTAGTCACAGTCAGGGTTCCAGCTAAATCGCTCTTGCTGTTTCAAATGTTAAAAAAATGGCCGGTACTTATCTAAAGATTGACTGATGAATCAGTTGAGGGCCGCTGTCATTCTAGTCAACTTATGGACTTCTCTAATGTTTTGCAGGGCCTAAATGTTTTAGATGGCACTAATCTGATACGGATCTACTTCAATCCCCCAGTACATGACCAAGAATCCAAGAAACTTACCCGAGTTTACACTGAATACACATTTAGAGGCATTCAGCCTCATCTTGTACTTTTTAAGGATGTCGAACACTCCCTTTAGATTGCCCGGGTGGAATCCACCGACCTTACTTTTGACTACTATATCATCAATGTATACTTCTACAGGGCTACCGATGTGCTCTTTGAATATTTTGGTGACCAATCTCTAGTAGGTAGCACCGACGTTCTTCAAACCAAAGGGTATGACTTTGTAACAGAAGATGCCCCTTGGGGTGATGAAGGCGGATTTCTCTGGTCATCTTTATAGAGTGGGATCCGGTAGTACCCGCGATAGGCATCTAGGAAGCTCATCCTTTCAAATCTGGTTGTCGCATCTACAAGCTGGTCAATCTTTGGAAAAGGGAAAGGGTCCTTGGGGCATGCTTTGTCCAGGTTAGTGAAGTCGACACAAACTCTCAACTTGTCGTTCTTCTTGTTCACCACCACTGTCTTGAAGAGCCAGCGTGGGTAGTAGACTTCCCTTATTGCCCTTGCTTTAAGGAGCCTATTAACCTCTTCGATCACTGCATCCATATGTTGAGTAGCTGCCCTTCTTCTCTTTTGGACCACAGGTCGGCTTTGTGGGTCTACATTAAGTCAGTGGTAGGCTACTTCTGGGTCCATTCCGGACATACTATAAAGTGTCCAAGCAAATATTTCAATGTACTGTGTTAATATATAAATCAACAATTTCTCCTCAGTTTTGGACAAAGAAGTGCTAAGCACGATGTACTTCTCGTCGTTATGCTGATCTATATGAACTTTCTTAAGGTCCTTAATGGCCTTGTTTTCTGGTAGTAGCTTGACATCATCCATTATGGGTGTATCCTCGTGGAGCTCCATCATTTGAACCTTACCAGCCTTTCCCTTTGTGGTGCATGTTATCAAGAAGCACTGCTTAGCTGCCACGTGGTTTCCTCTGATCTCTCCTATTTCTTTTAGGGTCGGGAAATGGATCAGCTGGTGGTAGGTAGACGGTATGACCTTCATGAGGTGCAACCATGTTCAACCCATGATTGTATTGTATGGGGAGGGCACACTGACCACTAGGAACTTTGTCTAAATAGTAATCCCTCTTGTAGTTACTGGGATCATTACCTTTCCCAGTAGCAGACCAGGTTTGTGCTGAATCCGATTAAGAGGTTCAAAGTTGGTTGGAGATCGGAATCCTTCAATCCCAATTTTTTAAAAAGGTCGTAATACATGATTTCGGAAAAGCTTCCTTGATCAACCAGCATTCTTTTCACATCACAATCCCCCACAACACTACTGCCGACCTTAGCCTTTTTGTTTGGAGGTTCCAACAGTATTACCTCCTTGAGATGCGTGGCCTTCTGGATCTCGGCCCGGTATTTGTGAGGGTCTATTAATGCTGACTCCGCCAATCCATAGAGGACATTAATTACCTAGGGGGTTCTATTCTGGCTTTCTTCTGCGGGATGGCTTCCTATTTTGTCTGATCAGCCTCCCGCTTCGTCTTTTCCTGGTCGATATACTGGTCAAGATGGCTAGCCTTCGCCAATTCCTTCAAGTGGTTCTTTAAATTTTGGTAGTTTTCTATCTGATGCACCTTTTCCCTGTTTTAATAGTAGAACTTCCACTAGTCTCGGGTAGTGGGGTCTCTTCCTAACTTTGGGGGCCATTTAAAGGACTTCTCTCGTATCTGAGGCAGAATCTTGTAAATCAGGTCCTTAAGGACCGCACCCTCTTTACTGTCTTTCTCCCTCGATTGTTATTATTCTCCTCATGTCTGAGCTTGTTACTCTCACGCCCATCTTTCTTCTCAGTTTTTTCGTCGATCTTTTCTAGTGCCGGCCGAGCAACATCTTCCTCCACCTATACATACTGTTCGATCCTTAGCATCAAGTCCTGTAGCCAAGCGACTGGTTTTTTCATGAGAGACTGCCTCTGTCGGTGCTCCCTGGGCAAGCCGATCATGAACTGTGCAACAACCAACTGCTCATTGCAATCCTTGATTTCATTGTAAGCCTCCTAGTAGCATCTTGCATAAACCCGTAATCCCTCATCATCCTTCTTCTGTAAGGTCAACAAGTAGTCCACCTCCTTAGGTTGCTTGTTGTTTGCTATGAATCGGCTGGTGAATAGCTCGGTAAGTTGTCTCCAGTTTGGAACTGATCTAGATAGCAGCCTGTCAAACCATCGTAGGGCTACCTCTCCTAGGCTTGATGGAAAAACTCGGCACATTACGGACTCATCTCTACTCTATAGTGCCATCATCTGTTTGTAGTGCCGAACATGGCTAATAAGATCAAACTTTCCATCGTAGGCAATAAATTTTGGTGGCGTAAATTTTCTCGGAGGTTGGTAGGCCTCAATCTCCTCTATAAAGGGAGTAGTCACAATCTAGTCAAGTGCTCTTTTGGCTATATCATGGATTGTTCATCCTTTAAGGTGTTTGTCCCTGTTGTCTAGCCGCTCATTCAGCCATTGGTCCTAGTCTTGTTGTTCTGGATCAGCCCTTGCAAGATCTAGTTTCAATGCTCGATTTCTCCCATGTTGTCAACCTTCCTAAGTCTGTGTAATGCCTAGTGCTGGAAACGTGGCTCCCAGTCACACGTGCGGTAGGGGGCCTTGTGTTTCTTGAATTCATCTTCCTCCTTCTACGCTAATCTGGAGATCTATCTGGTATTCGTCCATCTTTTTTGGTAATCGCCTCCTTCATATCTTTAACCGTTGACCTGAGGTGGGTGATCTCTTCGTCCCGTTGCCAGAGTTTCCGCTCGGCTTCTTGGGGTGATAAATTACTAGGCATATGTCCATTCGGGGGTGAAGGATTCAAGTTCCTGTGATAGTTCCTTCGGCAATTCGGATTTATGACATACTGTGGAGCCTATAGTATACCCTTCTGTCTTCCTTACTGGTTACCTCCAGGGACAAGTATCTCTGATTTGAGCAAACGACCTCCTGGGGTTCGTGTTGAATCATCGTGACGACTTGACAGGTAGGTGTCGTCATGGCTACGAGCATCATAGCTGTCTTTTAGCTCCCTGTCGATGGGATCGACTCCTCCTCTAAAAAAGCTGGTACTTATCATTGTTTAGATCTTCCCACAAATGATGCCAATTGTAAATGGGATTTTTAGGAAGGCCTAGTTAAACTCTTAAACCAAGTTGACGAGCACGAATAATCTGCAAGAGAAGAAGACAATGAGAATGTGTCGATGCTCTTTGGATCGATGGCACTCCAATGATTAAGTTAACAAGCTTAATCACAATGAATTAAACAAAAGACTCTAGCTTTAGCTCTAGAGAATGTACCTTACACCTTGGTGGTATGGGGTATTTATAGACTTCAGAATGCCACAATCCCATAGGGAATTATACTCTATCTCCTCCTAGGAGTCAATCACTTTTGAATATTGTTTAGTGTCCTAGTCCTTTTAAGAATGGACTCACGTATACTAGACCGACTTGGTCCTTATTGGATTTAAGCTCTAATTACCATTTTTAGGGCCACCATCTGGGCATTAGTGAGTTTGGGCTTCTCCTAGCTCAGGTCGGCATCCTGTTCTTAGTTGGGCCCGTCCTATTATATTTGGGCCTGGTTATTTTGATCCACGATTTCCTATAAAAAAATTAGTATGATTAGCAGTTCACAAAATATGGTAAAGCCATGAACTAGTTATAAGTTTAAAGTTTCTAGAAAATCTATGTACAAAATAAAATATGTGTGTGAGGCTTGCTTTTAAACTTCCAAATATAAAAAAAAAAATGGTAGCCATTATACTAATGAATTTGGATGTATCATGCTCTAATTTAATTAAACTACCAAGTGCCGATTTTTTTAAAATCACATTAAAAAATTATAACTTATTTTCCAAGAGAATCTTTACTGGTACATATGAATCACATGGGAAAAATTTTGATAATAGAAATCATTATCAATGATTTAATGATCATCAATGATTTAATGTTACATCATATAAAAAGTAATATTCATAAAGTGTTAACTGGTAACACGTGTGTCAAATTTGTGAAATAATAGAAGTCCATACTTGATTAAGTCATTATTACTAAATAACTATTTGAAAAAACCCACCTCTTTAAAATACTATAAAAGTTTCGAAATACAAGAGAAGTTAAATCTGAGATTCCAACTTTACAAAAGGAATTACCCATTATAACTTACAAGTCCTAGTCTGTGGACTATAGTCACGGCTCAGACCAACAATACAAGAAGAAGAAGAAGAAGAAGAAGAAGAAAAAGAAAAAAAAAAAAAAAAAGAGAAACACAAACAAGAAAAAGAGAACATCAAATATGAGAAAGTGATAAATGTAGAAGAAGACGAGGGAAAAAAAAAAATTGAAAGTGGTTGAGGTTGTTGGCTCGAATATGTAATCCGGGGGAGGGGGGATGAATTGAGTTTCTCAAAATTTATCACAGATAATGCAATAAAAAACTAATTAACTAATGGAACAGTAACCAAGTAATGAATGAACAATGCAAGCAAGCTATAAGGTGCAAGGAAGAAAAATAGAACACAAATGAACACCAAGATTTACCGAGGTTCAACCATAATATATGACCTATGTCCTTACCCCTAAGATCCCCTTAAAAGCTCTTTCACTATGCAAAATCCTTTACACAGCAGGTGTTAGTTGTCCAAGTGTCCAGCCCACTTTTTACAAGAGTTCTTCCCAAACTCTCAAAGACCCAAGTGATTTTTTTCAAACTTCACTCAATCTTACTAGTATTTTTACCAAGAATATTTAAACTCATAGGTTTTCAAACCCACTCAAGTGAAATAAATGAGATTTATACAATAAGTATCTCTCTCAAAAAGAGTAGATAAGTAGGTGTAAGCTCAGCAATAACCCCAATCACTTCAACAAAAAGAATATATTAGTTAAGGCTCAAGAATTTTAGCTTTAATCTTTGATTCAGCACATATACTCTTGGATTCTTGTGTACAAATGTTGTGGGATCTTGTATTTATAGCCTTGCATTGATTCTAGCCATTGGTGATGGCTGGGAGAGCATTTAATGCTTTTTTGACCTGACAGAACGTTAAAAAAACTAGCCATTGGGCTTAATGTGTCGACCCCTAATCTGAATGAGTCGACTTTTTTTGTTTTTGTGCCAGTGTCCTCAACTGTTTGTCCAAATAAATCAACCCCTAAGAAACATGCGTTGACTCTTTTTGACTTCCACCAAACTTTATCAAGGCTCTGTCCAAATGTGTTGACCCCTAAGAATCGAGGTGTCAAATCTTTTTGAACCTTCTTTAAGATTTTGCATTCTGGACAATGTGTCAACCCCTGAGAATAGATGGGTTTGATGTTCATACTTTGGTCTAATGCTACAGTCTCAATGTATCAACCCTTGGAATTCATAGGTTGACTCTTTTTACCCAGACTTCAACCTTTTGCCAGTCTTCTTCAATCTTCTTCAAAGTTTTTAAGCTCTTCAAGAATCATCCAAACAAGGCTTCCAAAGCTTGAAATGACTTCTCCAAAGCTTATTGATCTTTAAAAACACGTTTAATCTCTTCAAGATGGAATCAATCCATTTTAATCTCTCATTAAGTTCTTCAATCAATACAATTTCCATTCTTCCAAGACATCTTCAAAATCTTCAAGTAGAGCTTCCATGTGTTGTATAGTTTTTAGTAAATTTTCATCATCTTTGAGCACCTTCAATCTCTTCGAAATAAGATTATGAACATAATAAGGTTCTTCATCAACCAACCATCATACTTAACAACTTTCAATAAATTTGATAAGCTTTAAATACACAAGATTTTCAATATCTCCAATATATCAAACTTCAAGTCATAATCCTAATTGAAATTAAGGCATGCTATGATCTGCACACTAAGTAGAGTCATTAGATCCTTAACACAATAATTTGTTATCATCAAAATCAAGGCACGGAGTCAATAGAGGTCGTCGAGGGATGATCAAGGTCACGGTGGTTGGGCCATGGAGGTTTGGTCTTCCATTTTCTCTCTCTTGCACAGCTGCCGATTTTTATTGCAGCTGTTGTATAGAAAAAAGGTATGGGGTTGAGCCCTAATTTAATAAGGTCAAAATGGGTTTGGGTTAGGTAAAAAAAATTTTGAAAGGGGTATTGAGTTTGATTGATTAAAGTCTATTTTTAATTGGGTCTGGTTAAATTTTTTTTTTTTTAAAATTCAGTGGATGCGGCTAACGCTGCTTGGACACATATCAATCTATCACTGCACCTTAGCAGTTTTGGACTTCTTATGGAAGTGAAATTATAAGAATCATTTTGTAATCTATATCATTTAAAAGCACAATTAAGTAATTTGAATGTAACATATATATGTTTTCTAAACTTTAATAAGGAAGCACGTTGTGCTACACTAAAAGTTACTTACGTTGATAGATTGGCTGAACAAAATCAAAGACTATGCTTTAAGATTTAAATGGCATATCTTCTTTGAAAAAAATGTAGACTTTGAAAAAACCAAAATCTAGATGTGAGGCACTGTCAAAAAGATATATGAATTGGTTACTCAAACTCCTTACAATTTCTCTTTAACTGAGAAATCATTTCGTGACAACCATTTTGAAGATTAGTATAACCAAAAGTTAATTAAGTAAAGCTCATTTGATTAGATCTCAAAGAAAAGTGACTCTTATTCAAGCTATTGAAACTAATTTAACAGTAACTTGTAGGATAAAATAAAAAAAAAACCTATGAATTCATGAGTCGACAAGTAGGTGAGAGGAAAAATCTTAGATTTAGAATATAGTATGCCCTCAAAGCGAGAGAAGGTTATGAAGTTAGAACAAACTGAAGTTTGTTGCACTATTTTAAAACTCAATCAAAAAGTCCCTCATTTGAATATTCTATACAAGTTGATATTGATTTTCAAATAGCCAACATAGTTTTGACAGATGCAGAGATGAGATTAGATTGAGATCAATTTGGTAAAATAGTTTGTTTTGACACGACCAATAGGACAAATAGAGATTGTTGGCCTTTTGTACCATTTGTTAGAATGAATAATCATAAAAAAAAAAATGATGGTTTTTGGTACTGTTTGTTACATAATGAAACTATCGAATCTTTGACATGGATATTTCACGCTTTCCTTATGGTAATGTTTGAAAAGAAGTCAAAAACAATTCTTATAGATTAAGATTGATATATAGTTAAATATCTTTTGAATTTTTCTAGAAAACACATCACTATTTGCAGTCAGGGGAGATTATGTTAGATAAATATAATTTTAGAGAAAATTTATGTTTAGCAAAAAAAAAAATTTATGAAGAGAAGAAAATGGGCACTAGTATATGGTAGGCTTATATTTTATGTTGACATGAAAAACATATAAATGCAAGATTTAATGTGACTCTAAAAAACTATTTGAATTTCAGTTTAGATTTGTGGTGTTCTTTTTCACCATTTTGAAATAAATTTTGAAACAAAAAATCATGGAGAAAAAGGAAATGGGCACTCGTATTTAGTAGGCTTACATTTTTTACTAACATAAAAAGCACACGGTTAAGTGAGAATGTCACACCCTTCACCATTTTGAAAGGGTTTTAGATAATGTGAAATATAAGGAATTGGTTAGTACTAATAACATGATCTAAAAAATATCAATATTAAACATTGGTGCAATTTTATTGACAAATGCAAGAGAAGTGTTTAAAACAAAAATACTTGAATGATTTCAAGAATAATTTGAGAAACATGTAAAGTTTGTTATTAATAAATATGAGCAAAATGCATCAATGCTTCTTTACAAAATTTATATATTGAAAAACTCATGAACATGTAGTTACATTTAGCTCACTAGTTGCATGCAATTTGCGTTTGCAAGGAATTATTTGCCATGTGCTTAAGGTGCTTGGGCACCAAGATATAAAGCTTACCCTAACCAAATACATCTTAAAAAGGTATACAAAACACGCCGTAATTGGAAAATTAAGAGTATGCTCGAAGCACACTAAAGTTGAAGACTTAAAGCTAGCTACATTATGTTGTTACAAGGATTTATGCCGGGATGCAATTAATGTTTCTGCAAAGGCACTTGAAACTGAAGAAGATTATCAATTCCTTAAGGGTTGTATTATACAACTAGAAATTTTATACAAAAATCCTCACCATAATGACATGGATAGACACCTGGCAAGCCATGTCACATTTAAACTAAAAAAAAGTTATTTCTATCAGAATAAATGCCTCTCTCATTGAAACTTGAAGTTGAGGTCTAATAATTACTCTATCCACTTTGCTGGCATGAAACCCAATGTTCCCCTGCATCTACTCCGATGAGCAGAAAAATCGAATTTCTTCCCTTTGAAGCAAGATCTAATCTCATATTATCATCATGACACTAAGATCTAAAATTTCCTATAGTTCCGTAGTAATTGCTCTAACAACCAAAAGTTTTCCTTTGTGCAATACTTCAATTTTATGGTGACAATCTAATTCAAAAGTAAAGATATTGAAGAGAGATTTACATATTAATTAAAACCTTACATGGAATAAAAAGGGAAAAAAATAAAAAGTACTGTTGAAATCCCAAGCTTATGGCATATATGTATCTTGTTGTGATCTGAATTTATTTTTTATTTGAATATCGCTACAAAAACTTTCCAGATAAGGCCATGACTAGATCCCAATTGTTGTTTGCAATACAAAGTATGAATAACTGTGTGAAAATGTTCAGGAAAAAGAATACAAAGGGCAACGATGGTAGAGATTTTGTAGGGTTAATGCATTTTGACGGTTTATGGGTCATAATCTTGAAAGGTTACTACATTTTTTGCTATTTGTGGGCAATGATGGCTATTCATTTCGGTGTGCAAGAGTGTTGTCGGTGAAACAGAAAAGCCGGAACTGAAATGGAAAAGCAGAAGGGTATTTTTGTCTATTTAACTTTGCTATGTGGGCTACTATGTCAGACACACACCTCATTCTGGTTAAATTTTATGCATAAATTTTCTAAAGGAATTACATTTTTCATTCCTTAAAGGTCACTTTGAAGAAGTAATAAAAGTGATAATAAAAGTTTGAATCTTTTAACTTATAAGAAGTTAAACGAAGACAACATAAATTATATCTAGATAAAAGGATTAAAAAGGAAAAATGTGATATTCATGGTGGGTCATGACTAAAGAGTGGCTTACATGTTAATTTTAGAAGAAAATTAAACAAAAGTGCAAAACCAACCTCACCAACCACCACAACTCTTACCAACAAAGTCCTCTCTCATTGCCGGATATCTGGAATGATTCATCACAAAGTAATACTCCGCAAGTTAAACTTTTTTGTGTTAATACTTCTATATATTACTTTATGAATGATTTTTGTTTCATTTAATAAATTTATATTCTTTTATAAATAATGTTAAGATTGAAATTAGTTGTCAAAGTTCTTTGGTTTTGAATACCTATCATCTCCTAATATGGTATTAGGTTAAGAATATCTTTCATCAATTTATCAACCTTCCCACATATATATTAACCAATAACACATAAGTATGTCAAATATTATAAGTGGTTGAAGTTCTCCAATTCTTGCTTATTGATTATATTTAATGAGAAAATACTATTTATCTTTTGATATTTGTGTTTGTTGTTAGATTTTAACTTTTCATTTGTAGGCAATTGTACATGGAAAGCAACATTTGTCCAGTCACTCACTCCTTGTTGTTGTTGTTGATTAAAGGTTGATCTCTATGTTGATTTTGATGATAATAAAATCATATCATTGTTATCTAAATATCTTTAAAAGGCCCAATAACTTATCCAAAGACTCAAGTATTCAATGAAGTGCTGACACATCCAAGAAATTTAGACAAACTTGAAGACAAAAGTATAGTCTAAACCGTGATAATTCTTGATGAAGATTATAGAAGCATTGGAAGCTGTTGTCGACATTGTTCAATGTAAGTGTCGACACTTTGTTAAAGACCCAAGTTTATCAGATTATGTTCAGGACTTTGTCAACATATTAATATGGTTGACACATTGAGCACTATCTTCTTTAAAAGGCATAAGCAACATAAGTGTCCACACGAAGTTATTGCTGACACACTTAACCAATTTGCAAAATTAAAAAAATATAGCTTGTGATATGGTGGACACCTTAAATTATGGTTGATACATTGGAGTTAAATTTGGAAGATTTGAAGGAAGTGTTGACCACTTACATCAACACTTACATTGAGACCTATTTTTGAACATCTTGTTGAGCTCGGACTGCATTTAATGCATTTCTAATTACTTCCAATGGTTGAAACTTATGAGAAACTATATATGTATATAATCTTCAACACATTAATGGATATTAAGACAACAAGAGACAAGATCTATCATTGTGCAAACTTTCAAACTCATTTACTTCGCTTGTTACTTTAAAAAAGTTACTATTATAAGCTATAAATTTGCTTATCTACTATGTTTGGGAGTGATTCAATGTAACCAGTACTCATTTATTGTATTTGAGCGAGGAGTGAATCCTTATAATTCTTTGTATAGACTTGAGAGTTTGAAGTGCACTTATCAAAACACTTTGAGAGGTTTAAACCTTGTAAGATGGTTGAGCTCATGCTGGAACTTAAACAGTTGTGTGAGAATTTTATATAGTGGAAGAAGCTTTCGAGAGGATCTTAGAAAAGAGGATGTAGACCACATATTGTGAATGAACCTATATAAATCTTTGTGTCTTTCTCCTTATGCTATATTTTTAACTATTTACATCTCATTATCTTGTTTTCTGTATATACATATTATATATATATATATATATATATATTGTATTTGATTACTGTTTTATTATATTATTAGGTGTTAATTCATGCAATGCAGGGGGAGTAATGCTTATCCAAATTTACAATAGAAATGTTATAAGTAATTAATTCTAAATCTAAAATAATTAAGAATATAAAATAAATTAAAACTCCTTAGAGTGTTAATATTATTCATGGATGAAAAATATAAAACATGTAAGTATAGCAGCCTCACTTGATGAATAAATTTGTTATTCAAATTTTAATCATTTAAGGAATAGCAACTATTTGAATTGGATTCAATTACTTTTTGATTTGTTCTCTCTTCTACTATAGTAATTCTTTAGATAGGATTTAATTGTTTTATACGTATAACTGAGTGGTTGAAGTTGTAATTGATAACTTTTTAAGTAATACTCAATTGTTTATGTATATCTCTTACAAAATTAATAATATGAATTAAATAATTGAACAAATTCTATAGTTACCTAACCAATTGCTCTTGTGACGTAATATTTTAAAAGTATCAGAGCACATAAAGCACTACGTAGGAGAGAGATAAAATATAAGGATAATCACAACTTATATATATATATATATGTATGTATTGTTGTTATTGCTCTAAAGTTTGAAAATTTTAAGAGTTGCTATTTTGGGCCAATAGTTGCAAGTAGCTAACTTTATATTTTGGTAATTTTTCATTATACTGATGTATATATTCCATTTGATTGTTGTTCCATTGGAGTATTGTTATTATTGTTTTAAAGTTTGAAAAACCCAATTCACCCCTATTGGGTTGCTATTTTAGGCCAATAGTTGCAAGTATCTAAGTTTATATTTTGGTAATTTTTCATTGTACTTATGTAATGGTTACTTTTGTAACATTGTTCTTTTGTCATATTCTTAGGTACATACGTGATAGATCATGAAAATCATATTGCTTATTCCAATGAACTGGCATAAACTATTTTTGTAAGATGAGAAAAATTTAGCATATATACATACAAATTTTTTATATGTAAATTTACTTTAATAGTTCTTCGATAATGTAGTGGCATTAATTTTAGCATTTAATTTTATTTTTGTCACTTAATTGAAGAAGCTTGATACTGCAATATTTCTCTTACAACAACTGATTTCATGTTCAGAGAAAAAGAAATAGAGCAGCTAATGCTCTTAGGTAGGATGAATATTGATTTGGGCCGAGGGCGGATATGGATGAAGGATGTTTCTCTTACTATTTTGTCTCTAATTTCTGCTATGCATAGCTGCTAGTCTGTTGTATCTCTTGCTTTTAGTTGTAGAACTTTTGGCAGATCTTATGCCTTGTCGCATAAAAAAAAAAAACAACGAGATGTGTTGTTAGCAAAATATTCATGTAAGAAAACTTATTTCTTACCTAGATTTTTGTAAATTTTTTTTTTTTTTACGGGTGTTAGATTGAACCACAATTAAAAGTCACTCAAATTGACTATTAATTGCAAAAATACAAATTGAGTAGAGGAGTAAACTCTTTTTATATAATCAATTAAAAGAGTGTTTTCATTCAAGTCTAATATCAATTACATATATACAAAATTATTTTTTTTTCAAAAAAATCAACAAATACATTCAAGTTTGATCTATTTGATAGCATCACTCCATTGGCTAATTGCATCAGTCTATTAAGTTATCGTGAGATCTCTTTCCTCCATCATAATCCTAACATTTGAAGCATTACTTAATTGGCCAACTAGAGAGGATGTATATACTTTACAACACGATATAGTTCCTAGAATTAGATAGTTTCAGAGCATACAATCTCTGACGCCTTTCTTGACAAAAACAAAGGAAATCAATAACCTCATTGGGTGCCATACTCATCTCTTATCTCATCCTACAGAGTGTATTCAATCATTTGCCCATATGATCTCTCTGTAAAAATCTCAAAATCAAAGAATTCGAAGAGACCAAATTCTCACTGGGCATTCCTAAAATAAAATCAAATATTTCTGTAAAAATAGTAGCACACAATGACAAAGAAACGTCAATCTACCAACAATGGTGATGACATAGGAAATTTAAGCCTTGTTTAAAATTTTATATCAATTGGAAAAATATAGAAAAGAGGAGGAGAAACTTCTTTTGATGAAAGAGACTGAAAAAACTTAATAGATAACACAAAGAAAGAGAAAAATGATCTATCGAGAAGAGGATAAGTCAGACTTGAAAGGGCTCTTTAACATTTAGAATCTATTACAAAGGACATTTTTAAAGGTTACCACGTGATGATTTTTTATTGGAACATCTCGTCTACCTAAGCAACACCCTTCTTGACAGTAACAAAGCCACTCAAGTTTTGATATGATTTGAATAGCTAATTAAAGTCAACAAAGTTATGCTAAGATGTTTGGTAGTAAAAACACAACACTTAGTTTTTGCAGTATTGTGTGCAATGGTTATTTGCTTCATTATCGATATATGTTGATGTGCATTTGTACCATACTAAAGAAAGTAATGCCAAGCTTTAGTTCGTGATCTTAAATCCACTATGTGATTAGACATTATTGATTATAAAGTTGACACACATTTTGATTTGAGGATTGAATTTTGATTAAACATGTTTTTGTCTAGTTATAGAAAGTATGAAATTCATACTTTTCTCACAATTTTACTATCTTGTACAATCAAACAAAGTATACTTAACATGTACTATAAGAGCGCATATTAGCTTTTTTGACTTAATTATTTTTGCCAAAATAGATAGAGATTCTTTGTTCTTATGAATCTTTGGCAGTTGGTGAAGATGTGATCCCCTTTCTGTTTAGACTATTAGGGCCTTCAAAAGATGAGTTTCAAATTGCGCTTTTGCATTTGTAGTTACATTTACATCAAATAGATTTCAACGTCAAAGATGCATCTCTTGTAGGGATGTAAATTTGGCCCAAGGCTCCTGGGCCGCCCGAGTTTATTGGGCCAAAGCCCGACGTAGGCCTAGCTCGGTCTAAGCCCAACTCACTATGGGCAGGCTTGGGCTTTACTTTTAGTCGTTCGAGCCCGACCCAAGCCTGGCCTATCCAAAAAACCCGACTCTAAGATCGCCTAAAAGCCCGCCCACATTATAAATTTATAAGTAAAAGCGTATTTTTGTATAATTAATAGTTTATATAGATTTATATTAATTAATACTTTATAAGTTTAATCATTTAATTATTTATATATTTTTGTATAATCTTTATAAGTTTGACCCAGTTTTTAATTTAGTTGAATCATTATTGATTATTAATTACTAATTAAAAATGTATGTCATATGTATTCAATAGTTTATATAAGTTTACATTAACCAAAACTTTATAAATTTAATCATTTATATTTGTTTGTATAATTTTCATAAGTTGACTAATTCTCTAATTTAGTTTTAACCATTAATGATTACTATTTATTAATTATTAATTTAAAAAATTAAAATTTTAAAAAAAATGACCAAGCCCACCCAAAAGCCTGTTGGTCTGCCCAAAAGTCTAAGTCCGAAACCCAAGCTCAAGGTCTAAGCCTTAGGTCTGTGGGCTGGGCTTGGGCCTAGCATTTTTAATTTTGATCCGACTCAAAATTTGACGAGAGTCCGTAAAATTCGACCCGAGCCCGGTGGAACACTAGGCGAGCCAACCTAATTGACATGCCTAATCTCTCATCTATCTATTTCTCTCTCCAAAAGGCGACGTTGGAAGAAAGAAACAGTTTATTCAGAAAAAAAAAAAACTCACAGGTTAGAGTGAGGTGGATGCCTCCGAGCCCTTGGATTTAGTTTTTGACATGTGGCTTATTAAGAGAGTAAGTTTAGAGGGAAACGAAGGATTAATTCTGAGATTATTTTGTACTAACAGTGAACTTAATTAAGAAAAGAAAAAAAAGGTATGATTTATATTTGTTTAATTAATCAATACTTTATAAGTTTAATCATTATATTTGTTTGTATGATTTTCATAAATTGACTAATTTCCTAATTTAGTTTTAGTCATTAGTGATTATTATTTATTAATTATTAATTTATAAAATTAAAATTAAAAAAAAAATGATCAAGTCCGTCCAAAAGTCCAAGCTCGAAACCCAAGCTCAAGGCTTGCGCCCAAACCCACCCTTAGGTCTGTGATTTTCAATTTTAATTCGATTAGAAATTTGGCAAGAGTCCGTAAAGCTCAGTCCAAGTTCAATGGACCATTGCTCGGGTCATGTCAAGCTGGGCCGACCAATTTACATGCCTAACCTCCCGTCTATCTATTTCTCTCACTAAAAGACGACGTTGGAAGGAAGAAGCAATTTATTCAAAAAACAAGAAAAAGAAAACTGACAGGTTAAAGTGAGGTAGATGCCTCAAAGCCTTTGGATTTAATTTTTGACATGTGGCTTATTAAGCAAGTGAGTTTAGATGGAAATGAAGATTAAAAGCTCAACTTCTCAAATTAAACCAAATAAATTCCTTGTCTCAATTAAGTTTGCTGTTAGGACAAAATAATCTCAGAATCAATTATTGTGCGCGCAATTGGTCCGAGTATCCGACCATTAAAAAAAAAAAAAAAGTACAAAATAACGAAAACGGAATTTGGAATTAAGTTCGATGTTAGTACAAAATATTCTCAGGATTAATTGTTGGGTACGCATGCTAGCCTTAAGAAAAGAAAAAGAAAAAGAAGAGTACGAAGTAACGAAACGGGATTTGGATTGAAGTCTTTTTTGTTCCTTTCGTTTCCCTTTTTCCAGCGAGATTTGATTCCAAGCACTAGTGACCCTCTTGCCTACACATTCCGCATCCCTCGCGTCTCACTACCCTCAGGAGGGTTTGGAGACATCGTTCTGACTCTCGGTGCGAGGGTTTATTTTCCTCTCCTCCAACGAATTGTCATTTTTTCCCTTCAGAATGAGGTAAACATTTGCCTTCTCATTTTCATTTAATTCCCGTGTCCTCAAATTAGTTGATTTTCTTAACAAATTTCATGATCTTTTAGAACAGTTTCGGATGGACTCGGCAGTCCATCCTGTGATTTTTTTGTATATTTTTTTTGGTCTTTCAAAGTTTTGTTCCCATCAGTTCATTTGAAACTGAGACGACACTTTATTTACTGATTTTGAAAACAAAATTACAAACAGTGAAGACATGAAATATAAATGATCCTATTTTGTTGCTTGTATCCTTTGAAATCAGTAAATTTTTAGTATTAATAATTACATTTGCTTAGCTTAAGCTTGTTATGGGGTTTTATACAGGAATTCAATGTCCATTTTATCTTTTTAATTTTGGAACAAATACGTACATACAGAAATTAGTACATACATACCTGGTACCACATTTAAGTATATACATGTATGTATGTTGCTATTGATACTGGTATTTGCATACATACTTGCAATTGTTATGTATGTATGTTGCTATTGATACTGGTGTTTGCATACATACTTGCAATTGTTATGTATGTATGTACGTATATATGTATGTATGCGTATGTGTTTATATTCCTCTTCATTTTATTTTTTCCATGTCAAATAACCAAAATTGTAGTGAAGTAATTAATAGTTTAGTGAGAAAATTTTATTGGATTGACCTTTTCTGATTTGATGCAGTCGCCATCCTGAGGTTCTTTGGGCTCAGCGCTCTGATAAGGTTTACCTGACTATTGCTTTACCTGATGCAAGAGATGTTTCGATAAAATGTGAGCCTCAGGGTATGTTTAGTTTCTCTGCTGTGGGTGTCCAGGGCGAATCATTTGACTTCACTTTGGAACTTTATGGGAAAATAGTACCTGAGGTGAGCTCCTTTATGACTTCTCATTCCTTATTTGTACATGCATGCCTGTGCGTTTTTGCCTGCGTATTTATGTGTGTTGGTGGATTAAAAAAACTAAATGTAATAAATTGGGGTTTAAGGATAGATGTGAGCTTTTTCGCCCGATGTTAATCCATATGATAGTTTTCAGTAATTCCTCAACGTTTAGAAGTATGATATCATATATTTCAGGATTAACTGTTATGCTTAAAGGAGCAGCAATGAAATGCTTATCACTGAGAGCTTCAAAATTTGATGCCTTGTAGAGAGTAGAAGTATCAGGGCTGTGTTGGATAAAATTTTAAATTTGACTTCAGCTATTGTTTTGTCACTTTCGAAATTGGAATCAATTATTACTTTTTGTACCAAAGATATTGATAAAAATTAAGTTTTTGCCTGAATCACCTTTGGTATTACTTAGCAAATCAACATGTTTAACATCTAAGGGGCTGTTTGGTTGCAACATGCTTTCTGTTTTTTAGTAAAAGAAAACAGAAAACATGTTTCTGTTTTATCTTCTTAAAATTGAAAACATGCAACATGGCACACAAAGTTGTTGTGTTAAAAAATGAAAACATGTTTGATTATTTAGAAATATTCTGATTTTCTGTTTTTCTGAGCTCAAAATGCCATCATATACTTTTGTCCCGGACAATGGGGCTTTGAACTACTAGGGCACTGTTTTATAAACTTAAACAATTTGCGTCAAAACTGCTAAGCCCAAGCTCCTGTCTCATCAATATTTATGACCATGCTACCCATATATATGTGATGTTACCAAAATAAATAAAGGTGCCTTGCAAAAATCAAGCCTAGCAAAGCTTACACACACACTACTAGATTGGTGCCCAAAACTCATGCATCACTCACACCCAAGGCCTCACTACATCACACACAAGTAAAGCCTTACAACATTAAGAGGTTGTGTCCAACACGCTGTGGCAAAACCCTCATATTAGATTGGTGCCTAGCACATCTCCAACACTGCTCACAGTACCCTCTAAAATAGCTAGTCAAAATATACTTCAAAGTTATATTATATATTTTAGCTAGCTACTCTTTAATACATACTCCAACACTGCTTTCTATTTTAGCTAGCCACTTCATTATAAAACCTAATCCAGAAAAATAGGACAAAAAGAAGAGAGAGAAAGAGATTGCGGAAATTATACTATTTTATGTGTAGAGAGCACTTTTGGCTCTCTATCTTTGGAGTGCCAAAGCAAGGCTCTCAAAAATAGTGACCCATATAAAGAATTTATTGGACCATTTTGGAGGTTTAACTCTCTAAAACAGCTAACAGGTCCATTTTAGAGAGCCTGTTTGGAGATGCTCTGAGGCCCTCACGCACACTTATCCTCACTCTAGGAGACACAAATAAGGGTCAATGGATGCTGCAGGTGATGGCGGCATCAAGACACATCTACAAAGGGGAAGAGGATTTCAAAGATCAACGCCTGCTCAGGATGGACCCAAGCTCCACTAGAGAGAGAGAGAGAGAGAGAGAGAGGGGGGGGGGGGGGGGGGGGGTTTGAGGAGAAGAGGGAAAGCAAGAAGAGAGAGATTACATTGCTTGCTTGAGGCTTTGTGTGTGTGCATGTGTGTGTGTGAGAGAGAGAGAGAGAGAGAGAGAGAGAGAGAGAGAGAGAGAGAGAGAGAGAGAGAGAGGGGCCTTGAGGAGAAGAGGGAAAGAAAGAAGAGAGAGATTACATTGCTTGCTTGAGGCTTTGTGTGTGGGCATGTTTGAGAGACAGAGATAGAGAGAGAGCAACATTCAAATCAGATGGAAATACTTATAGGGTCTTATATTTTTTTTCCTGCAAGGTTCAATCCCTGGATTTGTCTCCTGCCTTTTAGAAGTCACCTTATCTCTGTGTTTTGTGATCTTTCCAAAATAAGCGGAAACACTTTTCTTTGGTTTCATTATGGGGATATTTTGTTTTCTCCAAAATTATGAAAAGGAGAACGTAGTGCCAAACGCTATCTTGTGTTTTTGTTTTCAGAATTTAGGAAAGAAAAATAACCGAAAACAAAACATGAACCAAATGAGCCGTAAGCTTTTCACTCTGAAATGGATGTTCTGCCACCCCGGCTCTCTTAGTTGCATCACAGTAACTTGAAGGTTTGACATGTAAGACATGAAGAATTTCTTTGTTCCACTAGGATTTACATTGCATTTAATGACAAACTGAGGATCACAGTACTGAAGTGCCAAAAGTGCAGAGGAAACTGTCATCACTTCTTGTGTGTTGCTTTAGAGATTACTCGAGTCCTATTGTTTTATCTAACAAGTCCATTAGCAGTGCAGTAGAATTTTTGTGTTTCTTTAGCCTAATCTATCTCTGCAGCGCTAAATTTGTCTAAAAATACGGTATCACCAATCAAAACATTGAAGTTTTTCGTTTGCAGTCAGGTGTTGTAGTCTTCATCAGAAGTTAAAATGTGATGTAACTTAGCCAAAAAAAGAAAGAAAGGAACATTAAGTTAAATTGTGATGCTGAAATTCTTGAGGCTTTAATAATGGATGAACCATGAACACAAGACTACTATGGGGCCTTGGGGATAATATTTGTCAATAATTTATGTGTGATCACAGGTACCAGATAGTAATATCTCATTTTTACCACATATTATAATTACTTTTCTAGTCATTATGTTCTCTGTTAGTAGCTTGAGAAAACTTCTCCTGCACTTCAAAGCAATCTTGTTAGCTACTTAGCTGTTTCTTTTGAAGGTTTTAGATCACATCAAGTCCCTTTTGTCATGGCCATTTACTTTATATGGATTCGTTATATAGTTCCATATCCACCCCCTGGCACATAATTGCAATCTTAATATCAATTCCTGATAATTTGGGAGTGTACCATAAGGAGATAAATCTTGTTGATAGATATCTCTGTATTCTGAAAAGCTAATTTTGGGAATTTTAGAGAAATATTATTTAAACAGGTCTAGAATGATGTGGCAGGGACATATTTGAAGTTAGAAGATACGTTGATACGTTTATTTTGAAGTTGAACTTATATCAGCGATGTCATTATGTGCAAAGAATTTGTCTGTATGGGATTATTCAAATTTCTATCAGAGAAGCTCAAAACTGATCCTTTGGAAGTGTATGTTTGGAAGCAGAAGCAAAAAAGAGAGGTTATTTTTCAATAGTAACAGAAGAACACATAGTTATTAGAATTGAACCGGATATCAACCCGGTGCCTTCACCGGTTCACGATTTATTGGTTCAACCGGTGGTTCAACCGGTTCAACGGTTGTTATAACATATAGCTTATTTATAAAAGTAATGCCTTATATAATAGAACTGGAAGGAAGAAAGCATAAAGAGAGGCAGCCTAGTGGTCGTTTGGCCCACTTACTACTTTAGTGTGCTGGGTTCGATCCTCCTCAGCGTTGCTTTTTAAAATTTATGAAATTTTCCTTGTTACCGTTGCAACCTTGACTCAAGGGGTTGGTGACGTGCCCGGTTAATTAGTCAACCAATACACAAGCTTGAACCGAACCACCAAACCCTCTAGTTCCTGGTTCAACCGGTTGAATCGGCCAGTCCGGTTCGGTTCTGATAACTGTGGAAGAACAATTGCTTTTGAAAGCAAACATTTTACGCTACTACTAACCAAATTACCACCACAGCCATTTCAATTATAGTTGCTACCTACAGCACCTGGCTGTAGGGCTGGCAAATCAATTGAACAGAGCTGAGTATTGGTGTTTTCATACTCATCTTGATTAAGTTGAAGGGGTATTCAGGCTTGACTCAAACCTGTGATGAGCCTATACTATGTTAGGGCTTGGCTCTCCATCATCCAGCTGAACTCAAGCTTGGCTTGTTTGAAATGGTATAGATGAACATACAAGACTAGGTAAGAATGTAAGAAGGAACAAAGAAGCAACAACTTGTATTTCAAACACTAATCCAAACATAAATTTATAGGTCTTTTGTGACTTTTGTCTCGTACCCTAGGAAAAATTAAACTAAAATATATGTAATTCTCTTTGAAAGCCATAGAACACAACCTAAGAAGCATGAACACTTCTAACAAGATGCCATATCCATGTTGGACATCGTGTCAGATGTTGTCTTGACACATGTCAGACACGTGTTCAAATGTGTCTTCTTATTTTTAATTTTTTAGAACACATTTTGGACACTGAAGAGGCATACATGTCTATTGCTTAAACACACATGAAATATGTTGCAAGTTTGAAGATTTAGCTTGAGGTCCAATTGTAAAATAAAAACAATGTGGATTTATACATAATTTAATATTTAAGCTAGAAAATACAGGATTTTTAATTTCAATTAGTTGTTATCTTGCAATTTTTCCATTATATTTTTTGAGTAAAATGATATGTAAATTATATATTTTTGCGTCCCCATCGTATTGTCCTACATTTTTTAAAATTGCTATGTCGTGTCTGTGTCGCATGTCCATATTCGTGCTTTTCAGAACACAACCCTAAAATACAGAAATGAAAACTCTCATCCACGGATCCATACAAATTAGGGTTACAATAAACTTTTATGGAGATTAACATAGAAGCTCTTCAGAAAATCATTGTTACTCACCTTCCGTCTATCATCCTCTTAATTTTGAAGTCCCTATGAATACCCCAACCTGGCCATTGCTAATTTCACCACCATTGCTCATTGCAAGCAAATCTACTCATCGCCTTCTGTTGTCTTCAGCGGGAACATGTACACATGCTTTCAAGTATGAAATGTTTGCTAAACTCTTGGACAATTGGGATTCTATTTATTTTCTCTATTGAAAAGGAAACAATAACTGCATAGCCTTTTTTTTGATTTTATTAATTTTCTTTTTAAGGAGTATTTTCGAGAATCATAACTCAATGTTGCTTCTTTCAGCAAATTTCTTTTGGTGATTAAAGAATTAATTTAGGTTACACAACCTGGAATACAAAAATGGCAACTCCATGGATACATAGAAACTCTTCAGAAAATCTGCTATTCCCCTTCTGTATATGCTAGAATCCTCTTAATTTTGATGTCCCTATGAATAGACCAGCTTGACCACTGTTACTGCCAATTTCACCACCACCCTTGCTTGCCACGACCAAATCTACCTGCCCACGCTTTGTTGTTTTTAGTGGGAATAAGTACACATGCTTTGAAGTATTTACTGAAGTAAAATGTGATTATAAAAACATTTTACATGTAAAGATATGTTGAGAATAAATGTTTTATTTGTCAAAAGTGTACAAGTTGTAATTTTTATTTTCAAAATTTTATCTAATATACAGTCTTTTAATTTCCTATTGGATTCCTTCATTGAGGCCTGCCCATCCAATTATATAAAATATTAAGCTATCATATAGAGTATCTTATATTCTTAACTACCCTTTGTTTGTTTGTTTGTTTTTTTTTTTTTTTTTTTTTGTTTTTTTGCTTTTTCTTCTTGTTTCTCTTCTTCTTTTTTTTTTTTTTTTTTTGGTTTGTTGCCCCATTGTATGGGGAGGCTATAAAATGCAATAGCTGATTCTACAAACAAATAGTCCAGTTAAGTTCATGTGTAGGTGTTTTCCTCCATGGTGTCCCTTGGAGATTTCAAATCTTTTGTGATGGTGTCCCGCTCTGTTTGTACATATAAGCAGAAGGTCCGTGTTGACTGTTAATTGCCTCCTTATTCATTGTCAGATGCCCTGATAGTAGAGAGTTCGCCATCCAGGAGGCACTAGGGGAGGAGAGAGGGGGGAAGATGAGAAAGAGGATGCTTAGTCTTTGTCTTTGTTAACATAGCTGAAGATTATTTGGAGGGATGGAGGAGCTTTTGTTTAAGGGCAAGAGTAGATTTATGATTGTATAGTTGGGTTTGGGGATGGTCAATTCCACCCTTGAGCAATTTTTGGATTATGTAGAGCCTTCTGAAACTTGAGGTGATGTCAAATTTTCATTTGTTTTCATTGAGGTGGCTGAAACGTTTCTGTTTCCTAAGGGCTCGAAAAGAAATACTACTGGAATAACGAACTCTATTGTTCCATCAAAACACATAGGAACATAGAAAAATGTACCAAAATACAATGCTAACCGAAACAATAAGGCGTGCCAATACAAATTTAGAACTTTTCATAAATGTTGTACAATTTTTATTGATAAAAATGCAAAAGATTGTAATTTACTATATTAATATTTGTCGCTTATAAATGTTTCCGAAACATCTCGAAACATTCTGATCCGTGCCAATCGAAACATCGCACTGAAACGAAAATTTGATCATTGTGTGATGTATAGGGCGGGTTGGGTATCCTCGTTTAAGTTTACTTCTTGTGTTGAGGTATAGGGCTGTTTGGGCCATTTGGCTTGTATTTTGTGTTTTTGTCTTTTATATGGCGACATACCGTTTAATGTCTTTGGATAACTATAAGTATCCCCCTGAAAGAAAATAAGAAAAAAAAAAGTGGCCTCATTGTTTTGGAACTTCAGTATTCATGACATTAGCTTTCTTAGTTGTGCATGCTTTAAACATTCTTTGGGTTTAAACTTTTAAGAGGACTAGTTTTTTTCCTTTTTGTAATGCTTCGAGTGCTCTTTTCTATGGTGCAGGGCTGTAAATCTGATGTGGGTTTAAGGAATATACTTTGCTCAATTCAGAAGGAGCAGAAGGGTTGGTGGAAAAGACTATTGAAGTCAGAAGAAAAGCCTGCACCATATATGAAGGTTGATTGGAACAAATGGTGCGATGAGGATGATGAAGAGTCAACTAGTTGTAAGTTCATATGACATCTTATTGGTGTACACATGTTCTGCCTTTCTCTTATGTGTTGAAGTTTGGAACTGGGACAATTTCTATGAACTTATATTGTAGGTATATCATATACTAAGTTCTATTTTGCCTTCTCTCTTATGTCAGTGAACTTATGGGTTGGGTCCTGCTCCTATGTGATTGTTTCCTTGGTTACTTTATCCTGTCATTGAATTCTGTGAAACCATGATATTCGTGTGCTGCTTTATTTATTGACATAGTTTAATACTTAACTTCATGTATTTCTAGTTTTCCTACATACAGTAACACAGTTTGCTTGATATAACACATAACCTGTGTTTATTATTTGCCTTTTACTGCATATATAAAAAACAAAAAAAAATGCTTTTAACTGCATTTAATGTTAAGAAAACAACTGTTTCTTGGATGTTTGTTGTGTTTGTATGTTCTTTATCTCTGTCATTGGGAACATCGTGCCGAACTGTTACAACTTTGTGGGACTAAACCTGTTCCATATTCTCTTACTTCATCAAATAGAGAGACATCTCAATATACTACATGATCCTCATCCAATGGCCTTTATGTTCTATAAAAGAATGTCAAAAACACTCATGGGATTGGCTCGTGTATTCAAAAAACCCATTGGCAAATTTATCTATTTCTCAAACCTTAAAACATCACCATTTCTACCATATTGGTCTCACGAAAAAAAGATAAAAACACATTTGGAAATCAATTTTTATTACTTGCTATAACCACAGGCCACTTTTTCTTAAAGAAAATATTCATAAAAATTCCATGCTTAATGTTTTGATTTTGAGAAACAAGTATGCTAAAAATATTACCACATGCCACTTTTTTTTTTTTTTTTTTAAAAAGAAAATATTTAGAAAAGTTCCAATGTTATGATTTACAATTGATTTGCCGTTGATGCCAATTTCTCACCCGACCAGGACAAGCTTAGTAGGGGTAATTTTCTCCAGATTATTGTCAGAACGGAATACATTTACTTAGAATGAGGAATGAATTTTAGGATTGTTATACTGTCTAATATCTATATAGACGTGTGATCTAAGAAGCACATAAACAGACACAGGCATAGATACGGACACAGATACGGACACGACAATTTTCAAAAAGTTAGGACAACGACACGGTAAAGAAATATATTTTTACACGTTTTTATGTGTAATGTATATGAATGTAACATCCACAAGTCATCAAAAATTGTCCTATACGTGTCCAATATGTGTCTTAGATGCGTTCAATACGTGTCCTAGATGTGACTAATATGTGTCCCTGATTATTGCAGGAGTGTCCTAGACATGTCTATTGAAAAATAAATAACAAAAATTCAAGACACGCCATTGGCGTGTTCAACACGTAGGTGTGTCCAAGGAGTGTGTGTCCGACATATGTCGGACACGGGTACGGCATCCTAAACGGAGTGTCCGTGCTTCCTAGTGTGTGATGTGTCCATATAATCAAAATTCCATCCAATAATGAGATAAGACTTTATTTATGAAATCAATTTCCAATAATTTGTGATTTTGTCCAATAGAATTAAATGAGTTTAGGTACTTGAACTAATATCAGCACTCCATCTTCCTAAGTGATCAATCAAGTCTGATACTTGAAGAAAACCAAACCAACCCTAAGTTACTGTTCATGGGTACTGTTTGCAGTACCCATAACGCCCCTAATATCTTGTGTTTTCATTCTCAAAACTCTACCCTTTTGTTAACCCATACAAACTCTTAAAACTGCTATATTTTTTACTAACATTTTAGTCACAAAACTCAATGAAAAACAGCCACAAAAGCTAATTTCTAGTGCATCATGTTAATATTCGACTACTTGGAGAGTTTTTCCCACACATCCTACATCACTGGTACATTTTTTTTAACTAGTTTGTTGAGTTACAGAGCATTACTTTTTCCTTATTTCTTTCATTTTCCTCCCCCCTCCTGAGTTCAATCTCGTGCACCAGCCTTAACCAAATGATGAATGTTGATGCTATAACTAACTCAACATGTTCCATTGAATTTGCACATGCATTAACATGACAGAAAGTTTCAGGCAAGTGTTGATATGATTATCAAGAAAATAGCTCAAAGAATGAACCAAGGTTGGTTCTTTGTTAGGTACTGGTTGCATTAAGGGTATGGGTACTGTAGCTGTTTGCAGAAGGTTTTTTTTTTGGTTGGGGGAGTGAGTTGTGCTGGGTTGGTCTGGACCAATGTGAATTGTTTTGAGATTTCAATGAGTAAACCAAAGTTACAGAAGGGGGCAGGGTTTAGCAATTGAAGAGACATCTTTATACCAAGTCGTTTAAAGTTATCCCCGTCTTATCTATTTGTAATGGCTAACACTTTGAACCAAACTAATCTGCTGAGATCTTGTATGTATGTAATGGAATCAGTCAAATGATTGGTCTCTATGAAATTTTTTTCGTACTAATGTGGAGTCAGACATTTCAAAAGTAAATTGGCCAAGTACCCTGCATGATACCCTCCACGCACACAAGAACATTTCATCATTTTATGTACCTGTACATTGCAATTATTTTGCATTCTATCCTGCAGCTTGCCCCTGCATCACAAAAAGCAATTTCCTCTGTTACCTAGTCCAGAAGAAAAATAATTTCCCAAAACAAAAGTCTAGCAGAAAATAGTACCATCTGAAGTGCCATCTTGATTGCCTCTCCTCTACCATGGACATTGAGGTTAATTCTCTTTTCATGTATTTTGATTATTGAATTTAGATAGTTCTCTTGTTTTCTGGTGGGAAATCACACATTCAATATCTATACCTGTTTCGTAGTTATTTGACTACATGTTAGTACCGTGATCATATTCGCAATAGTTCTTTTCTTTTGTCACTCATAATGGTCTTAATCGTATACTGGCTAAGCTTTTCTTAAATGTTTGCCTTACGGTGTAATTCAGAATTGACTTTCTTTTTTGGTTCAACAATAGAATAATCCCAGACTGAACCTGCCTCGCGATGCCTCTAGATCCATTCCTGAATAGCTGTCACTGATGCACAATCCAACTGAAGAGCAATTTATTTCTTCTATTTTGTTTTTCTTTCAAATTTACTGCAATTGGTGACTATGATCCTATTGCTTCTACAGCAAGCTATTGTGACTGACCTTTTTCCTAAAGAGATTCTATAAATGAATAAGAATGAGGATTTAACAGTTCTAGGTGTGTTTCACCATAAATAATAATTGTAGCAATAGTTCTGCGTGAGATGATTGATGATAACATTATTCATAATGTGCTTAGTTTTATTGGTCAGTGGATTTGACTTGAAGATTTGTATTTTTTTCAGCTGATCTTGCCTCTGATGATGATGTAGCGGTAATTTGTTACCCCTGCTAAATTTCTTCAATGTAGGATAATTAAGACTTATCATTTGATTTCTTCATATGACCTTTGCTCTGTTGGCAGTACACTGGTCAAGATGATGGGAGTAGTGATGAAGAAGGAATGCTCTGTGAGTTTCAAATTTCCATCTCTTCATTCAAACTGTTGTATTCACTTGCTTTGAATATTTCATTTCATAGATACACACTATTTTAGCTTTCCCCACCTGGCAGCAACACGGCGTTTCTAATTATTTCTAAATCTATGCACCTATTTTCTGCAGACAATTTATTGTTATACTTACCAATGTCATCTTATGGAACAGAGATTTTCATTCGAAAAACCACCACCACTACTTGAAAAGTCTCAGTTTTTTCAATTTGATTTAAAAGGGGGAGAAAAATGAAACAGATGACTCAGGACTTCCTCCCTCGTCTCTCTTACTTTTTGTTCTGTGTGTGTGTGTGTGTGTGTGTCTGTGTTTGTGTTGACTGTGATTAGCAGAGTCTTGGACAATATTATAACTCAAGCATTCTTTTAATTGATTACAAGTTATGATTTCTTTTTTTACTTTTGTGGCCTTGATATATTTGTTACTACTATCTGTGTGTTGTCTTTAGGTTTCTTGTAGCAGCTTTTCCTCTCTTAATCAACAAAAACTTTCTTTTTTGAAGTCCTACTTCTGTCGTTGCTCAATGGAACATGCAATTTTGAAAGGGTTATAAATTTATGATGTCAATCACCTTTTTTATGCATTGCAGATCTTCCTGACTTGGAGAAAGCCAGAGGAAATTAGCAACAGATCGAGCACTAGCAAGCAACCTGAAACGTATCAACGAGTACTAGCAAGCAACCTGAAACGTATCAATTTACCTAACTAGATTTCCGTATTGTGGCATCATTGTCCTCTGGGTACTGTACATAAATTGAATCTAATCATTTCGAACTCATACTTGAGATAGTAAAGGCTTAGCTACGATTTTTCAAAGGTATGGCATCCTTCTTGGCTGCATAACATGAATATCTGGTTAAATGCTAGGTTAAATGGACTCTTCAAAATGCGTGAAGTACCTGTGTTTGGACACTTGACAATCTGGTAAAGGTATGAGATTTGTCCGACATGTGTAGTTGAACATGTACCCAATAAGTATGTATAAATAGTCTCAGTTTAGTATTAACTATGCTTAAGGTTTTTATTTTATGCATAACATGCTCTATATTAGATTGTAAATACCATTTTACCCTAAGGAAATAAAAAAAAAAAATAAAAAATATGATATATAAACATGTTATCATTGGACATGAGAATTAGATAAATTCACACTTAAACGCATGTACACATGCGTGCAACTCAATTCCTATACCCGAGTCCAAATAAAATATATTTAATGCATGTGAATGTACTCTGGTCTGCATATTGTGAGGACATCTATTGGAAGTTTGATTCACTATCATGCATCCTCCAAGAAATTATTCCATTGACAATTGTGTGCCTGTGGAAGTTTGCTCAATGTACTGTTGTGTTCTCCTGAGAAAGCAACTGAGAGCTTTTGGTTGACCAACAATTGTAGGTTTGCTTAACCTCTTCAATTTCATCCAGATTATAGTGTAATAAATGTCATCTGCAAATTAGCAGATATATGACTGGTTGTGAACAAATATTGGTATTGTGTGATCTTTTTGAAGGGTTTCTCTTGTTCTGATCTGTTTTGTATTTGAAATTCAGAATTAAAACTTTCTTACAGATGACCATTAATCAAGGGAAAGAAAAGCAAATTTAACAGTTAAATATTGTTTTTATTTGAAATTCTTCCAATTTTGTGCCCGCCACCCCACCCACCCCCCCTTCTTTTTTCATGACAACCAAACAATGGAAAATCTTTTCCTTTCGTTCATGGCGTCAAGTGCAAGTGTTTTGGCAAACAGGAACGTGCTTGGACAAAGTTGTTAATCTGATGAATAAGCTTCCTTTATGTTCTACAAATTCAAGTAGCTTTTCGGCTTCAAAAAGTTTCAAACTTGATCTTTGGAAAGGGGTTTCCTGGAATTGCATATTGGGTGTGGTACTCGACTTACAACAAGACATATAGCTATCCAATTTCATGAAAAATATTGTCATCAGAGAGCTTACAATTGATTGCACTCACAGGCATGTTCCAAAATGATTTTTTGTTTTGTTTTGCCTATGTTTAGGCACTAATTCTGTTTCTTCGCTTTTGAACTAGCTTCTATATACTACCCCTGGCCTGCAAGATAGGGAGGCCTAACCGGGTTTACGGTTAAGGTAATCCTTGGCCGAACGAACGCAACAAATAGGATGCGGTGACTCTCATAACAAAAAATTGAATGCATAATGAGTTTATGCTATGTTTGGTACCTTTGTAATGTGAATGGCCATTCCAGCTGCTTATTCCCGTTCCCAGACTTGGTTTAGCAATTTAATGTTTGGTTCAACAAACCTATGTTGGCATGGCCATTGCACTTCCCAAAGATTTCAAGTTACTTGCCGAAGGATTCAAGTTACTTGAGCTCAACTTTAAAAGATTAGCTTGAAAATTAAAAAAATTAAATTTGAACATATTTTTAAGTTTATTAAAATTTTTAAACCAAACTTAGACAACCCAGCTCGTTTACAACCTTAACCCTTATTACCAACAGAGTAGTAAAATTTGAAGTATTAAATTTAATTTGAAACCCAAAAAAAGGAGACGTCAATAAAATTCAAAATATCTTCCCTCTCAACAATCTCTTACAGGGATTACAGAATGGCATGCATCTATATCACGTGAATGCCAATTTACTCTGCACCATACTATCTGTGCTTCATAAACACTAGAGAAAGAGGGCTACCAACACGACAAAAGAGGCTAGAACAAACGAAACTAACTATTCTAAATATAGCTCAGCTGCTTAAAATTAGGTATGGCTATCGGGAACCTTGTCCACAACTTCAACAGGAGTGACCAGAATCGAGTCCCACCATTCCTTTAACCGTCTGTTCCCCTGTTCATTTTCCAATCGCTTCCCCAGCTTTGATGTCGATATGAAGCAATACAATTCAAGTGCCACGAGGATATATTTTAAAGCAACCACAGCTAATACAATTGCCAATCCAGTCAAAGCCATCATTACCGTATCCGTGTGCTGCAATCGAGAAATCAAAAAAAATTGAAGTGGAATTTTCTTTTCTGATACAAAATAGAAATAGAAATAGAAATAATAAATTGCAGCAAAGTCGAGATAAAGCATAAAAAAAAAAAAAGAGAGATATTGTGAGTACCTTGGGGGCGTTACCGAGTAATATTGACCAGATTTTTAATATCGAAATGTTTGCCAACTGCACCATTTCATGTGCAGTTTTCAATCCCTGTTGTGCGGATACTATGCTCTCGATTGTTGACTTGTCGGAGGCAGTGCATACAACAATCTTCTTGCATTTGTCTCCATTTCTTTTTAGTCTTGCCTGAAGCATCTTTGCCACCACCCATAACAAGCAAGCTGCTAGTGCCTTGCCAACCCACTCCCTACATCACCAGCACAATTTATATTAACGACGTTCAAGCACTAAAAGTTCTCCTCCAATCTTGGGCGAAATGTAAGAATAGATACTGTAAAACAACTCACTTGTAGATGACCAGTAGAGATGTGGCAATAAAAATGGCAGTGGTTGCAGGTCTTTCCCACATAAGGATTTCTTGAAACCAAGATACCATATCTTTAAGTGGCTTCATCAGCTCCTACACAACCAAATCATGCGGGAAAAAATACACCAAGGGAATTACTTGTCTGGTCGAAGACAAGCAGGTATTTCATACACTAAGCAGGAAAGCAAAGGAGCCCGAAATATGTCATGATAACCAGTTTTTTGTTTTTTTGTTTTTAAACAAGTAACACGATCAACATTCCAACTACTCGTCCAAACCAATCACGACATCCCACCTCATGATCATAAGAAGGGCATTGCCACCATCTGGCCAAAAGAGGAATAATTGCGAAATTCACTAGTTACACTATTGTGTGAAATGACAACAAAGTGCTCCATAATGTGCGGTAGTCTATTATGATTTGACTGGAGAATGAAACATGCAAAGACATAATTGAGCTTCTAGCCCTCAGAGAAACGTATATCCCAGAATCTTACCATGAGAACAAGAACACTGTCGCTTATTCCTTCTTCTTTTACCTCCTCAGCAGTAGCTTTGGCAATCTCAATTTCTTTGGCTTCCTGTCTGACTTGATTGATGGCACTGTCCAAAGACGACAGATTTTCGGCTTGACTGCATATCTTTTCCCCATCCCTTTCTTCTACCTCTATATTCGAGACAACAGGTTTGGAGACATTCATAAACCTTAAAATAGAGCTAGCGCTACATGGGTGCCCCAGATCAATCTTCTTCAAACCCTCAGCAAGCTCCTCGAGCACATAGTCCCCCTTGGGCAACTCATCAAACAGCGCAAAAATAAAGAAACTTTTAGGATCAGGAGGCGATATGATTAGCATTTCTCTAGCAGCATGGAGCCTTATAACTCCTAAAATGGTCCTAGCATGCGTCTCCCACTTTTGGGTCGGGGATTCCACCTTGTATTTTGATAAAAACTTGTGCAATAACATAACCTCCTTGATGAGAGCAAGCCAAAGGTCGCGCCTTGTGGAGCTTGTTAACTCGGGGAATTCCAGCACAACGGGCTCTTGCCTAGAAAATATTCAAGCAAGTGCTAGTTTTTTCAATAATTACCACTTACTCTCCGAAGGTAACATAATCTTGACCTAACTACAAGCTTGCCAATTCAGCATGCTAATAAGGGCATGTATTATAAGACATCCATATAACCTAAGCACGCTGATAAGATGTCCCTTGCCTCATCGCAATGAATATAATAGCCGTAGTAGCAAAGTAGCCCTACTGATTGTATATCTAAGTACCTATTCAACGAGAGAATATTTACTGATATGATAAGCACAACAACAACAATTATTTCTATACACGAGTAGGTATGCTTACAACTCGGCGGACTCATAGACTATAGCCTTGTCAAAAAGGGGAGCACCCCATGGGCCTGTGGCTGCTGGCTTCACACTCTGTTCAATGTCCTCTGAAAGGTCAAGTTTGATTGCATCTTCATACGATAGGACTCCCGCCGCCTCAAAGTAGAGAGCATAGTTGGTTAGTGTGAGCCTACCTAGAAATTCCACCTTCGGGATGAGGATAGTACAAGTGACAATTGCTGGAATAAATAAATCAAGAGGCTAAAATTTTATTGAAAGACTTAAATGTAGCTTGATCAAAGAAGATTGTAAGACAAACCAGGCCAACTTGTTCCTCCAATATGACGCACTACCCTCTGTGTGTTAACCGTCCCCTCAACATGCAGTATAAACTCATCGTCTGCTAGTTCCACACGTTTTGGCGATGCTTGTTTTTGTAAGCGTTTCATGCATCTGATCAATGTTCACTAGAGCAAATTAATAGAAGTCATTGCAAAATACACGCAGAACATATAGGCATATTTTCTTTCAATTACAGCACTCCTGCAAGGCAATGAAGGTGACAAAAGGGATTAGTTTCATCTGAAACCAAAAGGTCTCGAGCATCATTATTGAAATGGCCCTGACAAATCATCTTAATGGAGAACTAGGGAGAGTATCTTTTTCTTTTGGCAAGTCTCAGTAAGGCTACTATGCCAGCCATAATCCATTTGACATTTAGAAAGTCTCAGTAAAGCTACAATGTCAGCCATTTGAGAGAGAGAGAGAGAGAGAGAGAGAGGAGAGAGGAGAGAGAGAGAGAGAGAGAGAGAGAAGGTTCTATGGGAACTAACACTGCATTGCCATACTCTTCATGAAAACAGAAGCTTCTAGTTGTTTCATTCTATCTAGAGGAAGCATTCATTTGCCGGTCCAAACGTCCAAGTGCCACACGCCAACTTAAGATAAGAGATTGGATGTATGAAAAGGCTTCAATCTAGCATAGTATTTCATATCAAGCCAATTAACTGCACTAAATTCTTGTTCAACCACATTCAAACCTGAAAATTGGGTTTAAAAGTGCCAATTTTTTGTCATTTAGGTGCTAGATAGGTCTCCCTCCTCCCCAATCTGAAACCAATTCCTTTATGCCCTTTTTCTTTTATTTCCATCACTATTTTATCTACTAAATGCAGAGTGGTTCTTATCAAGGCATTGTAAAGGGTAAATGTACTCTTTTGAGTAATAACCAATAGAGCAAAAGTAAATTGGTATAATTACTTGTCAATTTCTTTCAAGTATTTATCATAAGTAGGGAAGAAGAGCCGGTATGCTGTCGGTGCGGTCAGAGTTTCAAAAGTGAATCTCCCATTAACCATATCCGCAGCTGATGGAACTAGTGTTCCCAACCACACAAATGCATCTTCTCCGATGCTCGGCCCATCATCAACCTACCAATACAGCCTATCGTTAGCGCAAACAAAAAGGAAGTAGTTGTGAGTGACAATATAACTATGAAAGCAACTATATCACTATTTTATATAATGAAATTAAATTACCTTCATTATCTATATTCTGTGCAATGAATCATTCTGTATAAATTGTACTACTTTTCGTTCAGTATTTTTTGGAGGAAAAGGCTAATCTTCTGTTTAAGCATTGATTACTTCAAAGTAGGGCCAGATGACTATAGGACATGAGGAACTTACAAGGAGTGGCAAGAGATCTGAATAAAAGAGAGGGATCTCATCTTGTTCTGGGGTTGCACTCATAGGCAGTTTCCTTTCCTCTTTCTCCTTTCCTACACTTTCCTGCAAAACAAAGAGTATGGATATACAAAGAAGTGTAGTTGCAAGTCAACCCCTATAACAAAACAGAACAGAGAAACTTACTCCAAATTGCAATGGAAACCCAAGTGAATTTTCATTATTTCTTATGGCATCATTGTGCTTAGCAATGATAAAGCAAATTTATGCAAAGCTTTAACTACAGATCCTAGACTTCCAAAAATTAAAAAAAAAAATAGAAAGGAAAAAAAGAAAAAGTGCACTTTGAACCACTTTTCCCTCATTATGAGACAGCTAAGGAACCAGCTAGGTGGTCTGTTCAGTGGATCACATCAAACTGTCGAATTTCTATAACAATTTCGCTGATACTCAAACAAATAGGGCTCAAAACTTCCACAACTCACATTCTGCAAACACTAAAGTAGCTCCAATCCAACAAATATCTTGGTAAACTTTGAAGAAAATACAGTTAAAGGCCTCATTTGTTGATACCATAAATGCATAAACTTACATCTCTCTCTAACAGCTTAAGCTTTTAGATAAGTTGATTGTTCACAATTTAATACCTTAGCAAGCAAAGGTCCTGTGTTCTGATCTTTCTCTTACTCTTTTAAGTTTAAAGATGATTGTCAACAATTTAACTTGTTATCAGAGCAGGAAAGTTTTTGCCTTAGTAACTCTTTACATTAACCATTTTGGCATACCCCATTGTTGGACTACATTTTCATTCCATACCATTTTGCCATACCCCATTGTTAGACTACATAATCATACCATGCAGGGGCAGATCCAGAATTTTTGTCAAGTGAGGGTAGAATTTATGTAGAATTATATACAAAATTGTTTTGTAATTGGCAATTAAAAAAAGTTAAAAATAAAAAACTTGGAATATAACGGGAATTGTATTTTAGTAATTTACATGGAATAGTGAATGGGTATAACATTTTAATTTGATATGTATTTTAATATTGGAATACAATGCTGTGATTTGAGATTTTGAATTTGGGGGAAATGTATTGTTTACTAGAACAAACAATGAGAAGTTAGTCAATTTCAGTGGGGGCATTAGTGGGGGCCATGCTGTGCGTTTACAACCTAGAGTCAAATAAATCCAAACAAATAGAGAGATTTGAAAATTTTAGGGGGGCAAGTGCCCCCACACATCCCCATGTGAATCCGTCCTTGATTCCATGCATGTTGTACACATGCCAATATCATGCATTCTTAGGACAAGAAAGAAGAAAAACTATATTTAGACAACCTTATTTTTCTTCCCACGAAAGAATAATTCTATAACATATCCTTAATGAGAGCAATAGTACACAAGAAAAGAGAAGAAAGACCCATTATCTTCATTGAAAAGGACACTCACTTATTTGCACCGGCATCCTACTTTGATGAAGATCAGGACTTCACTTTCAGCAAACATTTTATCTCTAATAGTATTACAAAAAGTTATTCTTCAACTTCATTAGCTTCATTCACAAACAGCCATCCTCCAACCCTTGTAGAATCTAAATTTTTCAGTAAATCTCGTTATTTCTTTTTCCACACACTACGGAACCATGAGACCATTTTGATGTGTGTTCAGCCGAGTAATGCATGACTTAGCATTTCCACTGTAAGTGCATCGTAGTTGTTACATCTTAAACTGGAACTATCCTCACTTGAACATTCTGGCATGGCAAACTTGTGAGATTGCCTCGGTCTTCTTAACCCATTATCCTAATAGCATAAGATTTTGGAGCAAATTCCTCTCTCATCCTATCTTAGTTTTTCGATGCCTGATGCAAGCTTTTGCTGAACAGACAAACTATTCTCTTGTAAGATAATCAGTACCTAAATGTGCTAAGTGGCCAGCTATGAGCTATCACCTTAAGCTACTTTTTTTTTCCCCTTCCTTTTATGCCTCTCTGCTTTTGCTCCCCACCCTGGGCTTGCACGGGCATGGCTGACTCCTTACACTCAAACCTTGAAGCTATAATACCAACTGTGAAGTCCAATAGGGTAACTAAGTTCCGAAAGTAGACTTAGTTCATATAGTATGTGGCAACTGAAGGGATCAAGTGCAAGAATAACCCAATAACATGGAGGGATGAAAATGAATAACTGAAAAGCTACCACAACATTATAGAGACAATTATGTAGTTTGGCACTTGACCTATATCATGCACGAGAGAAAATCCCTTAGAAAGAATTACAAAAGAGGCCACTCTTTGCAGCTACAAACCCGCCAATTCTGTCCTATTAGTAGCTTATCGCCTTATCTACTTTGTTAAGCTCTCATGACACAGTGATGATGTTGGCTATAAGCGCATACACCTCATGGGCTTGCATCAATAGTTGGAAATGAATTTAGAGAACAGGGAACACCACCCTCCTAGGGACTTATCACTAGCTAGAGAAGTAACAAACTCTTTTTTTTTTTTTTTTGGCTAACCGGGTGTCCAGGTCAGCTTACGTGCACCTCGACTAATTCCGAGATCTGTGTAGTTCCTGTTCGACACAAACCAAGTCATTACCTGGCCAATGGTCTTGGGAGAACTCTTGCACTTGGTAAGAGTCGAACCCCTGATCTCCCTTTGACAGGCTATGAGTTCTAGTCAACTGAGCTACCTAGTTGGTTAGAGAAGCAATAAACTACATTGATTAAAATCTCTCTGAAATACTTTCCCTAGACCAGTAACAGAGAAAAAAAGCCGTGTTCATTCAGTTTTCACGATGCATGACACCATCCATCGCAGGTGTGCAAGTAAACATACTTTCACTAGTTAATTGAAGAAAGCACAAAATTTTTTGACTCTTTCGAAATTAGGCTGATGCTATCCTATGTAACTATCATGTGCAAATTCATGTACTTTTGAGTTATTTAAAGGAGCAAAAAGTACGTTAATATTTTAGAGATGGGACTACGCACGCACCATATGTGACTCTTCATCATCAGAGCTAGGCATCTCCCAAGCGAGCATCATATCGAAAGTGATGCGGCTAAATGACCCATTATTGATCATTCCTTCTATGTCGCAACATATGACAGGAAGAGCCTTTGAGCAGCAGAACTCCACTAATTTCCTCGCATACTCTCCTGTTTCGGGCTTCCACGACGTTTCAAATTCTTCTACCAATGTATCAACCGATGTATCTAGCTTCCTGGAACCATTAGAATTTCCCAAACAGTATTATGTTATGGTCAGGAAAAAGATTGTAAATAAAAAAACAGAGATTATCTATGCCCTTAATTATTTAACTAAGCAATATGTTGTGTGCCTCAGAGATTGGACTTCAGTTCTTCAAACTGGTATGCCATCTTCAATCAATTTAAATTCTAACATGTTATACCCTCATACAAAGGATTCACTAAAGTATACATACATATATATATATATATATCCCTAAACAAACTATATATATATATAGGCATATATATAAATATAAATACATTATAGTGGGCCATCACAAGTTAATTTGGAGGTGTAACCTAAATCCTGGTCCTATGTTCAACCCCAGAGCTGATTTAAATTTGAGTTCTGTCAAGATAGGTTTCTACCCCCCCAAAATCTAAGTAAACAAATGAAAGAAAATAGGGTAGAAGAAAATGAGACTCACTGTGAGCCTTCTAATTTAATGCAATCAAGCACAGTGGACTTGACTCAACCTGATTATTAACATACAGTAATCGGTTATGAGAAACTTCTTGTGCAGTAATTTGGGACCAACCTCTCATAACTGTAAATGGATACACTAAAACTGTATTAATAAAAAAAAAGGGCCCAAATAAACATATATCTTCAAATCAACAGACCAATTTCAAACCCCATGTTGAAGAAATACCATCCATGGATACTATGATAATCAAATATCAGATTTTCTAGGAAGTATGCCCTCACATAGGCTTGGAATATATATGTGTATATATATATATATATAGAGAGAGAGAGAGAGTACTCACTGGGCACATCTATGAAGGACGTCGTTGGCAATGGCGGAGAGATGCTTCTTCTTCATCATGGTGTTGATTAGAGTTATCGTTATCCCTGGTGTCGAGTATAGGGGGAGGGGAGAGTCAGAGCTCCTCCTTATACGAAGGCTTTTAGGTATTTTGTTTGAGACTCTGCCACGTGGAAGCCATGCAGCCAGTGTTGCATGCCCACTAATGACTCCTACGTCAACGAGTGTAATTCAGTGACGCTGCAGGGAACATATCTCTCTATTATGTGTTTCGGTCGGACAGATCAGGCCGCTATCCAGTCCTAGTTGGAACTAGAAATCTTCTAGAATAGAGTTGTGACCGATTATCAAATTTCAAAACTAACAATTTTTCATAATATGTTTGAAGAATTATATATATTAACAATGTATTCTAACTTGTTTTGAATTTAATTTAAAAGTTTTAATGATGTAACTCTTTGACAGTCATTGATCACTTAGTGTTATTAAACTGAAGATCTTCATCTGCTGTTAAAACTTAAAAGTGATTGGGTCCTTAAAGAACCTTTACATTGTGTTTGGAGACATATTTCATTATAATTGAAAACATATTTCATTAAAAATAATTGAAAACATATTTTATTATTAAATGAGATTTGAGAGGGAAAAAAATAATTGAAAACTATGTTTGGAACGAAATTTCATTAAAGACTTAAGAGATTTGGGAAGTTTTAAAAGGGGAAAAAATGGTTGACATTGGCTCCAAGTGTAACAGTAGAAAACAAGTACAATTTTCATAAAATTGGGCAATAAATAAATAAAAACAAAGTTTTGAAATAAATCATAACTTTTATTTAGTCTTGTTTCGATCGGCTCATTTAACTAGAGCCTCACTCAGGTAGGGCTTCTTCAATCCCAATGTAAAAGGTTTTCCTTGATAGGTGTGGGTCTTGAACAAATCCATTGGACCCCATCTCAGGATCCACCTAGTAGTGGAGGGCAATTTGAAATTCAAAGTAATAATTTTAAATGAAGTTTTTTATATTTTTTAATACTTTATAAAGTTTATTTTAAAGCTTTTATTTTTGTAAACTATTTTTTAATTATAAAATTAACTAATGCGTTGATTTTGGTCATTCTTTTCCTAACAAGTCTTTTTTCTCATTTGGATTGGGATAGTTGTGTTTTAAAAATGGTATAGAAACTATAGAAGGCCTAAATAGCATGCAAGGTTTTAAAAAATTTGGAATTTAGAATTTTATTTTTATTTGTATAATTCATTTGTTAAACCGATTTTTATCCAAAGTTTCTTTTACTAGCAAGCCTTTTTTTTTTTTTCACATTTGGATTGGGGTTTTGTTTTTTTTTTTTTTTTAAATTGTAAAAACTATATAGCGTCTTAATAGTATGTAAGGTTCTAAACAGTTTGGAGTATTCAAAAAATTTTTTTATTTGTAATTTCTACTTGTTAAACCAGTTTTTTTTCTTCTAAAATTAACTAGTATAATTGATTTTGGGCCTTCTTTTTCTAACAAGCCTTTTTATCATTTGGACCGAGGACTTTGTTTCTTAGAAAAAGAAAAAAAGATGTGAAAACTATAGAAAATTTTAATAGCATATAAGGTTTTAAAAAATTTGGAGCTTTCAAAATTTTTTTTATTTGAACAAATTTTTTTCTTAAATGAATTTTTTTTTCTTTCCTGAAGTTAACTAGTGTAGTTGATATTGGGTCTTATTTTTCTAATTAGTCTTTGTTTTTTCATTTGGACTAGGGCTTTTTTTTATTAAAAAAAAAACTTAAAAGTTATATAGAGCCTTAACTATAGCATATATGGTTTTGAAAATTTGGGGTTTCAAAAGCTTTTTATTTGCACAATTCATTTAATTAAGTCGGTGTTTCTCTTCCTCATGAAGTTCAATAGTGTAGATTTAGGGCCTTTCATTAGTTAATTTTTTATTATTATCTAAATTGGGGCCTTTATTTAAAAATAAAAATAAAAAAACTATATAGGGCCTGTACAGCATGTGAAATTTTTAAAAAATCTAGGACCTAAAATGAATGTTTAGTTCGCCTAATTGTTAAGTAGGCTTGGGGAGGGCTCACTGCAATGTGAAATGGATAAACTGACGTGGTACTCCAAGTGCATAGAGTAATTTCTCGAATAGATGGGCCGACTTGTACTTGCACATTACAATATTCTCTTCTGGACCAATTCCAGGTATATGAATTTTGAGATATTAACCATCACAAAATTTTGAGAACATTCCATTATTATTTTTATTTCCTTGGGTGACTACTTTGGATAGAGGAGTGTGCATCTTCGAATTGTAAAATTTTTCCTAAGAACCCCACAAAAATCATTAAGGCAACAATCATTTGTGGCTATTACTCTAGAAATTTACATTCTCGCAAACATATTCACAGCATAAAAACAGTTATTAAACTTAGCAAGACATGTTACAAGTGATGGACATTTGAAAAATAACCTTGATCAATTAGTTTGCTTTTGTTGTTGCTTTTGTTTGAGTTAATTGATCATTCCGGCTAATTAGAGTGTTTACACAGCTAAATCTTTATATATAAAAATGAGAAGTTCATTTACAAGTTTAGGTAATTTGGTACAAGTACATAATTCAGTTTAACTACTTCCACTACTTATAGTACTTCTTCCCATTGAATTAATGTGCTTAAACTTCAATTAACAAATAACACATCTATAGCCACAAGCCGCCACTATTGGAGCCTATCACCATTGGCCATATCAACTCGAATCCTCGGGTTAGGTTTTTAAGTTGGCAAATTTCATGAGCAAAAACACTTTAATTATATTTTTAGTTACTAAATGTAGCTTTTTTTTTTTTTTTTTGTTTTGTTTTTTTGGCAATGAAAAGCAAAAAGCAAAGCAAAAAACTAAGGATTGTCCAAAGAGATGTCGATCATGTCAGCAATCAACATTTGTCTAACCTGACTAGGGGGTCTTCCATTACCACCAAGGGTTCCTCTTGATCATTCCCCATATGAGCTAGTCTGTCTGCGCATTTATTTTCTTCCTTATGAATGTGTTTAATTGTGCTCCTTCTCCTTTGGAGGAGGAATCTCGAATCTTCAATGAGTGCCCTGTGCGTTAGGCCTTGGTTGGAGCCTTTCTAGATTGCATGAGGGAGTCTGATTCTACTTCCACTTCTTAAATGCGTTTTTGGAAGATAATTGTGAGACCTCTATATATTGCCCAAAATTTAGCTTCTAGGTTTGAGATGTCTGGTAGCTTGCCCATATATTCCCAAATCTAGGTCCCTCTTTCATCCTTGAGGAGGCCACCAAAATCTGCTGAGCCTGGGTCCCCTCTTGAGCTGGCATATGTGTTCAGCTTCAATTTTCCTGGTAAAGGCAAACACTAATCTGTTTGGGTTTTCTTATTCTAATGGTGTCAAGGAGTGGGGGTGCCTATGCTACTAGGCTAACCCTCTCCTTCATTATGTGTTCTTCAATTTTGTAGTACAGTAATAACTTGGAAGATTTGTTTTACTAGGCTATTAGACATGTTATGCAGGTAAGCACCCCATTTTTGCTTGCTCAGAATTCTCGGGTCCAACCTACCACTCCAATCAAACGTCACAACACTATCAAGCCTAAACAGGAATTTTCAAACTCCAATCCAGTCAATTGGTCGCTTTCAGGGCCCATCGAGCCCAATTGAATTTAAATGACCAAAATGCCCTTAGGCACTCTAAGTAGTTTTCAAAGTCTGGGTGGTCTCCGAAACCAATCACCGTCGTTGAAGTGATGGAAACACTCATAAACCATCAAACCATCGGAGTGACGGAAACACTTATAAACTTTAAACAGTTCACTTTTGGCGCCTGCTAGCTCGTCAATATAGAATGTCCGTTATGCCCCTCGGTATTCGGTGACTTTTTGAGATCAGACAGTTTCTGGAATCAACACCAAACTATCGGAGTGATGGAAACACTCACAAACCTATAAACTGTTGGAGTGGCGAGAATACTCACCAGGTCGACACGGGTTTTGCCACTAAACCACCTAGTGTCACGGGATCAACACGCCTTTTGGTCGTGGCACGTTTATAAAATGATGAGACACCTTTCAAAACCAACCCGTCACAATCGTTGGATTGACGGAAATACTCATAAATCCAGGTCAACACCGATGCTTGCTAGCCCTTCTCGATGAAAAATGACCAATTGCCCCTTGGGCATAGTGGCATGTCTTGCACGAAAGTACAAACTCCTTAAGATGGTAAGTCCATCCAATCTGGTACGTCTTTGAGAAAGTACTAAGTCCTCGAGACGGTAAGTCCACCTTGACAATCTGGCACGTTCAAGATACCAATCAAACCAACTCCGGACCCATTCCAGTGATACCTGGTCAAAATGACCGTTTTGCCCCTTGACACTCTAGCATGTCCTTTGAGAAAGCACCAGTCCCTTGAGACGATAAGTTTACATTTCCAAAACTATCTCTAGACAGTTTGGCATGTTCGATATGCCACTCAAATCCATCTCGACCCCATTCCGGCAAGTTTCGGTCAAAATGACCGTTTTGCCCCTAGTGGCTCGGGCATTTCCTAAACCATGTCGGCTCTCAGTACCAAATCGGCATTCATTAAGATACCTCATTGAACCTCCTTGTCCATTTCCAAGCGAGTCCTTTGACTCAAAACACCTTTGAGTTTAAAAAAGCTTCTAGGTGCGTCTCACAAACGCTCTATCAGGGTTGATTTTTTCTTCAATTACCTGATTAAAACGCATCGTCAAATGACTTAAGAAATGAATAAATTAAAAAATTTCCTGAAGCTTGTCTGGAGGACCTCCCATATGTACAGTTTGATTGAGGGGGTCAATTCTCGGAGGCCATTATCATGTGGCGCAAAAACTGCCATTTTAAAAAACATTGGGAGCATCTCACAGATGCTTCAAGAAGCTTATTTTCATGCATGCTTCTCAAGAAAATATCTTTGTCATTCAGAATTCTTTGAAGCTCCCCAAGGGCTCCCTATTCATGAGAAACAACGGGGGAATGTCGTGAACGTGACCGATTTTTTTGGATCTTTTCGAATTGCACGAATATCAAGGTGAAGTCAACATAAGAGTTTTCGGCAATAGAGCGTGTGCTACATGCGCCCAGAAAATGATTAGATCGGACAAAACTTGCCTTGTAGCCTAAGTTGGGGTAGTACAAGGAGTGCCACCTGGCATTAAAACAATGGCCTAGTACAAGCACATGTGCTACATGTGGCTGGCTTAATTTTGGCCAAGTGCATCTGCTACATGCGCCAACCTTTAGGATTTTGTCTATAAATATAGGCCTCTTCCCTGTATATTCCAGACTCGAAAACAGTAGTGAAGCTCTGCCAAATTCAATAAAAAACTCCGAAATTCAAGAAAATCTTAAGTTCTTTAAAGCTCCAAGCCGATCCAAGCCTTCTTAAGACCATTCAAGACCATTCAATCTCAAGACTACTCAACAATGGTGGATTGAAGACCAAGGTGGGGTTTCTCCTTACATTTATGTCTCTCCCACTCCATCGCTTCTCCCTTCAAGCTCACTTGAGCTTTTTCTATTTTAACCCCCATCTTCTACCTCCCTTCTTACATGTTTGGAACAAGAGGGTTCTTAGGCCATGCTTAGAGGAAAGCCTATGAGAACCGCCGGTTAGGGGATTTCTCATAGGCCTACTTGAACATAGTATGCTCTTAGAACCCCTTGCAATGTGGTGTAGCCTTCAACCATGTATGATTCATGACCCCCTCGCATTATTATGGTTACCTTGCTCATGTATTGCTTGTGATGGACTTGTTGTCATGCTCAAACCCTTTTTCAAAACTACCGTTAGTTCTATTTCAAAATGATTTTCAAAATCCATGTCAAAATAATTTTCAAAAATGCCTCTAAACGTTTTTAAATTGGAGTTTCTTGAAGTTTATACCAAGAACCCTAAATTTCCATGCCTTTAGGTTACCCTCCAAAACCCTACTCTCTACCTTGCATTCCATGCACTCTCTTGAGTTTTTGTATAAAAAAAATGGTTTCCAAAACCCTCTGTCTAAAGAGGCTTTCCAAAACTTACACTCTTTTGAGTTTTCATTAAAATGATTTTCAAGACCTTCTATTCCATGTTGATTTTCAAAGTTTTACTCTCTTGAGTTATGTGGTTGGAGTAGTCCAAATGGGACCCTCTCTTGAGTGGTATCCCCAAAATTAACCATAGGAACCCTAGCTCACTAGAGTGGTTTTCAAAATCCTAAATGGTTTTTTCAAAAATAACCCTCTTCAAAAGAGGTTTTTAAAAAGCTTATTCTCTTTAGTTTCTATCAAAATGGTCTTTAAAAACAACTTGTCAATATTGATTTTCAAAGTTTCACTCTTTTGAGTTAGTGGTTGTAATGCTTTTAAGGCAACTCTATTTGAGTGGTTTTCAAATACCAACCATATGAACTCTACTTTCACTTGAGTGGCTTTATAAAGTGGTTTTTCAAAACTCACAACTCTCTTGAGTTGATTTTCCAAAAGTTTTCACATGAAATGATAAGGTTTTTTTTTTTACATGAAATCATGGTTTTCAAAACATTCTTTCAAGCTTCATGCATAAAACCACCCTTCCAAAACTACTAGGACAAAATCCTAGTTCAAAACCACCTTTCAAAATCACTAGGTTCAAAATCCTAGTTCAAAACTACCTTTCAAAACCCTAGTTCAAAACCATTTTTCAAAACCACATTTCGAAACCCTAGGTTAACTTGACCCTAGTTGTCCACCTTAGGTTAACTTGACTTCAAAGGTTCATAATAGGGTTCTAAACCCTAAATGTTTTCCAAAACCTCTTTCGAAAAATGATTTTCAAAAGTCACAACCTTAAGACAATTTTAGTCATTTAATGATTATGGTTTCTTAAGGAAAGTGAGATATCAAGTGGGGTTCTATAACCCTAAAGTTTTAAAAGCCTAAGGGAAGTCTCTAGCCTATTTTCCAAATATATTTTCAAAACTCATAACTCTAAAGAAGTTTAGTTCTTCAATGACTAACTTCCCCAAAGGTGATGGAACATTCAACATACCTTTTATAAGGTATTCAAAAACTATCTTCAAAGGCCTTTCAAAGACAAGTCCAAAGGAACTCTTTCCAATTCTAAAATTTTACTTTTAAAACTCCCTTAAGTTGTTTCAAAACCTTTCAAAACTCCCTTGAGTTATTTCAAAAGCTTTCCAAAATTCTCTTGAGTTATTTAAAAAACATTTCAAAACTCACTTGAGTTGCTTTCAAAAGTTTCCAAAAACATTCCAAGTCCTAGTTCAAAATCTCCAAGTCTAAGTCCAAACTCTCTTGAGTTCAAGTTTCAAAAACCTTTCAAAACTCTATGAGTCCATTTTCAAACAGGTCCTAGCACGAATAATGAATGACCAGATTCTTGTCAAATGAGATACACAGCCAACCTAAAATGGTACGGTCAAAACCTTTATTTAAACTCAATTTCCCTTTTCAAAAGTTTTATCAAGTCAAAATTTTCATCTCAAATCACGTCAAAACTTCATATTTTCAAACATCTTTTAAAAAATATGCATTATGCATCATTCATACAAAAAAAAAAAAAAAAAATTGGTGAATAAACACTGTTTTCAAAATTCTAAAGTGGATACAAGTGGACTTTTGGTAACCGGTGATTTAAGTGAGTAAATTAAGGGTGATTAGACATGCAGGTACCGAAATGACAGGATAGGGTGATAATCTTAGGATATCTTCACTACGCGTAACCAAACCCAAGACCATAGATTTTCATTTCGAAGACCAAAACCGGAGTCATGTTTTCAAAAGGGCTTTAAAACATTTCAAAAGGTTGCTAAAAACCTTCTCAAGAAGGATATTTTCAAAACATTTTCGGAAAACCTAAGTTTAATCTTCAGATTACACTTAGTTTTAGGTGACGCAACACATCTTTAATTATGTTAGGTGGCGACTCTAAATTTTTTCAAAAAACCCTTATTCAAATGAAAAACAAGTTTTCAAGTTCAAACCCCTGTTGCACTTGTCCTACTTGGAGGGTAAGTTCTAACAGAGAGAATACTATGCTTTTCCCGAGTGAAGAGGGTTTGGGTAAAAACCGGGGCGCGACGATACAAACAAAAAAGATTCACTAGGATTGGACAAGGAGATTATGACAACCCTTATAGTTGGAATTTCTAGAATTATATATGAAGTATCAAATTTTTTAAGACATTTTAATATGTGCAACAATATTGCATAGCGCAAACTAGACTAATTTTTTGGTATCGTAAGAAATTCTAGAATGTTTCCTAAAGATGGAAGGAATAATATTCACTCAATCTTAAGTGTCCATTTAGTTTAATCTTCACCTTCCATTAAAATAAACCCTATATATAAAGATGAGTAAGTTATAGATTGCAAAGAAGTAAAAGAGGATTCCAAATGCTCTTGAATAGTAACCTAAAACAAAGTCTCCACACTTCTTCCCACTGAAACAAAAAGAATAAAAAATTGAATATATAAGAAGATGACACCCACTTTGGCATCATTATTTTGCGTTAGGAAAATAATATTATTTGGCCTATTTTGTGTCTTGTACAATGTGAGTTTTTTTTTTTTTTTATAATTTGTGTGATGCTTGAGTCTAAAGAGTTAAGTTTGATTGGTTCAGAATAGGTGACAGAGCTGAGTTGCGAAAAGTTGTCAAGTCACCCGTGCCATAGCCCACTTAAACGATGCCGCAACAAGCTTTTTAGTAAAAAAGAAGATTTGACGAATTATGTACTTTATTGGTGAGTGTGCCAATAGTGTGCACTAACACACTTGTTAAAGCTCATCTTTTCTCTTCCTTTTCATACCTAGGGTTTCACAGGTTAGGGTTTTCAGGTTTCTCTTCCATTTTTTAGTCAAATTTCAGTTTATTTTGGGACTTTCCTAAATCATTAAACTCTCCTCATTCTAAGTGTTATAGAACTCTTACTAGGGATCAACTCATCCAATTTGAATGGTTTCTTAACCTTGAATATGCAAAATCTTCTGAAGGCTTTAAAAATCGGATGGGGTTGAAAGAGATATCACAATCACTTTTTTTGGTAGGACTTTTCTTTTCTCCACTTTTGGAAAAAGAAGTTAAGAGTTGGTTCTTAAGGCTGAAGAACTTGTCATTGACAAGATGGTCCGAGAATTCTATTGTCATATGACCAATGTGCACAAACCCAACATGACCTTTAACACCTATGTGAGAGGTCAAAGTTTTACTTTCTCTGTGGATGATATTGTGATGTATTTTCATTTACCTCGAGTTGGAAATCCTATCCTACCACAACTTCTCAACCATTTCTCACATATACTTAAATTTAAGATGCTCTCACAGATGGAACATATCTGACAAGATGTGGCAAAGCTCTAGCATCCCCTCTCATTCCTGAGTACAAATTACTCAACCTTATATTGTCTACCAATATCTTTCCTAGATCACCTTTCAACATTAAACGAGGATAGGTGTAACTTGATGTTTGATATAAGCAATTTTTTTTTTTTGCTAGGTAAGATAAAATTTTATTACCAAAAACAATGGGAGTATATAATAAAGCTTAAGAAACAACCATGCAAGGCAAACAAGCCATGCCCTAGGGCCTAACACACAAACCTAATTGACTCTCATAACTTAAGAGTCTAGACAATCTAAATACGAAACCAAGATAATCTCTTATAATCCGAAAACATTTGGTGGTTTCCTCAAGCATGTGCCTTTCCTCGGTATACTAGCCAAATTATTTACTTTTACTCTGACTCCCTAGAGATTTTTGAGCTTTTTTTCTAATTTTTTCTTGTTTGTATCTCTTGATGGCTCCTCACCAGAGTTTGAAGAGACTCCATGAGATGAATTTGATGTCTCCTCATCCATATTTGTCTTGATATCACAACAAGTACAATTCACATCACTGGAGGCCTTATTATTACCCTCCAATCTCTCTGCCGCTACAGGAACCTCAAAATCAACACGTGTGGCAAGGTTCTCAAATAATTCCCATCTACTGTCTCTTCATCACTACCTTCCTCCCTCGTGTCATTATTCCTTGTATTTCTAACGAACCTATTCAACAACTTTCACTAATACATTTTCATAGTAAGCAACATGCAACAGCTTATCCTCGTCCTCCTTTTACTCCACCACCTGTTGCTAAAGGTACTATCCCTCTTCCACATCTAGGCCTTGAGTCATCATCCAATCCAATTCAATTTGGCATGCTCTTCGGGAAGATACCTAAGTCCTCAGTGTTGCGTCCAGATTTTTTGCACTCGAGGAATACACGCATAAGTGGAAAAAATACCGTACTCTCTCGTTATAACTCATCCTCCTAGAAGGATGAGTGCAACTAGGTCTGAATTGAAAATTTAATTTGATTAAGAGCTTTTGGAAAACATTTAGAGTCGCCACCTAACTTGATTAAGTTGAGTTAGGTCACCTAAACCTAAGTACAATCCGAAGATTAAACTTAGGGTTTTTGAAAAAGATTTTTGAAAATACTTCCTCAAGAGAGGATTTTTAAGAAAATAGGTTGTTTGGCAACCTTTAGAAAGATTTAAGCCCTTTTTGAGAATAATTCTATTTTTGGTCTTTGAAAACAGTGATGCTAAGTTCAGAGGTTGGTTACGTGTAGGGAAGATGCACTAAGCCATCACCCTACCCCGCCCTTGCGGTACCTACATGTTTATTTACCCTAGGTTCACTCATTTAGAATATTCAATTACTAAAAGTCCAATTATATGTACTTTAAAAAGAGTTTAGAAAAGGCATGATGTATGATATGCAAGTGCAAGAAAGAGAGTTTGACTTGAAAAAAGATTTGAGATTTGAAAAGACTTGATTTGAAATTTGAAAGAAGGTTTTAGAAATTGAAAATAGATTATAGAATTGAAGATTTGAAAATAAATTTTAGAATTAGAAACTTGAAATAGATTATAGAATTGAAAACTTGGAAAAGATTGTGGAATTGAAAACTTGAAAAACATTTATGAAATTGGAATTTGGAAAAGACAATGTAATTGGAGATCGGAAAATAAAAATTTGAAAAAGGTTGTAACCGTACCCATGAGGGTTATCTACGTATCCCTTTGCTGAGAATCAGGTCAGTCGTAGTTCGGACAAGAGTCCGATTGAAAATAGAAGGTTTAATTTGAAAAAGAGTTCGATTTGGAACTTGGATTAGAAAATTTGAAAATTGAACTTTGATTTGAAATAGAACTTTAGAATTGACTTTAGACTTAACTTGGAAACATAGAGTTTTGAAAACATCTTGACTCAAATTAGAGTTTTGAAAACCATCTTGGTTTAGAAAAGAGTGTTTAGAAAAAAGTTTGGAAGCTTCCCAAATTTAGGGTTAGGGTTGAACTAGAGTTTAGACATCCTAGGACTTAGGCAACCTAGGGTTGAAGCATGTGATTGAATTGACTTGACTTGAATTTTAGAAGTTTGGATTTTATAGAATTGGAATTAGGAAATGTTCTAATTAGGAAAGATTTGAATTAGAAAATTTGGATTTAAGGAAGAGTTGAAAAGAGATTTAATTTGATTTGAAAACTTGACTTGGAATGAATTTAGAAAAGTCTTGATTTGAGAGTTTGATTTAGAAAATTTGGAAAGTTGGAGTTTAGGAAAGATTGAATTTTGAAAATCTTGGAATTAAGAAAGTTTCAAAATAGGAATGTTCCATTTTAGGAAAGTTTTAAATTGGGAAAGTTTCATTTTAGGAAAGCTCCAAATTAGGAAAGTTTCGTTTTAGGAAAGTTCCAAATTAGGAAATTTTTAAATTAAGAAAGTTTCCTTTTTAAGAAAGAATTGATTTTTGGAAAGATTTGAGCTTGGAAAGTTTGATTTAAGAAAGATTTGGAGTTTATAAAGTTTAGAATTTTGGAAAGTCTTGAATTTAAAAAGGTTTGAATTTAGAAAGATTCAAAGTTTGAGTTTTGGAAATACTTGAAGTTAAGAAAGGTTTGAAAATTTAGAATTTAGAAAGTTAAAATTTGGAAAGGTATGGAATTAGGAAATTTTTGGGTTAGGAAAGATTGAGATTAGGAAAGTTTTGGATTAGGAAAGATTAGATTTCTATTTCCTAGATTGAACTTTGTTTCCAAAGAGAGATGATTTGATTTTGTTTCCAAAAAGAGATGATTTGATTTTGTTCTAAAAAATGGAGGATTAGATTTGGTATATAATTGGAAAGGTGGAGTTTTGGAAATCTAGGATTTGGAAACCTATGATTTTGGTGCAAAAGAGGAAGGTATGTTTTTAGAAAGAGAATTAGGGTTTTCTAACCATGGGATTTAGGGCTTAACTTGGACTCCAAGAAAAAGAATTTTAAAAAGAAAATCTTTTGAAGAAAGTTCAAGGAAGGAGACTTTAGGATAGTTTTTAGAAAGTGAATTTTTGAAGAGAACTTTTGGAAATGAGTTTTTAAGAAGGAGTGGTTTAGAAATGAATGATTGAAGAGAGCTTTTAGAAAGTATTTTGAAAAGGAATTTTGAAAGGGGTTTGAATATAGACTTTTTGAAAATCTTTTAAATGTCTCACTTTCCTAAAACGATCCTAACCATAAAGAGATTAGAACCATTCTAAGTTGGTGGTTTTGAAAAACATGGATTTCAAATATGGACCAATATGATCACTTTGAATATCACACTTTCTTAAAACAACCCTAACCATGGAATGGCTAAAATCATCTTAAGATTGTGGTTTTGAAGAAAAACAAGTTAGGGTTTACACCCAAAATATGGACCTTGATGGCCATAATGAATATAACACTTTCCTAAAACAACTCTAACCATGAATTGGCTAGAATCACTCTAGGATTGTGATTTTGAAAACATGTTTGAAAAGGAGATTTTGAATGCAAGTTTGAAAGACGATTTTTAATGCAAGTTTGGAAAACAAGTTTAGAAAACGATTTCAAGGAGATGTATGAGTATGATATGCACAATGCAAGTTGGGTTGTGAACATACAAGGTTAAGGCTTTACCACATAATTGAGGGGGCCGAATCCACATGGTCTTTGGTTAAACTAAGAGAAAGCCCCTGACACGGTAACTTTTAATAGTCCTTCCTACACATGAATCGGGGAGTCCCTTGTTTCAAGCATGCAAAAAAAGGGGGTAGAAGATGAGGATTAAAATAGAATAGAACCCAAGTGGGTTAGGAGAGAGAAGAGAGAGGGGGGAATTACATAAATGTAAAGAGAAAACCAACCTTGTATTTTCTTCTTCTTGTTTGCTTTGTTTGCTTGCTTTATTTGCTTTGTTTGTCTTGGACTTTGGAAGCTTCGAACTTACAGAACTTCAGTCTTCAATGGCTTTTTTTGGAGGCTTGTATATGAGTGTACAGAGTGTATATAGTCTAAGGTTAAGTGTATGGAGGCTAGGGTTTAAGAAACCTAAAGAGAGCTAGGGTTTGGAGAGACTTTGAGCTCCGTAATTCGAATAGCATAGTTTTTAGACTGATTTTGTGGACCTCTTTTACGCAGGGGGAGGCTCTGTATTTATAGACATAGGAATAGCTTGGCGCCTGTTGCAGCGACGCTAGGACAAATTGTACACTAGAGCCACTAGGAAATGTTTTAGGGTGGTAAGAAATGTATCTTTTGACCCTTGATGCGCAAGACAAAAGATTTAGGCGCCTGTATTAGTGACTACCATGCAATTTTTAGCATGGCTTCACTAGGAGTGACTACGAAAAGTCCAGGAATGTTTCGGAAGGTGGGGAATGGTCCATAAGGCTGAAAATGGGTAGAAACCCTTGAAATAATATCCCAGGTATAACGGACTTGAAAAACAAGGCTGGAATTGTCAACCGAGCTTTTAGGGGCAAAACGGTCAATTAGACCGGAAAGCTGCCGGAATGGAGTCAGAATGACTCATAAGAGAACTTGAAGGTTGGAAACACTGTTTAGAGTGTTCTAAGGGAGTACCGGTTTGATACCCAGAGCCGGTGTGGTGGAAAAAGGCAACCGACCCACTAGGGGCAAAACAGTCATTTTATAACGAGTTCACTGGAATTGACTCGGAATGATCTGGAAAGGTATTGGAAGGTCTGGAATACTATTAGAAATATCCTCAGGAGGTTATCGGTTTCATACCCAGAGCCGATAAGGTTCCCGGATGCACTCGGATGCTCATGGGCAAAATGGTCATTTTAATTGAATGGTCCCGGAATTGGTCTGAAACCGACTGGAAGGCACTTGAACGTGCATGATGGTCTTTGGGACAATCTTGGAAGGGTGCACTTACTGCTTTGAGGACTTAAGTCCTTTTCGAAAAGCGTGCTGAAAAGGCCCCAGGGGCAGTTTGGTCATTTTTCACCGGAGTGGGCTAGCAGGCACTGATGTTGACCTAGGTTTTGAGTGTTTCCGTCACTCTAACGGTCTGTGCAAGTTGGTTTCCAAAGGTATCTCGTTCTTTGGTAAATGTGTCATGGCCAAGAGGCAAATTCGATCCCGTAACATAGGGGGTTTGTTGGTAATTCTCAATGTCAACCTGTTTACGAGTGTTTCTGCCACTCTGATGGTTGTGATGTTTGCTAGTATTTCCATCACTCTCATGGTTCATGTTCATTCCCAGAGACTGCCTGATCTCAGGAAGCTGCTTGGTGGACTTATTGCCTGAGGAATTAGCTTTCTCGAAAGGCGTGCTAATAACAGACATTCTACATTGGCGGGCTAGCAGGCAGCAGAAGTGAACCGTTCTACCATCTAGGGGATTTGGGATTTCGTCCCAGTCGACAGGTTTGAAGGGACTTACCGTTCTGAAGAGTTTTCTCCAAAAAGGTGCCAGATTGGATGGTCTTATCGCCTGAGGGATCAACTTTCTCAAAAGACACACCAGATTTGATTTTAATTAGAATTGGACCGAAATGGGATTTTGAACTTGGAATTGAAATTGAAACGGGGACTTACCGTCTTCGGGAAGACGTGTCATTTGGATTTGGATCGAGTGATGACATAAAGGCATTTTGGTCATTTTGCCTTCATTGGGCCCGCGAAGTGATTGATTGATTGATTGAATTGAGTCTGGAAAGTTGATTTGGATTTTGAACATGTCCGTGTTGATTTGAATGTGAGTCCGAACGGACCAGAGATTGCCGAGCGGGCAAAAATGGGGTGTTTACAGTTAGAGCAATAAGTCCACCCCTTCTAAGATTGTTCAAGACAATCTGGCATGCTTAGAATGCCCTTTGAACCAATTTCGGTGGTTCCTGGTCAAAATGACCATTTTACCCATGGGCACCTCAATCGCTCTCATCAACCATATCGCCTCTGGGTATCAAACTGGTAAACCTCTAGGGGCATTCCCATGAGTATCCCCAACCTCCAAATCCCCTTCCAGTCAATTTGAGACCTATTCTGGTGTTTTCTAGTCAAAATGACGGTTTTGCTCCTACTGGGCCGGTCATTCCTTTCAACCACGTCGGCTTTGGGTATCAAATCAGTAATCCCCTAGGACACTCTTAATAGTGTTCCTGACCTTTGAATCTGATCCCGGTCGACTTCGGACCAATTTCGGTGTGTAAGCATCCTATTTTTGCTCCCTCGATAATATCCGGCCTGACTGAACTTCCTTTTAAAACTTTGTAAGCACATTCAAGCCTAAATCAACTTTCCGACCCCTATCCAATCAGTCAATCGCTTCTCAGGCCCATTGGGCCCAATAAAGGCCTAATAACCAAACCTATCCCTTAAGCCTCTAGGTACGTATTTGAGAAAGTTTAAAATCCCTCAAGACGGTAAGTTCACCCTTCTAAAATGTCCTTAGACAATTAGGCGTACTCAGTACGCCATCCTAACTAATTCTGATCCAGTTCCGGTCAACGCCGGTCAAAATAACCATTTTACCCCTTGGCACGCCAACATGGCATAAAGCTCTCCAGATAGTAAGTACACCTTCCAGGAATGTCCCAGAACAATTCGGTATGCTTAATATGCCACTCCAAACCATCCTGACCCTTTTCGACCAATTTTGATGAAAATGACCATTTTACCCTTAGCGGCCTGAGCACACCTCGAAATCACACCTGTTTTAGGTACCAAACCGGCATACCCTATTCTATGCCCATGTCCAATCCAAGGTGAGTCCTATAACTCTAAACACTTCCAAGCCAACACAAGTCCCTTTGAGTGTCTCACAGATGCTTCGCTAGGGTTGTTCTTTTCTCCCGATTCCCTGATTATAACGCACTATCAAATGACTTGAGAAATGCGTAAATCAGAAAATTCCCAAAAGCCCATCCATAGGTCTTTCCATCGATACGGCTCGATTGAATAGACCACTTCCTGAAGCCTTCGATCACATTGCTCAAAAACTGCTACTTTCAGAAACCCATGGAGCGTCTCTTAGACACTCTGTCAGGGTTGTCTTTTTCTCTAATTCCCTGATTATAACGTATTGTTAAATGACTTGAAAAATGCATAAATTAGAGAATTTCTAAAAGTATTTCTAGTGTACTTTCCATCGATAAGGTCCAATCGAAGAGATCGCTTCCCAAAGGCCCTGATCACGTGGTCCAAAAACTGCTACTTTTGAACACTCGTGGAGCATATCACAGACGCTCTGCCAAAGTGTGTTTTTGTACATGCTTTTTGAGGCAATATCTCATTCTTCCAAACACCTTTGAAGCTCTTTGAAAGTTCTTGGTTCATGAGAAACAATAGGAGAATGTCGTGGATGAAACTGATTTTTTTCAAATCTTTCCCAGATTGCACAATTATTGAGGTAAAGTTAACACGAAAATTTGTGGCGGCAAAGCGTATGCTACATGCACCCAGATTTTGATTAGATTGATCAAAACTTTGCTTGCTCTCCAAGTTGAGCCAGTACAGAATGTGTCACATGGCGGTCAAATAGTGAAACAGTACTGGCACATGTAGCACATGCGTCAGGGCAAAATTTACCTAGGCCCATATGCTACATGCGCTAGTCCCCCAGTAGATTGCTTATAAATAGTGACCTCATCCCCTGTGTATTCCAAAGCTGAAAAAAAGGAAGGAAACTCTGCCCAATTTGATATAGAACTCCGAATCTCCCAAAAATCCTTAATATTCCAAAGATCTAAGCCCCTTCAAGCTCTTCAAAGTCTCTCCAAATTCAAGACCCTTCCACCATGGTAGATTGAAGAAGATTGAAGGCCAAAGGTGGTATTCTCTTTTATATTTTGTCTTTTCCACTCTTCTCTTATCCCTCTTAGCCTAGTTAGGCTATTCTTTATTTTAAACCCCCATCTTCTACCCCTCTTTCTTGCATGCTTGAAACAAGTGAGCTCCTAGTTCATGGCTAGAGGAAAGCTTGTGAGAGCCATCATGTAGGAGGATCTCTTATAAGCCTACTTTAAGATAGTATGGTCTTGGAGCACCTTGCAATTTGGTTTAGCCTTTAGCCTTGTATGATTTCATGACCTCTCTTTTGCATATGGTTACCATGCTCATGTTTTGCATATGGTTACCATGCCTATGTTTTGCATGCTTGGCTCCATTTTCATGTTCACCATAATTTTCAAGAATTTTCACTACCTCTGTTTCCATGTCATTCTTAAACTCCATATTCAAGTATTTTCCTAAAAATAGTTCTAAGAGTTGGTCCCTTGAAGCCTAGGTCAAACCCTCATTTTTTACACTCTAGAGAACCCTCCTTAAGTCCCTTGACTTCATTTTGCATCATCACATTTTACTATTTTTCAAGTTGCATTAAAATGGCTTTCTAACCCTCCTCTTCTATGTTGATTTTCAAAGATTTACTTTCTTGAGCTTTGTGGTTGAAATGGTCCCTTTGAACCCTCTCTTAAGTGGTATTCCCATTATCTTGACCATATGAACCCTAGCTCATTAGAGTGGTTCTTTACACTCCAAAAATTGGCTTTCAAAACAACGCCCTTTCAAGGAAGGTTTTTCAAAAGTTTATTCTCTTGAATTTGCATAAAAATGATTTTCCTAAACTACCATTTTCATCTTGATTTTTAGAAATTTTGCTTTCTTGAATATTGTGGTTGGAATGGTCCTATGGAATCCTATTTGGAATGATTTTCCTCAATTCAACCATATGAACCCTTATTCTTTAGAGTGGTTTTTGGATATCTTAAAAGTAGTTTGCAAAACCTCTTTTCCAAAACTGATTTTCAAAAGGTTCATTCTATTTAGTTTTGAATCAAAGAAGTTGTCAAAAATACCTTTCACATATTGGTTTTTAAAAGTTTTACTCTCTTGAGTTAGTGGTTGAAATGGTTCCAAGGCAACCCTTTCTTGGGTGGTTTCCAAATTCCAACCATATGAACCCAACATTCACTTGCGTGGTTTTCATAAAATGGTTTTCAAAACACTCTTTGAAGTTTCATGCACAAACCACCTTTCCAAAACCACTAGGTCCAAACCCTAGTACAAAATCACCTTGTAAAATTTTTCTTTTTCAAAAGTTTCTATCAATTCAAGATTTCTATCCAAATCTATTCAAAACTTTCATATTTTCAAACGTCTTTCTCAAAACATACATCATGCATCATTTATTCAAAAAGTGATAACCAAACCCGTCTTTCAAAATTCTAAAGTGGATATTAGTAACTTGTTATTCAAGTGAGTAAACTAAGGGTGATTAGATATGTTGGTACCGAAAAGGCAGGGTAGGGCGATGATCTTAGAATATCTTCTCTACACATAACTAACCCCGAGCCATAGATTTCTAGTTTCAATGACCAATCCAAAGTCATGTTTTCAAAAGGGTTTTAAAACATTTTAAAAAGGTGCTAAAAACCCATTTTCCAAAAAATTTTCTTAAGAAGGACATTTTCAAAATAATTTAAAAAAATCTAAGTTTAGTCTTCAGATTATACTTAGTTTTAGGTAACCTAATACATCTTTAACTATGCTAGGTGGCGACTCCAAACTTTTTTCAAAAGTCTTTGTTTGGACCAATTTCCATTCAAACCTAGTTGCACTTGTCCTTCTAGGAGGATGAGTTCTAATAAGAGAATACCGTGATTTTTCCCGAACCAGGAAGGCTTGGTCGTAAATTGGGGCGCGACATGGTGTTTCCCGAATCAAATGACCGTTTTGCCCCTAGTGGGCCGATCATCCTCTTCAACCACACCAACTTTGGGTATCAAACCAGTAAATGCCCGGGGCACTCCTATAAGTATCCCTAATCTCTAAGTGCTGTCCCGATCCATTCCAGTATTTTTTGGTCTAAATAACCATCTTGCCCCTGGTGGACCGGTCATCTTTTTCAACCATTCTGACTTTGGGTATCAAATTGGCAACCCCTGGGGCGCTCTCGGGTGCCTTTATCTCTTTTCTAGCTGGTCCCTGCAGCCTGACAACTTTCTAGACCAAAGCGAAGCCACTTATAGTGGAGCCATGCCAAAAAATGGCTTGGACCTACTAGAAGTGGTGCCTAGATTTTTGCTTTGTAGCCTAAGGCTAGTGAAATTTCTAGAATTATTGACATACCAAAGTGGCACCACTAATAGTGGCGCTAGTCCAAAAATTGGTTAGGCTCCACTCATAGTGGTGCCACTTCCTCCAAATTTTGGCCTATAAATACAGATCACCCCCCAGCGTATTCCAGGTCTGAAAAATTGCAAAGAAAAGTTACCTCTCTCATGATAGTCCCCAAAGATCCCCCAAACTCTAGTTTCTTCAAGGTTCTTCAGCCTCCAAGCCTCTCAAGTCTTCTTCAAGCTTAAGCCAAGTCTCCATTGAAGCTCTATTGAAGCTTGAAGACCAGGTAGGGCTTCTATTTTATTTTATTACTCTCCCACTCCTTCTGTTCTCCCTCTTGGTCCACTTGGACTATTCTTCCTTTTAATCGCCATCTTCGACCCTCCCTTTCTTACATGCTTGAAACTAGGGGACCTTAGGTCCATGCCTAAGGGAAGCTTAGGGGAGATCACCATGTCGGGGGTCTTCCTTTAGCCTAACCAATCACGGTATGGTCTTAAGACCCCTTGCAATGTGGTGAAATCTTCAACCTTGTTTGTTGACGACCCTTATGCATTTTATTTTTCATGTTTATGCATTGTTCTTATTTTTAAACTCACAACCCTAGGGTGATTCTAACCTCTTTATGGTTAGGGTTTTCCTAAGAAAATGACCTATTGAAAGTGGCCACCAAGGTCCACATTAGGGTTTCAAGCCCAAACTTTTTTTAAAAGGCATAACCCTAAAGTGGTTCTAGCCTTTTAAGGTTAGGGTTGATTTAGGAAGTGGTACATTCAAAGAGGCCTTCAAAGGCCACATTAGGGTTTTAAGCTCTGAAACACCCTTTCAAAATTTAATTCTTCAAACCTCTTTAAAATTCCATGGTCAAATGTTTTTTCAAAATTGATCCAAGAATTGTTTTCTTAAAGCCCTAGGAATCCATGTCTTACGAAGTCTCGTCTTGTCCCCTAAACCCTATTTTGCATCTTGGCATACATCACATCAAAATAGTTTTTCAAGTCTTTATTGCATCATGTTTTCAAAAAGTGCATAACTCTTTTGAATTATCTTTCAAAAAGTGTCACATAAAATCATAACTTTTCAAACCTAAGTTTCACATGAAATCATGGAAGATTCACACATAAAATCATAAGATTTTCAAATTCAAATCTTTCCTTTTTCAACTAAAAGTCAAATCATTCTATTTTAGAAACAGATCAAATCTTATATTTTTGGAAACAAAATCCAATCTTTTATTTATGGGAACAAAATGCAATCTTTTATTTTTTGAAAACAAATGAAATCTTTTATTTTTGTGAACAAAATTCTATATTCTATTTTTGGAAACAAATTAAATCTTCTATTTTTGAAAATAAATCAAGTCTTCTATTTTAGGAAACAAATCTAATTTTCTATTATGGAAATAAAACCAAATCTTTCCATTTCGCATGAAATTCTATCTTTTTTTTTTCTCACATAAAATCATAGATTTTCTATACTTCCTTTTCAAGTGCATGCATGTAGCCTCCTTCCCAAGTCATCTCCAAAGCTAGGTTGCCTAAAACTTTAGGTTACTTAAACCATTAGGGTCACCCCCTAACCCTAATCCAACTTCCAACATTAGGTTAACTCTAGTAGGTTAACCAAACCCTAGGTGGTCTAAACCCTAAGTCAACTAAACCTTGGGTGGTCCTAACCCTAGGTCAACCTATCTCTAACCAACCTAACCCTAGGTTACCTTAATCCTAGTTTGCCCAACCTAGGTTAGAAGGCTTCAAGATTGTAGCTTTGGTACCCTTTTTCAAACTCCAACTCCAATACAAAAATGTTTTAAGTGAAAAACACTTTCAACTTGTCTAAAATAAAAAATGCTAGACACTTACCATTTTTCAAAACCTATTTCTAAAATGAATTCAAAAGTTCATAACCCTAAGGCGATCCTAAACCTTTTTGGTTAGGGTTTATTTACTAAGGAAAATGATACATCAAATGAAATCTATAAAGTTCACATTAGGGTTTCAAACGCTAAATGTTTTACAAAACAATTTATCAAAAACTATTTTCAAACATCACATTCTTGAAACGACCTTGAGCCTTCTATGGTTAGGGTTGTCCAAAATCAAGTGAGATATTCAAATAAGGAAAGTTTCTAGCCCCTATTTCTAAAAAAATGCTTTCTAAAAACTGATGGTCTTGAGGGAGTTTAGTTCTCACATAACTAACCTCTAAAGGGCAATGAAACATCAATATACCTTTTATAAGGTACATAAAAAACAATTTTCAAAAACCTTTTCAAGACAAGTTCACTAGGGCTTTTAGAAATCCAATCTTAGCTTTCTTCCAAACTCTTTTTCAAATTGTATCATGCATCATTCTTTCCAAAAGTGATGACAAAGTGGACAATTAGGAACTAGATATTCAAGTGAGTGAAACCTAGGGTGAATAGATATGTTGGTATCGCAAGGGTAAGGTAAAGTGATGATCTTAGTATACTTTCCCTACACGTAACCAATCCCTGGACTATAGATCTTTATTTCGAAGACGAAAATCGGAGTCACTTTTTTAAAAGAGCTTTAAACATTTTTAAAGCTTGCTAAACAACCTCATTTTTCAAAACACTTTGTAAGAGGGCATTTTCAAATAATTTCCAAAAAACCTAAGTTTGATCTTCGGATTACACTTAGTTTTAGGTAACCTAACACATCCTTAATCATGTTAGGTGGTGACTCCAAACCTTTTTTTCAAAAGCCCTTAATTAGATGCATTTTAAGTTCAAATCTTGTCGCACTCGTCCTCTGAGAAGGGTAAGTTATAACAGATAGAGTATTGTCTTTGGCCCGAGTGAAGAGCCAGACTCGGGCCAAAAACTAAGGCGCGACAATATTTCTCCAACTCTCCATACCATCACTTCTCATCATACTACTCTGTATGAGGACTTGGAGCTCTTTAAGACTGATATTGTCTATCTTTCTAACTAGGTTTATATGTTATATGAAGGTGTAGGTGCAATACGAGTGGATCTTGATACTGTTCATCACTCCAGAAACGTGCAATAAACTGCAAGTGCACGGTCACTATGTAGTAATAAACTTGATGAAGTCCAATGTCAATCCATAAGGAAGACAATTGGAATATAAAGAACCCCACTTTAAACGAGGTTGATGCATGCATGTCACCTCATGCTTGTGCATCTATTATTCGTTTTTATCTTGCATTGGGTTTTTCACAAAGATACTAACTCCATGCATTTATTTTTTGGTACTCACCTTTTACTTTTCTTTCTTATATTAACTGCCATGCATGCAATGAATGAACATGATGGATGAGAGTTGTTGGGCCTTACCTCCACTTTAAAAAAATCTCACATATTTCACTTATATGTCATTCATTTGTGCTCTACTACCTAGTTACTACCCTTCTAGTTAGAAGGGGGAACAATATATTGGTTGTGGGCAGATGTTGGGTCAATTTCTTAGCCTACGGCCTCTTGATAGTTTCTCTGCTAGAGCCACCAACCAAAGATGGGGAACAATATATTGGTTGTGGACGCTAGAGGTTTGAAGGTTTGAGAACTGAGCTTTTTAGGAAGCATTAGTAACTCCCAACCTCATACTCATGTAGCACCTCCTGCATAGCCAAACCTTTGCCAAATTTAAGACACACACGTTCATTTCAAAATCAAGGTGGAAAGGGTGACCGCTTTACTTTTCTTTACTTTATGCCCAATTCTTGATGTTATACTGCTATGTAAACATTCCATGCTCATACATTCACTGCTATTATACTGCTCATGCATCTATTGTCCATTTCAAGATAAGAGTTCCAAAATAACTCAAGTCACTACATTCTATGCATATGATCAACCCCCAGAGAGTGGCCCCAAAGCCAGTCTCTCTCATTCAAAGGTTACCTAAATTCTTAAGGGTACCAAGTGACCTGAAGGATTCATAACATGTATCAAAGTCATCTCATAAAGAGGGGCCCCAATCCCTCTCCGCTCGCAGAGATAGGGATGCCAAGAACACTAGGGGCAATCTAGAAGCAAGGTTTCTCACTGACCTCCATCAGAGAAGGAGAATTTGAAGACTCGAGAGCAGTTTAGGATTTTAAATGTAAGAGCAGATAGGTGAAAGTACTAAGAAAAATATTTCCCTTCCCCTTCAAATGTACTTTTAATTCCATGTACGAAAATTAAATGAAATACAAATGTCTTTCTTACTTTCATCTAACAAATCTATGAATGAATGAATGGACAGGACCGCACAGGTATGGTATTGCATACATAGGCAAACCCTTATCTCCAAATGTGAGCTCGTTGTCGCGCCCATATTTTTCGCACTTGAGAAATATACACACAAGTAGGAAAAATACTATACTCTCTTGTTAGAACTTACCCTCCTAGAAGAATGAGTGCGACTAGGTTTGAATTGAAAATAGATTTGAATAAAGGGCTTTTGAAAAACATATTGGAGTCACCACCTAACTTGATTAAGGTGAGTTAGGTCACCTAAAAACTAAGCACAATCCGAAGATTACACTTAGGGTTTTCAAAAACGATTTTGAAAATACTTGCTCAAGAGAGGGTTTTTAAGAAGACAGATTGTTTGGCAACCTTCAGAAAACATTTAAGCCCTTTTTTGAAAATAACTCCATTTTGGTCTTCAAAAACATCGATCTAAGTTCAGAGGTTGGTTATGTGTAGGGAAAATACACTAAGCCATCACCCTACCCTGCCCTTGCAGTACCTACATGTCTATTCACCCTAGATTCACCTATGAGAGTCTTCAATTAACAATTGTCCAAAACTATCCACTTTAGAAAAGAATGTCTAAAAAGAATGATGCATGATATGCAAGTGCAAGAAAAGAGAGTTTGAAAATAGATTTGGAAATAAATTTGAAAAGAACTTGATTTGATTTGAAAAGAGATTTGATATTGGAAAGTTTGAAAAAGGTTGTGGAACTGGAGATTTGAAAAGAGTTTTGGAATTTGAGACTTGAAAAAGGTTGTGACCGCACCCATGAGAGTTGCCTACGTATCATTTTGGAGGAATCAGGTCAGTCGTAGTTCGGACAAGAGTCTGATAGAAAATAGAAAGTTTTAATTGGAAAAAAGAGATTTTGACTTGAAGAAGGGTTTGATTTGAACTTAGAATTGAAGATTGGAATTTGGAATTGAAAAGATCAGACTTCGATTTTGGAAAGATGGAACTTGGAAGAAAGATTTGGACTTGTTTTGGAAGGATTGAGGTTTAAGAAAGATGTGACTCGAATGTTGGACTTGGAGGATTAGGAAAGTTAGAATTGGGAAAGATTCGAATTAGGGAAGTTTCAAAATAGAAAAGTTATGTTTTAGGAAAGTTTCATTTTAAGAAAGTTTTGGTTTAGGAAAGTTCCGTTTTAGGAAAGTTTTCAAATTAGGAAAGTTTCAATTTGGGAATATTTTGAAATAGGAAAGTTTTGAAATAGGAGAGTTTTGAAAGTTAGAAAGATTTAAAAGTTGGAAAGTTTAGAATTTAGAAAGTTTGGAATTTTAGAAAGTTTTGGATTTGGAAAGATTCGAAGTTTAGGAAAGTTTAGAATTTAGAAAATATTTGAAAGTTTGAGTTTTAAAAAATACTTGAAGTTAGGAAAGGTTTATGTTTAAGAAAGATTTGAAGATTTGAAGATTTGAATTTGGAAAGGCATATAATTAAGAAAGTGTTGAATTAGGAAAGATTTGGAAGCTTAAAGTTTAAGGAAAGATTTAAAAGTTTAAGCTTAGGAAACTTATGGTTTAGGAAAGTAGAAGATTAGGAAGGATTTGAATTAGGAAGGGTTTAGACTAGGAAGGATTGAAATTCCTATTTCCTAAAACAAAAGATTGGATTTTGTTTTTAAAAAGAGGTGCTTTGATTTTGTTTCGAAAAACGGAGGATTGGATCTAGTTTCCTAAACGGGAGATTGGATTTGGTTCCCTAAAGGGAAGATTGGATTTGGCATGGATTTGGAAGGGGAAGTTTTAGGAACCTAAATTTGGAAGACTATAGTTTTGATGTTGAAAAAGAGGTTTTGGAAATATATGGTTTAGATGTAAAAAGGAGATTTTAAAAACCTAGGTTTTGAGGCAAGAGTGGAAATCATGTTTTAAGAAAGGAAATTAGGGTTTCCTAATCGTTGGCTCTAAGGCTTGACTTGGGCTCTAAGGAAAGAGATTTTGAAAAGTAGAATTTTTGGAAAGAAAAGGTTTTTGGAAGGAGATCTTAAAAAGGAGTGTTTTGGAAAGTGAACTTGAGAGGAGTTTTAGAAAGAAGATTTTGGAAGAAACTTTTAGGAAAGAGTTTTTAGGAAAGAGATTTTTGAAAAGAGATTGTTGAAAAGAATTTTTAGGGAGGAAATTTAAGGAACGTTTTTAGAAAGTGAATTTTGAAGGGAGCTTTTTGGAAATGAGTTCGAAAAGGAGTTTTGAAAAATAGATTTTTGGAGGGAGTTTATAGAAAGCAACTTTGAAAACGAACTTAGAGAGAGTTTTTAGAAAGTATATTAGAAAAGAGATTTTTAGAAAGAAAGATTTGAAAAGAGAGTTTTTAGAAAGTTCATAAAAATATCTCCCGTTCCTACAGCGATTCTAACCATAAGAAGGTTAGAACCACTTTAAGATTGCGGTTTTGAAAACAATAAGGATTTTGAAAATATGGGCCATATCGGTCACTTTAAATATAACACTTTCCTAAAGCAATCCTAGCCATGAAAAGGCTAGAATCACCTTAGGATTGTGATTTCGAAAACAAGTTTTAAAGAAGAAAATTTAATGCAAGTTTTGAAAACAAGTTGGAAAACGAATTTTGAGGAATGCAAGATCATGATATGCACAATGTAAGTTGGGGTTGTGAACATACATGGTTAAGGCTTCACCACATAATCAAGGGGGCCGAACCCACGTAGTCTCCGGTTAGACTAAAAGAAAGGTCTCGACACGGTGACCTCCAATAGCCTAATCCTACACATGGACCGGGAAGTCCCTTATTTCAAGCATTCAAGAAGGGGGGGGGGGGAAGAAGATGGGGGTTTAAAATAGAAAAAAACCCAAGTGGGTTCGGAGGGAGAAGAGAGAGGGGAAAGATGCGTAAACTTAAATAGGGAGCCTACCTTGTATCTTCTTTATTTGCTTTGCTTTGCACACTTTATTTTTGTTGCTTTGCTTCGGTCTTCGCTTCATTCTTTGTCTTGATCTTCGAGAGCTTGTCTTGATCTTCGAGAGCTTTGAGTTGCAGCACTTCAAGCCTTTAATGGAGGCTTTGGAGGCTAGTGTATGAGTATATGGGAGTGTGTATGAGTGTATAGGAGGCTAGGGTTTGTGTATGGAGGCTAGGGTTTAGAAAACCTAAAGGAGACTAGGGTTTTGGGAGGCTACGAGCTCTATGTATCAAGAAGTAGGGTTTTAAGATTGAGTTTGCAGACCCCTTTTATGCTAGAAGAGGCTCTGTATTTATAGAGAGAAGAACAACCTGGCGCCAGGCCAAAATACACTTTGGCGCTAGGCTAATTTTTGGCTTGAAAGTCGGTAAGCAACATATCTTCAGAAGATTTGGGCGTCTGTCCTAGTGACTACCATGTAATTTTTAGCTTGGCTTCACTAGGAGTGACTTTGGAATGTCCGAGAATGATTTAAAGGGGCTGAAAATGACTCGGAAGGCCGGAAAGGGACAGGAACACTTAGAACAGTGTCCCGGAGGTGATAGACTTGAAAAATAAGGACAGGATGTGACGGAAGGGTTGACTGGGCCATCAGGAGTAAAACGGTCAACCGGGCCAGAATGCTACTGGGACGGACTCAAAATGTCCCGAAAGAAGGCTCAAGGTTTGGAAACATTATTTAGAATTTCCCAAAAGGTTACCGGTTTGATACCCAGAACCGGTGTGGTCGGAAAAGGCGACCAGCTCACCAGGGGCAAAATAGTCGTTTTGCACCGAGCCTGTTGGAATTGACTTGGAATGATTCAGAAAGACAATAAAAGGTCGAAAATACTATAAGAAGCATTCTTGAGACGTTACCGGTTTGATACCCAGAGCCGGTGTGGTTCCCAGGGCATTCGGATACCTAGGGGTAAAATGGTCATCTTGACCGAAAAGTCTCGGAATTGGCCCAAAACTGACTAGAAGGCACCTAATCATGCTGGATTGCCTTTAAGACAATCTTGAAAAGGTGGACTTACCGTTCTGAGGACTTAGATACTTTCTCGAGAAACGTGCCAGAAATGGCCCTAGGGGCAGTTTGGTCATTTTTCACCAAAATGGGCTAGCAGGCACCGGTGTTGACCTGGGTTTTAAGTGTTTTCACCACTCTGACGGTGGTCCCTTGATATAGGGGTTTGTTGGCAATTCCCTATATTGACCTGTTTGCGAGTATTTTCGCTACCCTAACGGTTGCGATGTTTGCGAGTATTTTCGCTACTCTGACAGTTCGCGATCATTCCAAAGACTGCCTAATTTTGGAAAGCTGCTAAATGGACTTAACGCCTGAGGAATCAACTTTCTTAGAAGGCATGCCGAAACGGATATTTCTGCATTGGCGGGCTAGCAGGCGCCAAAGGTGGACCGTTCTACCATCTCGGGGACTTAGGGTCTCGTCTTGGTCGACGGGTTTGAAGGGACTTACCGTTCCGAAGTGCTTTTTTAGAAACGTGACGGATTGGAGGGTCTTACCACTTTGAGGAATTAACTTTCTCGAAAGGTGTGTCAGATTTAATTGGAATTGGAATTAGAATTGGAATTGGAATTGGAATTGGAAATGGGACTTATTGTCTTCGGAAAGACGTGCCTATGGGAATTGGACCGAACAATGCCCTCAAGGGCATTTTGGACATTTTGCCTCTATTTGGGCCCCAAGGGCCCGTGAAGTGATTGATTGATGGGATTAGACTTGGTAAGTTGATTTAGATTGGAATACGTCCGTATTGACTTGAGTATAAGTCTGGATGGACTGGAGACTGCCGAACGGGCAAAAATGGGGTGCTTACACTCGCGCATCACATTTAGTTTCCCCTCTCAATGTAGGGGCATCTCTAGGGCATGCATCACATAAAACTCTTGCAAGGAACAAGAATCTAACTTGTGACTTTTCTTTTTTACAGGAAATTAAAAAGTACTAAGAAAGACATCATTGCTCCCAAAAAGGCTTAAGTATCGTTTAGAGAACCCATCATCACCCGACAAAGATCCTCTCAAATGGCAACCCACTCTAACAAAGTCGCACCCAGCGGTGTGGTGTGCCGAGAAGAGATCAACGAGATAAGAGCTCAGATGAGTGAGATGTTTATACTGGTACAGTCCATGGCCTCCAAAGATCCCGCTTCTGCTCCTTCCTCATCTGCATCACCTCCCAAAGAACCAGAGGTTACCCCACCTAGAGTTGTGCTCTGCTCTAATAACATTAGCAAGAATAAAGAGGACCTCAAGGTGGTGAACGTCGAAGAAGAAGAGGAAGAAACCATCTTACTATCACTCACCAACAAGAAGACTTCCTCAGACCCACTTAGTCTAAAAATAGAAGGGTTAGAAGAATCACTGCATAACATCCATGGGCATGATACCTTTGGTCTGACTTCCTACGATGAACTCTGCTTCTTCCTGGATCATCCATGACCGGCCAAGTTTAAAATACCTGACTTTCAGAAGTACAATAGCACCAATGAACCTATAGCCCATCTGCATCTCTATGCTGGGGCTTTCAGCGGTAATGAGAATGACCCAAAACTTCTCATGGAATTGTTTCAGCACAGCTTGACGGGGTCTACTCTTTAATGGTTTGGATGCCTTGATCTAGGCAAGATTATAACCTAGGGGGAGCTGGTCCTAGCATTCAAAACCCAATATTGACACAACATTGATCTGACCATCGACCGTTGGGCTCTCATACTAATGACCAAGGGTGAAAAGAAGAGCTTTAAGTCATATGCCCTGAGATGGAGGGATTCACAACATAAGTCAATCTCTCGCTAGAAGAGAAAGAGTATGTACAGCTCTTCGTGCAAACCTTTTGGGGATTATATTACGAAAAAATTTGCACAAGCATAGGGAAGAGCTTCTCAGAGTTGATCATGCAAGGGGAGATGATGGAGAATGGCCTGAAAACTGGGAGGATCGCTAACCCCTTTGCCAAAATTGAAGGAATTTGTACAAGTATAGCAAAGAAGGTGCCACAGCACGGGAAATAGGCTAAAAGAAGGGAGAAGTGTCTGCTATCTTGCTTTCTTAGTTGCCACAATATCACCCGTAATACCAGTCCTAGCCACTTGTGGCTATTCAAGCACCTACTCCCGGCCTAATTGCAGTCCAACCATACTTTAATCCAAATAGGCAAAACTGACAGCCCCACGTCTTCATTAACCTAGCTTGCACTTAGACAGAAGCCTATTACAATCTCCTAAAGGCTGGACACCGGAATCCTATACCTGCTCGACCCTTGCCAAGTCCACTGTCCCCACATTCAACTCAGTTCTCACTTGTGATTACCAATGTCGAATGCAAGGGCATGATACAGAAAGTTGTTTCTCTCCGAAACGCAACATACATGATTTGATCGATGCTAAGGTCATTGGCACCCAAGAGATAAACCACACGAATGAACCATATAAGAAGTTGGTGTGGTTTCAAAACCTGTCTAGAGGGTTTTTCCAAAAGTACAATGAAAATGGATGTTTCCTAAATTCATCCATTTTTTTCTTATCCTTTATTATTTTGCATCCTATTTTGCCTGTCATATTTGCTTTGAATCAAGAGCTTTCATGCCATATAAATAGATCTAAATGGAATGAGTAGTATTTTCTAGTTTATACCCTTTGTTTCACACTCTTGTGGATGATAACTGCTTTTAGGGACCTTCCTCTAATTTGTGATGCCCTCCACTTAAAGGAAATGATAGCAAAAGCACCACATTAAGCGGAAACCATCTCTGACTCCGAAAAGAGTGGAGAGAAAAATAGAAAGTGCAGAGAGAGGGAAAATACAGATGGGTGAGAGATGAGGATTGATCACGTAGCTCATTGAAGTCTAAAGAGTGAACCCTGAAAGGTGTCCTGGCAAAGAAGCAAGTAATTGAACCCTCAAAAGGAAGATCAGTATACACTGGCAAGCCTAGGATGATCGAATCTTTGAAAAAAAAAAGAACAAAAAAGGAAAAAGAAAAAAGGGTTTTTCAATTGTCTCTATCCTACATGTGCACAATCACTGGGGCAAATATTCAATTATGAACATATTAATGTGCATGCTTGTTTGAGATTGAACCTTATGTGCATGGTCACTTGTATAAATAGGAGTCAATGGTTTTGATAACCTTTACCATATTGGTGATCCATGTTCATATTAATGCACACTTCTCGAGACTTCTTAGAATTTGGAATCTGCCTTTATGATCTATTTTAGTTGGTTCCACCATTATTAAATAGTTGCGGATTGTCTCACACCCATATTGACCTGTTGTTGATTCCCTTTCCTATCACTTATGGAAGGAGCTACTAGTGAGTATGAGTGCAGCTACCATTGTTATATGACAAGAGGAGAAGGCTATTACTCGTGTGTGTGAAAGCTGCCATATCTTTATGTTTCAACGTTTCCATCATTAGAGAGATAGGGTTGGAATTCCATTAAAAAAAAAAAAAAAAAAACCAAGATTATGGGTTGAGACAGGTTTGACTTCTAGGTGTTTCAATCTACAAGCTATTAGACATGGTACGCCATTCTAGATCACGCCCAGGGTCTACATTTTTCATTAGTCTCTGTAAAGTTTACTCTTACACCATTACATTGTCACCGATATGGTCTTCATCATCTCCCGACCAACTGTGCTCTTTTTGTGTGGTTTTATGCACATTTGATATTGATCTTTTCAAGCTAGGTCGCATCTTGATATTCATGAATCTATATTTGCCATACATTGATTGATCATGAATTTATAAGGCTCCTATAATTTGAAAATTTCAATGGTTCTATAAAAAAAAATTTTGGGCTTTGCTGCGCTTTTAATAACTTTCTAAGTTTTCTCGAATTGAGGAGGGAAACTACCTATTGCTTTGCCAAAGGGCGATGCCGGTTGTCACTCAAGAGACCCCACCAATCCAAAAAAAAGTCTTAAAAGAAACCGAGAGGTCCACTAAAGGTAGTTTTTCCTTCCAACAAGAGAGAGGGGGGAAAACGAATCAATGGGTTGAATCTCTTAGAGGGTGCAAGTTCTATCACATCCCAACAAGGAAACGGCGGAACCAAAAAGGAGAACCCCATGAGAAGAATGAAAGTTCAAAAGATTGCCTAATTCTGGGCTGAATGTGAACCCTGGGGCAACTCCCGAGGTATGCATACATTTTCATTCATATATACAACCTGTGCATTTTATCAAAATAGAATTGGCATAGATAAATTATTTTTGCACAAAGCTTTCTCCATGTCTCTCTCTCTCAAACAGGAAACAGGAAATGGGGCAAAGCACAAAAAGAAATTGAAATCACCTCGCAACCAACCAAGTAAGCTCATGTAATCTCTGACACCGGCACACACCTCAGAAAGCTCAAACTGCTATAGCCTATAAGAAATAGAGAATGGGGCAATGAACTACCCTTGAACTCCCAATCAATTTTGAACAACCTTTTTCAAACTATGAAAACTGGAGCAATACCCCACCTTGCACCTCCTATTTCAACCCGGTCGATCCATTCAAGAAGAACCCACCAAAGATGTTCAACCTTCTAGATATCTCAAACCTTTCAAAAAGAAACCTCACCCCCTCTAGAAACTGACTCGAGACGCTCGACTCCAGAGAAGCGCAACCCTTCGGAAGATAGTAAAAAACGAATCCTGCCATGCCCAGCAAAGGTGGAACTAGACAATCACAAAAATACCAAACCTTCTAACCTAAAGAGATCTCAAGTAAAGACAGACAAATGACCTTACCTTCAAACTCCAAAACCAAAGAATCATAAGCACGAAGCAGTCTCCTATGGCTCCCTGTGCTCAAGGCGAAGGTACAATTCTTATCAAATCAAATCAAAATTTTTCAAAAATGAAAGCCCTTACTTTCTCTCAAAGTCAAAAAAATTTCAAAAAAGTTTTAATTTAAAAATCGGTTTATGTCATTTTCCTCTATCAATTCTCAAAATTACTTTCAAAACTATCTTTAAAAAAAAAAGGTTTCAACTTCAAGAAGGTTAAAGCTCTTGCTTTCCTTTTCAAATTCAAAATCCACTTTCAAAGTCACCAGTTTATCCAAACTTTTTCTTCAAAAAGCTCCACGCTTCTAGTCTGGAGTCAAAATGAGTTTTTCACATATTTTGTCTAAATTTCAAGTCATGACGAAGCTTTTACACATTTTGTTACACAAAAAGAATTTTCTACACATTTTGTCCAAGTTTCAAGTCAAAACGAATTTTCTACACGTTTTGCTACTCAAAATGAATTTTCTACACATTTTGTCCAAGTTTCAAATCAATTTCAATTTTTTAACTTTTGACTTCAAAATGTTTGTTAAAAAGCAATTCTGGTTTCTAACTTTTTCCTTCAAAAAGTTTGT